>CM033740.1:30290395-30730627 GCA_019671005.1 Hibiscus mutabilis | reverse complement strand
TCTTATATGGTCCAAAATAACATCGGCCGAGCTTGTGATGGCGTTGGAGACGAATTGAATTCTGTCGGTAAGGTTGGAGTTTGACATAAACCCAATCGCCTTCTTTAAACTCTACCTCTCGTCGATGTTGGTCTGCGAAACATTTCATGCGTGTCTGCACCTTCAGAAGATTTTGCTTGAGAATGCTCAAGACTTCATCTCGTTGGAGCATAAAGGCATCCAAAAGAGCATGGCCATTAGAATCTCGAATATAACGAGAAATAGTTGGTGGTGGTCGGCCATAGAGAACCTCAAATGGAGTCATTTGAGCTGATGTGTGAAAGGATGTATTGTTCCAATTTTCAGCCCAATGAAGTATAGTCACCCATGTTTTCGGACAATCAACCACAAAGCAACGCAAATACATCTCGAAGCCACGATTGAGAGCTTCGGTTTGTCCGTCCGTGTGAGGATGATAAGCCGTGCTCATAGATAAAGTCATACCTTGTAAACGATGCAGTTCGCGCCAAATGTCCGTCATGAAACGACTATTACGGTCAGAGACAATTTCAATTATAATTCCATAAAGGCGTACTATAACCGAAACAAATGAAACAACCACCATAGCGCTCATGAAATGAGAAACTAGTATCACAACATGTTTGTTAGGTTGAATGGATACTCCTTGCAATGAAATGATGTTCCCTCTATACCGAACAGATTCTTTCCCAAAAACACATTTGGATAGCTTGGCCACGAAATGATGCTCATGTTGTAATTGAAACACAAGGCGGATATGACACAAGTGTTCTCCCCATGTCGCACTATACACAAACGACATGGCAAGAAATTTATAGTGGCTATCTTGAGTATGGAAAGCTATTTTCGCTTCATCACCTGCCTTAATGCGGATTTGGAAATTTCCAGCAAAGAAAACCAGTTTTGAAAAGAAAACAACACCATGAGTTTCATCAAATACTGCATCAATGGTGGTATTCGGAAAACAATCACATACCATGATAGTGTTTAAGGCCCTGTAATCCACACGAAAGTTATAAGGACCATCTTTCTTTCGAACCAAGAGGTCTGGAGATGAGAAATGGTTGTTGCTTTGACAAATAATCCCCTCTCGAAGCAATTCCGACACAAGTTTTTCAATTTCTTGTTCCGGACCGTTCAAAGAATGGTAAGGTTGTACATTGACAAGAGAAGTATTAGTAGATAGTTTGGTACCCTTGAAACGATGTAACTCATGCCCAAATTCAACCATAAATCGAGCATCCTTATCAATCTCAACTTCAATGACAATGTAACAGAGACAAACAACTTCCAAAACAATCATTGCAGCAATTAATGGGCTTGTAAAACTACTCGTTGACCCAACAAAATGTCCATATTTTGACAAACGATCAATAATAACCATGAGAATAATCTTACCATGAGGAGATGGCAGATTGGTAAAGAAACCTACGCCAATTTCTTCCAAGACCAACTTTGGTATGGGTAAAGATTGCAATAACCAACCAAGAGGTAATATCGAAGCATTCCTCTGCTGAAACACATGACAATCAGTCACAAACTGTTGAACATCACCCTTCATGTATTTCCAATAAAAGTTAAAGGCAAGTCGATGAAACGTATGAGCTATTTCCGAATGACCTCCCATAGGTGATGAATGAAGTTCTTGGAGAAGTTGAGGTAGAAAATTAGAATGAATTATAAGCCGATCGCGAAGCAGCATAAACCCATTCTGACACATATAATCCAAAAGCGTAGAAGGTTTATCTTGCCAATGACATTGAAGGTCCAACAATTCCAGTTGGTGCTGATTAGCATTACGAAGATCAACCACCACATCAAATTTCAGATGAAAACAAACCATAAGGTACGACAAGGAAACCTGTTCAACAATACCAACACAAAGTGGTGGCTCGTCTCTGCCCATTGTTAGAATTAAACCATAACAGATATGAAATCTAAACCCAGGATCTATCATGTCAAATCATCAAGAACAATAAACTGAATGCGGAAGCGTACCTGAATTAATCGATAGATGAAAACCTTGAATCTTTTGATGAAGATCGCCTAAAAGGTGGTTGTGATCTTCCAAGAAGATAGGTTTTCTCTTGATGTAAAACTCTCTGACGGGGAAGGAGAGAAAAACAAGTTAACCTATTTCTTGGGGACCACTACCTCTTTATATAGTTGATTATTAAATCAACTATTAAATATTTATAACTCTGCCCCTCATTGAATTATAAATATATCTTACGGTATCTACACTTTTATTTCCATGACATTTTAATACCCATGACACGCCTAACATAATTGGTCACTTAATTTTGTGTCATACTTTAAAATAGCAATATACATTATACATATGTGCCCACTATTACTTAATTTTAATCCAACAATCTCCCACTTGGGCAACATATGTTTCTCGACAAATGTATAACCTTATGAGCTCAAAAAATTTTCTATTATATAATAGGTATTACAGTAACAATCTCGTCCATCAACTATATCCATATAGGATCAAAGCAGCCTTTGTCGTATCAATCATGACAAGACCCATCAATGGTCACGTATACAAATATAGTCAAATGACATAGATCAATCATGGATCGTAGCATGGAAAATTACATGAAATGTGAACCAAACATGTCTATTTCAACTGGTCCTTCTAAACCTTAGCGAGATCAAACTTTATCAATTGAGTGTGCATAAACCAAAAGAACTTTATTTTCGCAGAAAATAATCTTAAAATAACTTTAAATCAAGTAATCAAATTGTGTCTAAACCAAATGAACATTTTTCAAAATTACAAACTCCCACTAAAATGAATATCTTTATATAACATTACACCTACATGAGTAGTGTGCTCATGAAAGACCTAGGGTGATAGTTTCTTAATAAGCGCGCAAATATGGAGTTTGTAACAACATGCTCTATAGACACACAATCGCTCTGAATTTTCTTTAACAACTAGGAATTTAATACTTATGTGATTCAAATTTGAAGTGTTCCTATTGTTCATAGAATAAATGAATGCATATTTATTGTCACAAAATAATCGAAGTGGTCTTTCTATTCAATCTATAATTAGCAGCCCATGTGACAAAATTCTTTTGCATCAATATTCTAATAGAATCGAAGTCTGTAAACTTGATGATCTCTAACTTACCAGAACTTCGATATGTGAGCATGTAATTTTTGTTCTCTAAAGATATTTCATAACCCTATTGGCTGCTATACAATTGTTCAAAATAGAATTGCTTACATATTTGTCTAACATTCTAACAATGTACGCAATATCCGAACGCATACATACTTGAGCATAAATTAAATTCTCAATAGATTATGCACTTGGAATCTTTTGTATTTTTTTTTAAATTTCAAGGTTACTTTTAGGGCATTGAGTAAGACTAAATTTGTCTTCTTTAGTAATATGAGTATCACTTGGTTTACTCCCACTGAACTGTAGTATATAGAATTGTGAACCAAATTTATCTCAAAACCAAATGAGATAAACAATATGAAATTTATAATTTCGTTAATGAGAGTCCAACTTAAGCTCATAGATGAATTTCTTTAATTTACATATCATTGATTTTGTATCATTAGACACAAATCTATGATTGTACCATATAATTTGTTTCTTCAATGTCACCATTGAAAAACACAAGCGTAACATCTATCTTATGTAGCTCAAGATTAAAATAAGCAATAAGCGTCATAATTATCTTAAAAGATTCTTTCAATAAAACTTGAGAGAAAGTCTCCACAAAATCAATGTCTTCTTTTAGAGTATATCCTTTAGATACAAGACATGCCTTATACTTGTCCACATTAAAATAAGGAATTAGAGAGTGTAATTGAGAGTCTCCAATTATTATAATTTTATTTTAATTTCTTATTTTAACTATTATTTTTTGAATAGCATTTTAACTATTATTAAATTGAGTGTAAATAAATACGTAATTTCTTAATAGTATATTCATTCTAAAATCACTTAACTTTTTCCTAAATTTAATTGTGAAACTAAATTATTATATTCTATTTTTTTATCAATGTCATTTGGATTCAATAAAAAAATAAAGAAAGGAATCACAAATACAACGTACTCGAACAAAAGAGAAAAATACGGACTAAGTTCACTAAAAAACTCATACAAAAGAACATAGAAACCAAAAGTGCAAAAAACCGAACACTTCCTTTCAGAATGACGTCCATCGGCAAAGAACCCAAGAACCTTAATGAATTTTCTTTGTCTCAATCCATACGAGACGCTTAACAAGGTGAAAAAGAAGTGATGAGCGAACCAAACTATTATGCAGATTGCTCCACTACCCAGATCTGATTACATCAGCAAGCAACCATAAAGGAGAATCAAGCTTTCTATGACCACCGACAGATCCAAATCAGAAAACACGAGTCGTGAGGATCTCTATACGAGTACCAAAAGGCTGCAAAGATATGTGAAACCATGCCAAACAGTAGAGGAAACTTATCACAAAAACAAACGAAAACGTGTCATAAAGGCAGAGGAAATGCGTGCCATAAAAGCATAGATTCTTATTAAAATAAAGGAAAACTCGAGAAAAAAAAGACGTAAATAAAAGCAAGGAAAATAATAAACACCAGCGATCGGCATCTAGCGCCTAGATTGATGTTATCACCGACCAAACTAAGAATGAACAAGAAAAGCAGACGACACTATGATTGAAAGAAATGACAATGGAAAATTGATAATCTTATAAATCTGGTTCTACTTTCTTAATCATATTATTTATAAAATCTTTAAATATTTTTAAATTCAAATTAAACTTGTAATCATATTATTTATAAAATGTTCAATTTTTTTTATAAAAAATATAAACTAATCTATTAGAACTAGATTTATTAATGTGTTTGGAAAATCAATTGTAATTGGATTTGAGTGTAATAGGTTGTCAAAACCATCGTAATTTGTGAGTCTTGTTGAATTGAGTGTGAACAGAGGCTTTTAGTTACATATTCAATTCTTAGAGGAGGGGTGAAAATTGATGTAATTATGCAAATAATTACTTTCTTCTACTTTAAAATTATTATTTTAAAAATAAACTTATATAAATGTGTAATTACAATTTGTATTATCAAACATGACATAAGAATGTAACGACCCTAATTTCTAAGTCAACGATTTAAGCGTTGACTCGGTTATCAACCTTCATGATGGTTGGAGTGATTGGACTCATTGGGCCAAGTTTGGGCCTTATTAGTTGAGATTTGGTTTACAAATGATTGAAAAGTGACCATTTTGTAAGGAGGGTGATTTTTTGAGGTTTTATGATACCATTTACCCACCTTTTGAAATAAAGGTTGAATTGTTTTTAATGTTTTTGTCATGGACGTGGGTTTAAAGGGACCATATTGCATCACCCTTCTTTCACCCTTTTTTTCTTCACTTCATCTCTCCATCTTTCAAACAAGGTCCAAGATTCAAGTATGTTGACCATCTCTTCATAAGCTTTAGGAAAAGTATAATCTTTAGGTGGAAAGAGGGGGTGTTATGGGGGTTTTCCAAGCTTGGGTCAAGGAAAAAAAGTTGAGGAAGCCTAGTGGGTGAGTTGCTCCGGGATTTCTACCTTATGTTTAGTATATCTTTGGTTCTCACTATTCTTGAAGATCATAAAGTGATTGCTTTGCTTGATTTTATGGTTTAAGATTGGTAGTTTAGGTGGCTTAAAACTTTGTTAATGGTAAATCCTGGATTAATCGTTTATAAGGAGGAAAATGGTAGTAAACCACCCTAAACAACTTCAATGAGATATAGGATCGAATTAATGGGTTAAAGGTTATGTTTTGGGGGCTTGGGAAGTGATTTCTCGAGCCTTGAAAGCTATTTCTAGGCTTTGGTACCGATACGCGGGAGCCTGTATCGGTACCCTGCGTTCTAGAGTATGAACAAAGACAAATTTTGAAGGGCGTATTGGTACGAGCCTTGGCCGTATCGATACCCCCTATTTCAAAAATTCCAGTAGTGAAGTTTCATACCGGTACGCTTGGGTGCATATAAGTACTGAAGGGGTATCGGTACGCAAGGTTCGTGTACGGATACAGGTAACAGTCAGCCCCTTTCTCTATAAACCTCGAGTATCAATACACTTAGGCTGGGTATCAGTACCCAAAGACCAGTATCAGTACTCATGGTTGGGTATCGATACCCATTGGGCAATCTGCCCGTAAATGTTGAAAATGAGTTTGAAGGGTTGATAATTCGATGACTATGGTCCAAGGGACTTCTAATATGGTGAAATGAATTGTAAAAATGAGAAACCGAGATTTAACCCTTATTAATGAGCATAATGTGTAATAACTTGGTAAGTGATAGATCGAGATAATCATGTTGGTTTGTGTCAAGACTTGGGGCATTTGCTTGATGGTTTGGCTTGGTGCCACTTACCTTTTGGTGAAGTGTATGAATGCTCAGGAAACATGTATTATCTTATGATTATTGTAAAGGAATCCGGATGTCCTATAGTCAATACTATAATACTTGTATAAGGGGATGCGTAGTTCGGGCTGAGTGAACAAGTACATCTGATGTACCCACGGGCTGAGTAATCTGGGTACGGTTAGAAACCTATTCGTGGCTATGGTGATCCGTATAAGGTAATTAACTCGATAGGCTAAGTGAGCTCGAGTAACCTGATAGGCTGAGTGACCTCAGGTAAGGACTAATTGTGGCTAATGTGATCCAAGTATGTCTAGGATGTATCTATGGCTATGGTGATCTGGATATGGTCTATTTAACCCGACAGCTGTGTGAACACGGATAACTCGATGGTTGTGTGAGCACGAGTAAAATAGGGCTTCGTTGGTCATTATGTTGATGATGTATGTATTCATTTATGTATGATGTATGGATGCTATGGATAATAGCTTATGAATGTATTAACTCGATAGGCTGTATGAGCTCGAGTAACTCGATAAGCTATGTGACCTCGAGTATGGAAAAGCTTTTGTGGAACATGTAAGACTTCTTGTAGACTTGTTGATGCCTTGAGATAGGTGATCTAAGAACTCTAGCTAGAGTAGGCTAGATGATAACTCATAGATAGTAAAGCCTTATCTATGCTCTCTAAACTATATTTATCTTGCATGCTTATTTTATGATAATCACGTATTGTGGTAGAGTGGAAATGTACCACTGAGCTTTGTAAGCTCAGCGTTTAGAATCGTTATTTCCATTCGTAGGTTAATAGGATGATCGTGACCGAGGAGCACATCAAGAATGGATCTCCCAACACCGTAGTACAATGCTTATTATTTAGTTTTGAGCTTATGTATTTATAGGACCTTACGACTTATTGAGTATGTAAACTCTATTTGAAATATTATTTTGGTATTCGGTGTTTTAAACTTGGAACTCATGTTTTGTAGCTTAAGTATAAGCTTATTTGACTTCATGGATTTATAGATGTTTAATGTTTTTAAATGATGGCTAAACTTATGGTTTTAAATTAGAAATTTGATGGGTCGGTTTTTGGGTGACCCGAATGTAGTACTTCAGATCTGGATCGGGGTGTTATAGAGAAATTAAGATGTAATTATACATGTGCAGTCAAACATGTCTAGAGAGTTAGAATTTCATGTAATTACAATCTCATCTATTACTTACTATGGTAGTAATTATATTTTTATGACCTAAGGGTTCAATAAGCCCCTAAACTTTTGAAAAAAAAATCTATAAACTTTTTTTACACAATTAAGCCCTCAAATTAAAAAAGGGCCTTTTGACCAATGTTTACCCTTAACTTTAACAATTTTTTTGATTTTATTTCCCTATGTCGCAATAGGATAATGCCACATGATATTTCTGAGATTTTTTATTTTAATTTTAAAAAATATTTTATAATCTTAAAAGATTCTATTTTTTAAAATATTAAATTATTTTTTAATTTATTTAAAAATAATAATTTTTTGAAAAGATTAAAATATTTTAAAAATTATAAAATATTAAATATTATTATAAAATTATAAAAATGTTTTTTAAAACAAATTTAAAACAATACGATTTTATTTTTAAACCATTAAAATATTATTAAAATTTTTCAAACAATCTAAAAATATATGACATATGTCTCCGAACGGAGGGATTTACGAGACTATACTCAAAGTTTCTTCTTTAGGGGATCTTCAACTCTGTAAGGTAGTCGCTCTTCCCCAGAGGGAGTTTTGACATCATAACACAAAGATTAATCTCATACGAATAATTCTTAATAAAAATTCATATAATTCTTAATAACTTATATTTTTAAAACATTTTAAACCACCTTAAAACTTAAAATTATAATCTAAATTGTAATCACAATTGACAAAATATATGTATCCTACCCATCGTAGCAAATCACACCTCAAATATAATATTTTAATATTTTAATATTTTTTCATTTTATAATATTTAATGTTTTTATTATTTTTAAATAAACTTCAAAGTTTTCAAAAAAATCATTTAATATTTTATAATGTTAAAATATTTTTAAAAAATTTTAGAAACTTTTTAAAAATTGTAAACATTTTAAATATTTTTTAAAATTTAATATATTTTTAAAATTTTAATAATATTTAATGTTTTTATTTTTTAAAATAAATTAGAAAATTTCAAAATAAATATATATTTTAAGATTTTATTTTTTTAGAAAATTTTAAATAAATTTTAAAATTGTGGAAATGCCATTTGACATTACTAGTATGTCACATGACACAATTTGGTGTTGACACATGACAACTAACCTGAAATTGTTAAGACTTAATGGTCAAAATCTATCAAAGAGCTTAATTGATGTTTTTTTGTTTGAGTGCTTAATTTATTTAATTTTTGAGTACAAGAGCTTAATTGGGTGTAAAAAAATTCAAGGACTGAATTGATTTTTTTTAAATGTTTAGGGGTTATTGAAGCCTTAAAGCCTATTTTCATACAATTACACAATAGTCTCCACACCATTTCTTTTAAAATTTAGTTATATATTTTGATTAAATTGTTGGATTTCAACTAAACAGATTAAATATATAGATTGAAAAATTCGAAGTTAATCTCCTTAAAACATTTACTTAAATTTAGAAAGATTGTTGATTTTTTTTTAAATTAGAAGTACATCATATATATTGATATAATTTAAAAGTATTATATGTAAGTGCTATATCTGAAAAAGGAAATAATTCAAATTGGCTTAATGAGTACTTTAGCTCTAGAACTCGCATCAAATAATCAGTTTAGTCTCTCAGTTAAAAATGAGTTCTATTGGACCTCAAACTCGTGAATTATATCAATTTAACTCTTTTTTTGACGTTAACCATTACTGTATTGATGTGGTCGTTAACACTATTGAAATGGCCGTTCACTGTGTTGACTTAGCAGTCTAATATGGATGATGACATGATAGAGTGGGCATTAATTTTTATTTTTTAGAAAATTCGAGAGCTTAATTTATTTTTATAGAAAGTTCAATAACTTATTGAGTATTTAAGCAAAAAATCAAGACTTATAAAAAAATCAAATAAAACTGACAAATATGAAATTTGAAACTTTAAAAATTAAAACATGTTAAAAATAAAAAAATATTAAAATTATTTAAAATTTAGAAAACTATTAAAAAATATTTGACATTATATAAAAATTAAAAAAATCAAAAAGAGATATTTAAATAATACTAAAATATTTTTTAAAATAATCAAATATCTTCATTAGACAAATCATCGACCGTTTCTCGATAGCTAGACTATGTCATCTTCTTTCAAGCATATTTTTAATGGATTTAGCCTTTTATAAGAGCAACAATGACCTATGAGTTTCTCTCTTACGATTTGAAATTGATGAAACTTTGTCTACTAAATTGATGCTCGTTAATATTATTTTGGAACTCAAATTTAATTTTTTAGAAGCAATTGATATAGCAAGACAACACCAATTTGAGTTTCTGCATGATTTTCTAGTTGATTATGCTTTTTTATCGTTTTATGTGAATATATTAAAAAATTGAGTTTTATTGAGGATAAATTTAAATCGATGTGGTCTTGTTGTATAGATTACATTTAAGGAATTAAAATTTTAGATACAAAAAAAATTCATGAATCTTGCTTTGTTGAAAATTTTATCCCATAATTTTCAAACTATATGAAGGAACTGTGCAATATTTTCACTGAAAATATGCTCAAGGGATAACAATTTGATGCAATTTGCAAGTTGAAGAGTCCAAAATGGGTATGTTTTCACAGAAAGACTAAATTGATTATTTGATGCTAGCTTGAGGGCTAAAATACCCCTTAAGACATTTAAATTTTGTTATAAAACCGGGAGAAAAATACATATGGAAAAATTAAAAAAAAGCTAGAAAGATAACTAGAAAGGGCAACTGTAAGTGTTTGGTTCACAGAATGTAAGATTAGACATGAGAATATAATTCCTGGAATGTAACATTACCTGACACATTGATGAGAATATTACATTACTTTGTTCGGTTCATTTGATTGGGATGTATGAGTACATTGTTTGGTTAGAGAATATAAGAATACAGAAAATTTTATCAAGTTGTCCTTGTAATATATATTTTTAACAAGTTTAACTTCTAATATTAAATTTAAAATATTTACATGAAAATTCATAGAACTGTTTTTGTTATAATATCTAAATTTTATAATAATTTTATATTTAACGCATTATTAATATAATTAGTATATTAAATAATATTTAAAATTTCAACTTACATAAAAGTTATACTATAATTATATACATAAGTTTACCCAAATTGAAATTGTGCAATTACTTAATTAAATTATTGACATTTTAAATAATCTCCTGAAGAGTCAATAAAAAATTATCGTCGAAAGTGAAAATTATTATTATTTTTATTAATAATAAAATATCTCTATGTGCTTCATTAAAAACCATCCTAATCTTAGTTAGAGAAAAGAGAGTACACATAGACAAAAGTAAAAATTATTAATTAGTCCTTAAAAATTAGTCGGATTATTTTAGAGAATTTTTCTTTTAATTTTCGTGAAATAAACAAATAAAAAAGATCAGATTAAAAATGTATCATTTTAGGAATAATATGATTTAAAATGTTAAGAATTATTAATTACCAATAAAATAAATGATAATGACCTTCCTTTTTTTTGAGTAATAAATACTATTGATGTTGCATCATTAACGTTATATAATGTATGTGTCAGCTCTTTTTTTATTTGGGACTAGTTTGACAGTGTTTTTAAGAAATACGGTAAAAATATTTTTAAGAAATAATTTTGAAAAGCACTTTCAAATTGTTTGATTTAAAATGAATTGTTTGATATTATTGTCAAAAAATATTTTTAAATATATAGAATATCTTTTTATAAAAAATATATAAATGTCTATTTTAAACATTGTTTTTAAAAAATAACTATGATAAAATAGTAATTTTCCTTAAAAATGCTTTTGAAAATACTAAAAACTATAAATTTCAGCTTTTGAAAAATATTTTCAAATCAAGCTGAAAAACATTTTTTGTATGAAAAAGCTACTTGTTTCGAGGGGCATATGCAGCGAGCACTTATGAGAAGCATATGCATCAACAATTTTGATAAAAATAAGTCTAATTTAGAAAAAATATTATATGGACATGGCTCATCACTCAGCTATGGTCTTATCCACTAAAATCAACCACCTCATCTCTTTTCTTCCATGTTATTTTCCCCCAAAGATGAATCTTCATATTTTTTTTTCTCATTTAATTATGAGTGGATTAGTGATAGGGAGGAAAAAAGAGATGAGGTGATTGATTTTTAGTTAATAAGACCATAGCTGACATAGTGAGTTTGGTCCATAAAATAATTTCTCTTAATTTAGTGTTATTTTTTGGTAATTTTTTAAATGGCATAAAATCAAAAGTAGCTCACAACGTTTGACATTTTGGTCACTTTAGCCCCTATTCTTTTTTTTTGATCCAAAGAACTTCTCAACGTTTCAGTTTTATACATTTTCCACCCTGGTTGGGTGGATACCGTCAGTCAACAGACGTTGACCATCTGTTGCTAATGTGGCTTGCAGACATGGCTTGCGAAGTTGACATGACACAGTCACGTGTCATATGACATGGCACCGATGCCACACAAGAAAAAAAATAAAATTATTTTTTAAAAATTACAGCCACTAAAAATATGACATGTGTGACTTATTTTGGGCAAATGAAAATATTGTTGTTGGAAGGACTTGAACCTAAGGCCTAGGGAATACAATGCACTCCCAAAGGCTTCGCAGATAATTTACTTAATCTATTTTTGAGAGTTTTTAATTCTAATCAATGCGAGCAATCTGATTGTATCTTCTTTCTTCAATCTGTCTTGATTTGATTTCTTCAGCACATCTCAGAGTCCTCTCGATGTGGTATCCTCCTCCGATGCTTACTTCACTCTCTAAATGGCTGCAGTAACTCTCGAACACACTCACATTCACATGTAATTTAAAGCCCATCAAGAACAGAAACCCAACCTCCAAATGATTCAGTTCATTCGTCGTCAATCCCCCGACTCGTGCAAAGTAAGAGTTTTCTGTAATTCCTGAAAAAAACCCAGTTTAATCAGAATCCAAACTAGAGGTTTTAAAGCTGATAATCAGGTAATGATACTCACATGTCTTCGACACACTTGAAAGCGACCATGATAGTTGTGATGAGAAGCCTGTGTACATTTCTGGCATTGATTCGAAACCCAGGGTTCCCCTGGCAGAACCGGTCGATATAAACGTAGGCCACGACGTAAATCGAGGGGCCGACTTTGGTGTACCGGAAGAATCTCTCTAGGTAAGATTGAATCGTCATGTCGGGTGTCTCGTGGCAATCGAAAATCCGACTCTTGAGATCTTTGGCAGTCAAGGCCCATTTACAGTTCTTGGCAATTCTCTCGTTTCTCGCCATTGTTCTGTCGATGAGGGAAGCGAGAACCAAAATCACCAGTGGGGTGTTGGCGTCGTTCTGATAGGAATAACAGTACAGATCCGATCAGAGCTTTCTCGGAAAGATTATAAGTGAAGATGCAGCAGTCATTGATCAGAGTTAAGATTACTGAGAATAAGCTTGGAATCTGAAGGGATTAAGTAAATTATCTAGAAGCCATATAAAAAATGAAGGTTTGGCCTGATGGTTTGGGAGTGCATTGCATTCCCTAGGCATTGGGTTTGAGTCCCCAACAACAACATTTTTATTTTACCCAAAATAAGCCATTGGGAGGGTGACACATGTCATCTTTTAAGTGGCTGTAATTTTTAAAAAATAATTTAATTTTTTTTCTTGTGTGGCATTGGTACCACATCATACGACACGTGGCGGTGCCACGTCAATTTCGCAGGCCATGTCTACAAGCTACGTAAGTCACAGACGGTCAACGTCTGTTAATTGATGGTATCTATCCAACCAGGGTGGAAATTGCACAAAACTGAAAAGTTGAAAGGTTCTTTAGACAAAAAAAAAGGCTAAAGTGATTAAAAGGTCAAATATTAAGAGCTATTTTTAACTTTATACCTTTTAAATTTAATGCGTAAAAAGAAAATTTTCATACCGGTTTGAGAAAAATTCTCCTTTGAACCTAATTCTTAAATTTTTAATCCATCGCCGCCTGTTGTACATTATTTATTTTCGCACCTCAGTCTCTCGCTAACAATAACATATATTGCAACTTTTACTATTTATTTGCTTAAAATTTACATTTCAGTCCTCTCTGAACATGTTCTATCTATATGGACCGCTAAAACAAGAGTTTTCCCCGCCTTCGATTTTTTTAAACATAAAAATAATGGGTAATTATATCATGCACTGATAATAAAAATATTTTATTCCATCAAGCACCTTAATTAGGAGTTAAAAATTTAATTTAAGGTTCATAGTTTATTGATTTAGTTTTATGTGCTTAGAAGTTCGGGACTGTGATTTGAATTTAAAATTTAAGGTTAGAATTTAATGGTTATAGATAAAAACTTAAATCCCTAACATATTACCCTAAATCTTAACCTCTAAATCCTAATCATAAACTTTAAATTATAACTATATTTATTAAATTTTAAACCCTTAAATATAAATATCTAAACCATAAACCTTAAATTAAATCTCTAATCCCGACACCTGGAGAAACAGATGGGCTATTTTCCCTATATAATCCCTTAAGAAACTAAACAAATCTTAATAAAGAGATATTGGATTAGATTAACCAAAATCAAAACCAAACGATACGTAAACCAAGCTACCAACAAAAACAAACTACCCTGTTCTTTCTCTTCTCTCATTTTGCCTTTTGGGGTGATTCCATTTAATTTCGCGCTCCATACTTTGGATGTGTAAGCACTAAGCATCCCTCGCTCTTCTCTCCCTCCTTCTCAAGTACACACACTCTCTCTCTCTATCTCTATCTCTTTCAGTAACTAATGTAATCTAATAATATCTGTTCTGTTTGGATTTGTTTTCGATTTTTAAAATCACGATTTCGGTATTTAGGGTTTAATTTTTTTTTGTTCTATTGTTATTTTTTTTATTTCTTTCGGTGTGTCGTAGTTGGAAGTAGAGAGGTAGAGGTGAGATGGCGGATACAAGATCGACTTTGCCTTCAAGGCTTCGCCAGCTTTTGTCAGGTGAAACCGCCGCCGGTCCTTCTGTCAAACTCGACTCTGAGCCCGTAAGTTTTCTTTTATCTTTATTTGTTTAATTTTTTTCCTGAGAAAATGCTTTATGGTGAGGGTTTATCAGAATCTAGTATTGTTTGGTAAACCTACGGCTACTAGGGTTTTTAATTAGTACTCTTCCATTATAGTTGTTTGTTTTTAATTTTGTGTTTGTTTGGGTTACTTTGGTTGTTGATAGTGATACAAAATGGACTTATTGGCCGAGTCTACTGAAATAAGAGAGAGAGAGGGAGTAATGTTTTAAGAACGATTTGATGCTTAGTTATTGGTATTAGTTGTGGTATTTTATGTGCATTTTCTTAAAGGAGTATAATGTCTAAACTGAAGACATATATTGTTTGCACGTCTCTCATCCTAGATGCTCAAGACCCTATTCAAAATAAGCATTCAGTATTTGCAAGGTTTTTTTTCTTCTAAAAATTGTTTTGGTATCTTATCTTACTCGATTATGGGAAGGTTATGGTATTAGCTGTGGTGTGTCATGTGCATTTTCTTAAAGAGTATAATGTTGTACACTGGTCTCATCTTAGACGCTCAAGAGCCTAGTTCCAAATAAGCATTCAGTATTTGCCATTGTTTTTAATTGTTTTGGTATCTAACCATTCTCAATTTTGTGTTGAGAGGATAATGCATATTTTTTCGTGAATAGCATTCATATTAAGTAGGAATAGGAGGCTTTGAATCTTATTTAGGATTCATCTTAAAAGAAAATTAAAGATTAATGCTGAATTAATAAAAAAAGTCATTGTAGCTAACTGTTTGTTCTGTGTTGTGCTGGGTATGAAACTTTCCGCATGTTCTATGTGTGTTTTTTCTTGGATCATTTATTTTGCAAAAAATTGAATGGTTTGCCATGGGCACTCTTCTTTTTCTTTGGAATGATTGTGTGGGGGTACTGAGCATGTAACCAGATTTTCTTTGTTGTTTTGTAATCATTTTGTTCTGGTTCTAAACTATATGATATAGTTTATGCATATATGATATGTTACCATTTTATGTTTGATATGTATATTTATCTATTCTGCGATCTTAATACCTAGTATAAGTTGTCATGGTCTATTTTAGTTGGGTGTGTGTTGGATAGGACTTTTAGATCTTTTTTGATATGTACTATATAGTTCCCTCATCATTTTTATGTCTGATTTTTGGATTTCATCTTAATTATTATTATTATAGAAGCATTAACATATTTGTGCATTTCACAAGAAGGCAAGTAGGTAACAACTATTTCATTGTTGACATGGTAAGAATAATTATGATCACGAGTTATCCAAGACTCGGCATGTTTCTTACGAATGAATAAAAGATGAGTTTTTGATTTCGCATGGTTTTGAATATTTTTGTTTTGACCTTCACATTATTGTGCTTCAAATTTCTCTTTAGTTTTATGTGTTAAATTTAAGTGATTTTAGATTATCTTTCCGTATATTATTTCTTTTCTATTACTTCTATTTGGTTTGATTCCCGTTGTTCTTTAGGAAATATCCAATATGCATTTAAGCATATGTGTAGGAACATATGTATATATGTCAATTTTGATAGTAGTTGTCAAGAATTTGCTTGAATCGAATATAAGCTTGTTTTCATGAACCTTGCCTGAATGGTTTCCAAAGCTTCCATGTTCTTTTTACTCCTTTCATTTGGGAAATAAATCTATCATTGTACTGTCACTTGTAGCCTCCTGAGATTAAAGCATTTATTGATAAAGTGATTCAGAGTCCATTACAGGATATAGCGATACCCCTTTCAGGCTTTCGTTGGGAGTACACCAAGGTGATTATATGCTTACTTATTCCTCATGTTTTTTTCTCCCCTTTTTTGGTTTCTTCCATTCATTTTTTTCTTTTAATTCAGGGGAATTTTCATCATTGGAGATTACTGTTTCTTCATTTTGATACGTATTTCAAGACATACCTGTCCTGTAGGAATGATCTTCTCCTATCAGATAAAATTCTAGAAGATGATAACCCATTTCCAAAGCATGCAGTTCTTCAAATACTAAGAGTAATGCAAACCGTCTTGGAGAATTGCCACAACAAGAGTTCATTTGATGGCTTGGAGGTATGTTGACTTGTTAATTTATAGGGTGCTTTATCTATGGGGTTCTCCAATATTGGTTTATATTAATACAACTCTTTCGTTCTCCTTTCAGCATTTCAAGCTTCTACTTTCATCCACTGATCTTGAAATTCTTATAGCTACACTAGAGACTCTTTCTGCACTTGTTAAAATATACCCATCTAAGGTCTATGGGAGTGGTAAGTTAATTGGACGTGGTTCCGTAAACAGCTATTTGCTGTCTCTTGCTCAGGGATGGGGGAGCAAGGAGGAGGGATTGGGTCTGTATTAATGCGTTTTGTCAAATGAGAGAACAAATGAGGAAGGGCTTAGTTTGTTTCCATCCAATACAGAAAATGATCGTGACAAGTCCCAAAACCAGATTGGTTCTAGCCTTTATTTTCTATTGCATGGACTCAATACTCAAGGCCCTGAAGAAAGAAGTGGCAATGCAAATTCTACTTCTAGTGTCATACGCATTCCAGATTTACATTTGCGGAAGGAGGATGATCTGTCAATAATGAAGTGCTGTATTGAACAGTATAATGTACCCACTGAGCTCCGGTTTTCATTGCTAACGAGAATTAGATATGCACATGCCTTTCGGTCACCCAGGACATGCAAGCTGTACAGCCGGATTTGCCTTGCATTTATCCTACTTGTTCAATTTAATGATGAGCTGACAACATTTTTTGTGAACGAACTAGAGTATACAAATGAATTAATCAGGATTGTGCGGTCCGAAGAAACTAATCCTGGAACAATTAGAACTCTTGCAATGCTTGCATTGGGAGCTCAGTTAGCTGCATATTCAACATCTCATGACCGAGCTCGAATTTTGAGTGGATCAAGTATTAGTTTTACTGTAGGAAACCGAATGATTCTCTTGAATGTGCTCCAGAAGGCAGTTTTGTCACTGAAAGGTTCTAGTGATCTATCATCTCTTGCTTTTATTGATGCTCTTCTTTAGTTCTATCTACTTCATATTATGTCGTCCTCTGCATCAGGGAGTAATATTAGAGGGTCAGGAATGGTGCCAACCTTTTTACCTCTTTTGGAGGATGTTGACCCAAATCATATGCATCTTGTGTATTTGGCTGTAAAAGCTCTACAAAAGCTCATGGATTACAGCAGTTCAGCTGTGTCACTGCTTAGAGAACTGGGTGGAGTGGAGCTTTTGGCTCAGAGGCTACAGACAGAAGTGTGTAGAGTTATTGGTATGTCCAGTGAAAATGATAATTTCATTGGTGAATGCTCAAAATACAATGATGACCATTTGTACTCTCAAAAGAGGCTTATCAAGGTGCTTTTGAAGGCTCTTGGTTCTGCAACATATGCCCCTGCAAACTCCACTAGACCACAGAACCCTCATGACAGTTCTCTGCCTGGTACATTGTCACTCATTTATGTGAATGCTGATAAATTCAGAGGTGATATTTACTACTCGGCTGTGACTGTTATGAGTGAAATTATTCATAAAGATCCAACTTGTCTTCCTGCACTTCTGGAACTGAGTCTTCCAGATTCCTTTTTATCTTCAGTGTTATCTGGGGTACTTCCATCATCAAAGGCTATAACATGTGTTCCAAATGGCATTGGTGCCCTTTGTCTAAATGCCAAAAGCTTGTAAGCAGTGAAAGAAACTTCGGCACTGCGATTTCTTGTTGACATTTTTACCAGCAAGTATGTGCTGGTGATGAATGAAGCAATTGTTCCTTTGGCTAATGCAATAGAAGAGCTTTTGCGCCATGTATCTTCATTGAGAAGCAGTGGTGTTGATATAATCGTTGAAGTTGTGAATAAAGTTGCTTCCTTTGGGGGCACTAGTCTTTCTGGGTCATTATCTGTGGAAAAAGTTGATGGTGGTACTGCAATGGAAACTGAATCTGAAAACAAAGGAAATGAAGAACACTGTTGACTGGGAGGTGCAGTGGATTCTATAACTGAAGGAATCAGTGATGAGCAGTTTCTCCAGTTGTGCATTCTGCATCTGATGGTTTTGCTTCATAGAACAACAGAGAATGCTGAAATATGTCACCTGTTTGTGGAAAAGTCAGGAATTGAGGCTTTACTGAAGCTTCTTTTGAGGCCTAGTATTGTACAGTCATCTGAGGGGATGGCTATTGCTCTACAAAGCACCAAGGTTTTTAAAGGGTTTACTCAGCATCACGCTACTCCACTTACACGTGCCTTCTGTTCTTCTCTAAGAGAACATTTGAGGAAAGCTTTGTCTGGATTTGGTGCAGCTTCAGGGTCCTTTTTATTGGATCATAGTCTGATGCCCAATGATGGAATCTTTTCTCCCGTTTTCCTTGTCGAGTTCCTTATATTTCTTGCTGCTTCCGAGGATAATCGCTGGGTTACTGCTTTGATCGCAGAACTTGGAAATGGCAGCAAATATGTTCTGGAAGACATTGGTCTTGTTCATCGTGAAATTTTATGGCAGATTGCACTCCTTGAAGATGCTAAACTTGAAATGGGGGATGATAGTGCAGGTTCTGGTTCTGCTAAGCCTGAGTCACAACGACGAGAATCTAGTACAAGTGATAATGAAGAGCAAAGGTTGATCTCCTATAGGCAGTTCCTTGATCCATTATTAAGGAGAAGGATACCGGGATGGAGTATTGAATCCCACTTTTTTGATCTTGTAAATCTTTATCGTGACCTTGGCAGAGCTACTGGCTTCCGACAGAGATTGGGTTTTGATGGTTCAAACATGCAGTTTGGATCCAATCATTCTACTTTATCAGACGCTAATGGATCTACCAATAAAAAGGAACATGACAAGCGGAGGTCATATCACACCTCTTGCTGTGATATGGTGAGGTCACTTTCCTTCCACATTATCCATTTGTTTCAAGAGTTGGGAAAAGTGATGTTACTTCCTTCTCGTCGTCGGGATGATACTGTTAATGCATCCCCGCATCAAAATTTGTTGATTCTAGTTTTGCCTCTATTGCATTGGACCACATGGATTATGGAGGTCATGTAAATTCTTCAGGCTCCAAAGCTTCCATATCTACAAAGTGTCGCTACTTCGGTAAAGTTATTGATTTCATTAGCAACATTCTTCTGGGCAGGCCTGATTCCTGCAATGCTATTAAACTAAACTGCTTATATGGACGTGGAGTTGTTCAATTGGTTTTGACAACTTTTGAAGCTACCAGTCAATTACTATTTGATGTTAATAGGTCTCCAGCATCTCCAATGGATGTAGATATTTGTAACCTAAAGAAAGATGAAAAGGAAGATGGAGATCATGCATGGATTTATGGTCCATTAGCTAGCTATGGTAAACTGATGGACCACCGTGTGACTTCTTGTATTTTGTCTCCATTCACCAACCACTTGCTAGTGGTGTTGTTCCTTTTCCCAGGGATGCTAAAACTTTTGTGAAGGTGCTTCAATCCATGGTGCTTAAGGCAGTGCTGTTGGTCTGGACTCATCCACAGTTACTGATTGCAGTTCTGATTTCATCACTACAGTTATATCTATTATGAAGCACATTTACTCTGGTTTTGAAGTTAAAAATGTTACCAGAAACAACAGTGCTTGTATTACTGGGCCTCCTCCAAATGAAACAACCATAGCAACAATTGTAGAGATGGGATTTTCCAGGTCTAGAGCAGAAGAAGCTCTGAGGCAAGTCGGATCTAATAGTGTGGAATTGGCAATGGAGTGGCTGTTCTCCCATCCAGAAGAAACCCAGGAGGATGATGAGCTTGCTTGTGCACTTGCAATGTCTCTTGGTAGTTCTGAAACTGAGACAAATGTAGATGCTATAAATGACAATAGCAAGGAACTTGAAGAAGAGATGGTTCAACTTCCTCCTGTTGAGGAGTTGTTGTCAACATGTACAAAGCTGCTTCAGATGAAGGAACCTCTCGTGTTCCCAGTTAGAGACCTTGTGTTGATATGTTCTCAAAATGATGGCCTATATAGGTCCAGTGTCTTTTCCTTTATTCTTGACCAAGTGAGAAATTGTATTTCTGCTTCCAATAGCAGAAATAATTCTCTGCTCTCTGCCCTTCTCCATGTTCTTGCTTTAATTCTTCACGAGGATGTGGGGGCACGGGAAATTGCCTCAAAGAATGGACTGGTAAAACTTGTAACTAATTTACTTTCAGAGTGGGACTCTGGTTCAGTAGACAAGGAGAAACATTTGTAGAAATTAGAGTTTTTATTAGAATTACTCTGTCTCTCTCGATGTACAACAGAAAGTCCTTTTTAAAGACTTTTACAAGGAGTTTTATCCTTAGTAATTAACTACAAGGATAGGACTTTTATCTCTTTACAAAGTTTAAATAAAACTAAACTACTTGTTAGGATAAGATTACATCTCCTAATAGAATTATAACTTTACTAGGATAAAATTACAACTCCTAATAGAATTATAACTCTATTTTACTCGTGCTAACCAACACTCCCCCTCAAACTGGCGTGTATATGTTTTATGCACCCAGTTTGGATGAAAGCACATCAAAGGTTGCTCTTGGTAATGCTTTGGTGAAGATATCCGCAAGCTGGTCTTTGGTAGGAATGTAGTTCAGCCTTACAATCCCATTGTTGACCTTCTCATAGATAAAATATCTATCTATTTCAATATGTTTGGTCCTGTCATATTGCACAGGATTCCTTGCAATGCTCATTGCCGATTGGCTGTCACTATAAATTTCAAACTATAAACTTCCATCCAACTCTAGTTCAGTCAAAAGCTTCTTAATCCACATTCCTTCACATATCCCAAGGGTCATTGCCCTAAACTCTGCCTCAGCGCTGCCCCTAGAGACAACCGATTGTTTTTTACTTCTCCAATTAACCAGATTACCCCATACCAAGGTGCAATAACCACTTACGGATCTCCTATCTGTTAATTCACCTGCCCAACTTGAGTCTGTATACACTTTCACTGTTCTGTCCTGGTGTTTCTTGAAAATAAGCCCAGATCCTGGTGTGAACTTCAAGTACCTTAGGATCCTATTAACAGCCTCTAAGTGCTCTTCTCGGGGGTCATTCATGTGCTGGCTAACTATGCCCACTGAGTATGCAATATCTGATCTAGTGAGTGAAAGATAAATCAACTTTCCAACTAGCCTTTGGTAGGATTCCTTGTTCACAGGATTCCCAATATCTTCTTTACCAAATTTCAAACCTGGGTCCATTGGAGTGTCAACTGGTCTACACCCAAGCTTTCCAATCTCTGTGAGTAGATCAAGGATATACTTGCTTTTATTGATAACCAAACCTTCCTTTGATCTTGCAACTTCCATTCCCAAGAAGCACCTAAGACTTCCCAAGTCCTTGGTTTCAAACTCCTTTGCTAAAATAGATTTGAGCTTCTCTATTCCTTCTATGTCATCCCCAGTGATAATCATATCATCAACATAGACAATTAAGAGAGTCATCTTACCATTGAATGCCACCTTTCTAAACAAAGTATGGTCTGTTTGGCTTTGCTTGAAACCATTTTGAACCATAGCCTTTCGCAAATCTCTCAAACCATGCTCTAGGGGTATGTTTCAACTCATAGAGTGATTTATTTAGCTTGCATACTGTCTCTTTTGTCACCTTTCCTCCTAAGCCTGGTGGAATTTCCATGTACACTTCTTCCTCAAGTCTTCCATTTAGGAATGCATTTTTATATTCAATTGATGCAACTTTCAGTCTCTATTTACTGCCACAGAAAACAACACTCTGATGGTGTTTAGCTTGGCTACTGGTGCAAAAGTTTCTTGATAGTCCACTCCATATGATTGAGTGAACCCTTTAGCAACTAGTCTTGCCTTGTGTCTTTCAATGCTCCCATCGAATTTGTACTTTACAGTAAAAACCCATTTGCACCCAACAGCCCTTTTCCCTTTCGGCAGATTAGTCAAACTCGGTGTTATTCTTACGCAATGCTTTAACCTCCTCTTCAATGACTTTTCTCCATTCAGACTTTCAAAAGCTTCTTCTACTGTCTTGGGAATCTTCACACTGTCAATACTAGCAGTAAAGGTTTTAAAACCAGACAATAAATTTCCATAGGCAACGAATCTGTTAATAGGATGAACAGTGCATTTCCTTGCCCTTTTTCTAATAGCAATAGGAAAGTCATCTAAATCAACAGTTGAAGAGTCTTGTGGGATAATGTTACCTCTTATTTCCTCGGCAGCAGGACCCAAAACAAGCTCTTGGCAAATGTTAGGTTGTTCTTTAGTTACATGTGCTTTCCTTCTTGTATACACTTTGAGTGGAGTTTTTGAGGTTATTTTAAGTGTTGGAGGAGGTGTTGTATAAGGACTGGTAATTTTTGAATGAGGAGAAGGTATTTCAATAGGATTACTAGGTGTAGCAATCACAGGTTCATCATAGGTAGGCAAAGAAGGCAAGGAGGACGCAAACTGTTGAGTATTGAGATTTTCATCAAGGATAGGCAACGAGATGATAGGCTGTAGGTTAAGTAAGGGCTGAAATTCCCTGTATTTCTCTCCCTGAATTTCAGTACCTGCAAAATAAGGCTGATTTTCAAAGAAGGTGACGTCAAAAGATATGTAGGCTTTTCCTTGGGATGGGGAGTAACATTTGTAGCCCTTCTGACTCGAGGAGTATCCTATAAACACACATCTTAGTGACCTAGGATCAAGTTTACCCCGATTACTGTTATGCACATGAACAAAGGCTGTGCATCCAAAGACTCGAAGAGGAAGAACTGAAGATAATGGTTTGAAATTTGGAAAGTGAGACAAAAGTGTTTCAGTAGGTACCTTGAATCCTAGTGTCTTGCTAGGCATTCGATTAATAAGGTATGTGGCAGTAAGAAGAGCTTCCTCCAAAGATATTTAAGAGCTTTAGCCGAAAATAAGAGGGACCTAGTAACCTCTAGAAGATGTCTATTTTTTTGCTCAGCCACTCCATTTTGTTGAGGGGTATTAACACAGGAAGTTAAATGCAAAATTCCTTTTTCTTTAAAAAATACCAAGAGACCTGCTAAGATACTCACTACCATTATCACTCCTCACCATTTTAATTTGTTTTTCAAACTGGTTTTCAATCTTCTGATAGAAATTTCTAAAGATTGTGTTTACATTAGATTTATCTCTCATCAAGAATGTCCAGTGACTCTAGAATAGTCATCAATAAAAGACACAAACCATCTAAACCCAGAGATGCCTTTTACTTTGGAAGGGTCTCAAATGTCACTATGAATAATAGATAATGGGGAAGTAGGTTTAAATTTGGAGGAAATATATGGTTTTCGTGTATGTTTGGCCATTTGACACACTTCACAGTTAAAAGAAGAACTTTTATTTATAAATAAATTGGGAAACAACTTTGCAAGATAGAAAAAATTGGGATGTCTTAACCTATAATGCCATAGCATTATTTCACTAGAAATCGAATTGGTGGAGGAAACTGAAGTCTGAAGGCAAGTGGAAAAAATTGAATTCTGAGAGGGGAGTCCATCAAGTAAGTATAAGCCATTGCACAACCTAGCACTGCCAATCACCCTCTTGATCCGTGTGCGAAAAACACAACCAACAATCCCAAAATTAACATCACAATTAACATCCATAACCAATTTACTCATAGATAGCAGGTTGCAAGCAAGATTGCGAACATATAGAACATCAGATAACACTAGCTGATCATTTAATCGAATTGAACCACTCCCTTTAATCTGTGGATAGAGAACCATCCGCTATTCTCGATTGAGGAAGCGGAGACTTTGATCGCTAAATGTAGAAAAAGGCTTCGATTTCTGTCATATAGTCAAGCCCTGAATCTACTATTCAAAACAAAGAATTATTGGTGGCCAAACAAGAGATGCTACCTTACGTGGTCATGAGGGCATTAGGAGAAGATTTAGATGACAGTTTGTTGAAAAGTTGTTGAAGTTCTTCAATCTGCTGCTTGCTAAAAGCTCTTTGGAGGAGTCTTTGGTAGAGTTGGCAGGAGATGCAAGGTGAGCCTCCTTCTTGAACCTGGATTGAGGAAGCTTCCACTCGGCTGGTTTCCCATGCAGTTTCCAACACTGTTCCATGACACGGCCAACCTTTTTGCAATGTTCACACCAAGGTCTCCTCCTCCTTTGTTTATTTCTAGAGGTGGAGTGTGTAAGGAATGTAGAAGAATCCGCCTGCTGGACAGCTGGTGCCATCAACGAACGCCTGCTTTCCTCTCTTCTTATTTCATAAAAGGCTTCACGAACTTGGGGAAGGGGTTTAGTGGCCAAGATCCCGCTTTTGGCCCCATCATATTCCCCATGAAGGCGGACAAAAACTGAAAAATTCTCTTCTGGTTTTTCAGACTATTGTAAAAAATAGCATCTTCAGAACACTTCCAATCACTAGCTTCATATAGATCAATTTGCTGCCAGCATTTAGTCAAGACCCCAAAATATTGAGCTACGGTCATCTCTCCTTGGTGAAGATCTTTGATTTGATTTTTCACCCCAAAGAGTTCTGAGGTGTTATCAACACTTGAATATGTATCTCGAGCAGCATTCCAGATTTTTGCAGCAGTTTTATAGAGCATAAAGTTTTCTCCTACTTCAGGAATCATGGAGTTGATCAACCATGACATGATCATGGTATTTTCACTTAACCAATTGCTGTAAGTAGGATCAGTTTTTTCTGTAATTTTTAGAGAATCAGAAAGATATGATTCTTTTCTTCTACCAGTGATATAAAGCCTCACAGATTGAGACTATGGAAGGTAGTTGTTCCCATTAAGTTTGTAGGAGGTAATGGGAGAAAGAGAGGCATCGGATAATGAAAAATCAGCCTGTCGAGTGGTCATAGGAGTGCTAACATTAGAGGAAGAATCTGATCCAGCCATGGAGAAAGGAGATGTCGACAGAGAAGAACAATTTTAATGGAAAAGAGGATCGGTCTAGACTGATACCATGTAGAAATCAGAGTTTTTATTAGAATTACTCTGTCTCTCTCGATGTACAACAGAAAGTCCTTTTTAAAGACTTTTACAAGGAGTTTTATCCGTAGTAATTAACTACAAGGATAGAACTTTTATCTCTTTACAAAGTTTAAATAAAACTAAACTACTTGTTAGGATAAGATTACATCTCCTAATAGAATTATAACTTTACTAGGATAAGATTACAACTCCTAATAGAATTATAACTCTATTTTACTTGTGCTAACCAACAACATCAAGTTCCTAAGTGGGTGATAACTGCTTTTCTTGCCCTTGATCGGTTACTTCAAGTGGATAAAAAATTGAATACTGAAATTGCAGTTGAAAGCCGTCAATGTTGGTAGCCAGCAGACATCTGTCAATATTGACGAGGATAAGAGAACTAAGTTGCATTCTTCATTTGGGTCTCCAAGACATATAGATAGTAATGAGCAGAACAGACTAATTGAGATTGCTTGTAGCTGTATAAGAAACCAGTTTCCATCTAAAACAATGCATGTTTTCCTGCAGCTATGTTCCACTCTGACAAGAACCCATTCTGTGGCTGTTAGTTTTCTGGATGGTGGGGGTGTAAGTTCACTTCTTTCACTGCCACCAAGTAGTCTTTTTCCTGGGTTTGACAATGTTGCTGCTACCATTATCCGTCATGTCCTTGAGGATCCTCAAACCTTGCAGCAGGCAATGGAAGCTGAAATAAAGCACAGTCTTGCAGCTATGGCAAACAGGCATTCAAATGGAAGTCACATAATTTCATTGTCAACCTAAGTTCTGTTATATCTCGAGATCCGGTAATATTTATGCAGGCTGTCAAGTCTGTCTGCCAGGTGGAGATGGTTGGTGACAGACCTTACATTGTTTTGGTTAAGGACCGAGACAAAGATAAATCCAAGGAGAAAGAAAAGGAGAAAGAGAAAACTTTAGACAAAGATAAAACACAACAGATTGATGGAAAGGGTAATATGTGCAATACAAACTCAGCAGCCCCTGGGAGTGGGCATGGGAAATTTACTGATTCAAATTCTAAGTCAGTTAAAATGCATAGAAAATCTCCTCAAAGCTTTGTAAATGTGATTGAGCTTCTTCTGGATTCAGTTACTGTTTTTGTTCCTCCCTTCGCAAATGAAGTTAGGGACAGATGTGCCAGTTGATGCACCATCGTCAACTGATATGGAAATTGATGCTGCTGCCATCAAGGGCAAGGGAAAAGCCATTGCAACTGTGTCTGACGTGAATGAAGTTTCTGGACAAGATGCTTCTCCATCACTTGCAAAGACAGCATTCGTCTTGAAACTTTTGACCGAGATTCTGTTAATGTACGCTTCATTGTTCATGTGCTGCTGCGGAAAGATGGTGAAATTAGTAGCTACAGGGTTCCTAATCAAAGGGGCTCAACTGGTTTATTCACTAATGGAATATTTCACCACATTCTTCACAGTTTTATTCCATACTCTCGGAGTTCAAAGAAGGAAAGGAAAAGTGATGGTGACTGGAAGCATAAGCTAGCAACTAAGGCTAGTCAATTTCTGGTAGCATCTTGTGTGCGTTCTACAGAGGCCAGGAAGAGAGTCTTTATTGAGCTTAATTGTATTTTCAATGACTTTGTGAATTCCTCTGATGGCTTCAAACCTCCAAGCAACAATATGCAGACCTTTTTTGATCTGTTGAATGATGTTTTAGTTGCCCGTACATCAACAGGTTCATGCATCACAGCAGAAGCTTCTGCCACTTGTATAGATGTTGGTTTGGTTGTATCATTGACACGCACACTTGAAGTGTTGGATTTGGATCATGTTAAGTCACCTAAAGTCGTAACAGGGATTATCAAAACCTTGGAACTTGTAACCAAGGAGCATGTTCATTCAGTTGATTCTTCTGCTATCAAAGGTGATAATTCTGTCAAACCTGCCGAGCAGAATCCGTGTGAGAGAGCTGATGATATTGATGCATCATAGTCCATGGAAATGGCATCTCAGTCTAGTCATGATGCAGTTGCAGCTGACCAAGTGTTGAGTCTTTAGATACCGTCCAAAACTATGGTGGTCTGAAGCTGTTACAGAATATGTGGAACATGGTTAGGATCTTAATGGAGGTTTTGCTCCTGCTTCTGAGGATGATTATATGCAAGAAACATCTGAGGATGCAAGGGGTAATGGTGTAGACAATGTGGGGATTCATTTTGAAATCCAGCCCCATGAGCAAGAAAACCTTGATGAAGATGATGAAATATCTGGAGATGATAGGGATGAAGTGGATGAAGATGACGAGGATCATAATGATTTGGAGGCAGATGATGTACATCACTTGCCTCATCCCGACACAGATCAAGATGAGCATGAGATTGATGATGACGTGTTGGAGGAAGATGATGAGGATGGTGGTGATGACGATGGTGGAGTAATTCTACGGTTGCAGGAGGGTATCAGTGGAATGGATGTGTTTGACCATATTGACGTTTTTGGCAGACACCATAGTTTTGCCAATGAAACTCTTCATGTAATGCCAGTTGAAGTTTTTGGTTCTAGACGTCAAGGACGTACTACATCCATTTACAACCTTTTGGGACGCAGTGGGGAGAATTCAAATCCTTCAAGGCATCCTCTTTTGTTGGGACCTTCATCACTACGCTCACCCTCTCCAAGGCTGTCAGGTTCTCCCTCTCTCTGTATTCTTACTAGATATTTATATATTTTCCCTGGGTTTTGTTATAATCTACATTTAGTACTAATTAATTTTGTAGTTTTATGTGCATATCTGATTTTAACAGCCCTTCACCTCTATTCCCCCCACCCCAACCAGAAAATGCCCTTGATATGATTCGTTCAGTAAGAAACTCAGGCAACACTTCATCACAATTGGATACTATTTTCCGATCATTGAGGAATGGGCATCAGAGCCATCCTTTGAACTTGTGGGTTGACGAGAGCCAGCAGTGCAGTGGGTCAAGTGCAGCTACTGTACCACAAGGCCTTGAAGAGTTGCTTGTTTCCCAACTGAGACGACCAGCCTCTGAGAATTCTACTGATAACAACACATTAGTAGCGGAACCTCTGGTGCATAGTGAAGGAATTCAGTTACAGGGATCAGGGGCCGGTCTGAGGCATGAGAATCCAGTTGAAAACACTGTAAATAATGAAAATGTTGAAGCACCTCCATCTTCTGCTGCAATTGATCGCTCTCTCAGTGTTGATGGGAGACATGCAGTAAATGATACACTCCAAGGAACAAATGCATCAAGTAGACATTCACAATCTGTTGAAATACAATTTGAGCAAAATGATGCCACTGTTCGTGATGTTGAAGCAGTGAGCCAAGAAAGTAGTGATAGTGGGGCTACCCTAGGGGAAAGCCTTCGAAGCCTTGATGTTGAGATTGGAAGTGCAGATGGCCATGATGACGGTGGAGAAAGGCAATGTTCTTCAGACAGAACTGATCCACACGCTTCTCGTGCAAGAAGAACAAGTGTAGTTTGTGCGAATTCTACAGCTGTTGCTGTGAGAGAGGCACCTCTTCACAGTGTAACTGAGGTTTTAGAGAATTCTAGTCGAGAAGCAGACCAGGATGATCCAGCTGCAGAGCAGCAGTAGATAAATAGTGGTGCTGGTTCTGGATCAATTGATCCTGCATTTTTGGATGCTCTTCCTGAGGAGTTGCGCGCTGAAGTTCTTTCAGCTCAGCAGGGTCAAGTGGCACAACCCTCAAACGTTGAACAGCAGAATTCTGGAGATATTGATCCAGAGTTCCTTGCAGCCCTTCCTCCAGACATCCGTGCTGAAGTTCTCGCACAACAGCAAGCACAGAGGATTCATCAATCTCAGGAGCTTGAAGGTCAACCAGTTGAAATGGACACGGTCTCAATAATTGCAACATTTCCTTCAGATTTGCGGGAAGAGGTATG
Organism: Hibiscus mutabilis; assembly: GCA_019671005.1. Lineage (NCBI taxonomy): Eukaryota > Viridiplantae > Streptophyta > Magnoliopsida > Malvales > Malvaceae > Hibiscus > Hibiscus mutabilis. Next base: position 30,701,087 of record CM033740.1, on the reverse strand, counting down.
GTTTTGGTTATAACCTGATTAAATTATTAGTTGGAAATTGAAGATGTCTAAATATTTTTCCTTTTGTTGTTTTATATTCAGGTTCTATTAACATCATTTGATGCTATAATTTCTAATCTCACACCCGCTCTGGTTGCGGAGGCAAACATGTTGCGCGAGAGATTTGCGATCGCTATCACAATCCTAACTTATTTGGAATGTACCCTAGAAATCGCAGAGGTGAATCTTCTAGGAGAGGTGAAGGTATTGGATCCAGCTTGGACAGGATTGGGGGAAGTATTGTTTCACGAAGGTTTGTGTCTGCTAAGGTGATTGAAGTTGAAGGAACCCCTTTAGTTGGTACAGAAGCTCTTCAAGCAATGGTTAGGTTACTTCGCATAGTTCAGGTGCTTCTCAGTAGCTTGATGTTTCCTTCTGAAGTTCATCCTTGATTTTGATGTAAGCATTAACATCTTAAATTCTGCAGCCTCTGTATAAAGGTGCATTGCAGAAGCTTCTCTTGAACTTATGTGCTCATAATGAAACCAGAACAGCACTAGTTAAAATCTTGATGGAGATGCTGATGCTTGATACAAGAAAGCCTGTCAATTATTTAAATTCAATTGAACCACCATATAGGCTTCATGGTTGCCAGAATAATGTTATGTATTCTCGTCCTCAATGTTTTGATGGTAAGATATGACAACACGACATGAGCTGCTAGTGATTCATTGTGGATTGTCGTAAAAAGTTTTCATTTTTTCTCTTATTCTTTCCCCTGTCTTAACGGTATCTTTTTCATTTTTATTCTTCACGAGTTATTTGGAGCTGTTTTATGCCTTTCTTTATGATTTGAATTGTGGTGATTGTGTTCCAACTTCTAAATGGTTTCCTTTATCTTTTACTTCCCCAACGTAGGAGTTCCTCCTTTGGTGTCTAGGCGAGTTCTTGAAACTCTCACTTACTTGGCACGAAATCATCCATATGTTGCTAAGATCTTACTCAAGTTTAGATTGCTTCTTGCTACCCTACAAGAGCCAAGGCATGCTGATCTGTCACGTGGAAAAGCTTTGATGACCGAGGAGCAGCAGGAAGGATTCATTTCCATTGCATTGCTTTTGAGCCTTATCAACCAGCCTCTGTACTTGAGAAGTATAGCACATCTTGAGCAGGTAATAAGTGGTAACTCTATTGTAAATATTTTAAGCAAATTTACATCTTTGTGTTCATTATATTCTCATTTATGTATTTTTTGTTTCAGGTTCTAAACTTGTTGGATGTCATCATTGACCATGCGTAAAAGAAGCCCCTTTGATCTGAGAAGTTGAGGGCATCATCCATTGAGCAAATACCTGCTTCACAAATTTCAATGTCTGATATTGACATTAATGTTGCGAATCATGATGCTCCTTCGAAGGTTGTTGAATCATCTGTAAAGACTTCCGATTCATCCAAACCCTTAACATCTTGTGCAAGTAATGAATGTGATGCGCAGAATGTTCGACCAATCTGCCACAAGCAGAGCTCCGGCTTTTATGCTCATTGCTTGCACGGGAAAGGTATGTTGTATGCTACATAATGCATACTTTTTCACTCCATTTTCTGTGTGTTGTGCGTTGCAATAATAAAAAAAAAAGAAACAGAATTTACTGGATTATGCAGTTTGCACCTCCTATCTAATAATTATCTTTTCATTATTAAATTTTGAATATGATTTAGTTTATTTCACTTGCTTGGGCTGATGTTCTGTTTTTGATCCAGTTTGTCAGATAATGCATATGTTCTGGAGGCAGAGGTAATGAAAAAGCTGGTGGCTATTGCTCCTAGCCATTGTCATCTGTTTATTTCTGAACTAGTTGATGCCATACAACATTTGATTAAATCATCCATGGACGAGTTACATATGTTTGGTGAAGCAGTTAAATCTCTTCTCAGCACAACATCTTCTGATGGAGCTGCAATTTTAAGGGTTTTACAGGCACTGAGTTCTTTTGTTACTTCAATAAGTGAGAAAGAAAAGGAAATGCTGCTGCTGCCTGAAACAGAGCGTTCCTCTGCTCTTTCTCAGGTGTGGGACATCAATGCAGCCTTAGAACCCTTGTGGATAGAGTTGAGCTCTTGCATAAGAAAAATAGAGAGCTATTCAGATTCTGCACCTGATTTATTACCGCCATCCAGGACTTCCACGTCAAGTGTTGGTTAGTGGCGTGTTGTTGGTGTTTGTAGATAAATAAGAGTTGTAAATATATCCTAACTAGGAATTTAAATTTTAAATTAAATCTATCTTGTATAGGATAAGTGATAAAGAGATAAAATTCTATCTTAGAAGTTAATTACCTAGTATAAACCTCTTTGTAAAGAGTCTATAAATAGACTCACCTATTGTACATCGAAACACACAGAGTTTATAAATCTCTTCTGTTTTCCACATAATTCTTGGCTGGAAATACCTATTTTCTACATTGTATCAGTTTAGGTTCGATCTAGTCACATTAGTAAGCAGTGGCTCCTAGAACTTCAGAAGTTTTTCAGCTAAATGTCTTCTAAAATTGAGCCTGCAGGCTTCACTACCACTGAAGGTAGTATTTCGTGCTTGACTACTTTGTATTCCCATAACTGGATTGTAGATTCTGGTGCCTCTGATCATATGAAAGAGAATCTAAGCTTATTTACAAACTATAAGCATTTACAATCTGCCTCCTCAATCAATATAGCAGATGGATCTCTTTCAGTAGTAAAAGGAAGTGGTTCTATTCTTATAACCGAGTCCTTAGTATTAAATAATGTTCTCTATGTGCCTAACCTCACCTGCAATCTACTCTCTATTAGTAGGATGGTTAGTGAATTTCAATGTAGTGCTAATTTTGGGCTGCATGGTTGTGTTTTTCAGGCACAGGGCTCGGAGATGGTGATTGGCAGTGCTAGGCTAAGTAATGGTCTCTTCATCCTTGATGGCTTCTCACCTTATCAACAAGCTGTTTCGAGTTGTCTCCAGTTTACTTTTTCCTATTCTTTGTTATCTAGTGAAGTCATGCTGTGGCATTTTAGGTTAGGACATCCCAATTTCTTTTACCTTGCTAAGTTGTTTCCCAAACTATTTCTTAGTAAAAAACTATCTTCCTTTCATTGTGATACATGCCAGATTGCCAAACACACAAGACACCCTTATGTTTCATCTCCATTTAAACCTACTTCTCCTTTCTCTATAGTCCATAGTGACATTTGGAGCCCTTCTAAGGTCAAAACCATTAATGGGTATAAATGGTTCATTTCTTTTATAGATGATCATTCTCGAATTACTTGGACTTACCTAATGAGAGAAAAATCTGAGGCTGCAACAATATTTAAGAACTTTTATACAATGGTGGAAAATCAATTTACTTGCAAGATAAAAATTCTGAAAAGTGATAATGGGAGTGCATGCCTTAGTCAATCTCTAGGGTCTTTTTTTCGAGAAAAAAGTATCTTCCATATTACATCATGTGTCAATACTCCACAACAGAACAGGGTAGCTGAGGTTACAAGATCTCTTTTATTTTTCGCCAATGCGCCTAAATGTATTTGGGGGAAGCTCTTTTGACTGCTACCTACTTGATAAATCGTATGCCTAGTAAACCAATTGGGTTTAAAATTCCTAGGGACATTTTGTCATCTTATTTTCCTCATTTTAAATCCCTATCTTCTCTTCTTCCTTTTCGGGTATTTGGTTGCACAGTTTTTGTCCATGTGCATGAACAACAAAGAGGAAAGCTTGATCCTAGGCAGTTAAATGTGTGTTTGTTGGATACTCTACTAGTCAGAAGGGCTTCAGATGTTACTCGCCTCTTACACATAAATTTTATCTCTTGTGATGTTACATTTTTTGAAACTCAACCCTATTTTACTAGTACTGAAATTCAAGGGGAGAATTTTAGAGAATTTCAGCAATCTAGCTCACTACAGTTCCTCTCTCCTATTTCTTTCTTACCTGCTGTTGATAACACTTTGTTGAACCAAAACCAGGCTACTATAACTACTGAAAATCTAGTAAGCTTGTCGTCACCAGCTCCTAAAACTCCTCACACTCATACTACACCTATTTCTAGCTTGTCTTCACCAGCTTCTAAAACTCCTCGCTCTCATACTACACCTATTTCTACACCGAACGCACCTCAGCAACCTATGACCTCACAACCTGAAAGCAAACCTCTGAGTGTTTATACAAGGAAAAGAAAGACTATCACAAAAGCTATTACTCAACCTATTGCTTGCCGAGAACTGGAACTTAGTCCTACTGTCATTGAGGAAGAAACAGGTAATGATCCCTCTCAAATTCCTATCTCTATTGATATCGATGATCTTCCCATTGCCCAAAGAAAGGGAGTGAGAAAATGTACTAGTCATCCTATTGAAAGATTTGTTGCCTATGGAAAACTAATGTCTGGTTTCAAGGCATTTACAGAAAATATTGGCAACATAAGGATTCCAAGGACAATTAATGAGGCGTTTGAGAATTCAGATTGAAGAAAAGCTGTTGAGGAGGAAATTAGTGCACTGCAGAAGAATAATACCTGGAGCCTAACCAAACTACCTGAAGGGAAAAAGGTGATTGGGTGTAAATAGGTATTCACAGTGAAATACCACTCAGATGGGAGCATAGAACGGTTCAAGGCAAGGCTGGTGGCAAAAGGCTTTACTCAGTCATATGGAGTTGATTACCAAGAAACATTTTCTCCTGTGGCAAAGATAAACACCATTAGAGTGCTATTCAGGACTGGAAGCTGCACCAATTGGATATTAAAAATGCCTTTTTAAAATGGAAATCTCGAGGAGGAGGTATACATGCAAATCTCACCTGGATTGGAGCCTCAGGAAACAAACCAGAAGGTTTGTAAATTAAACAAATCGTTGTATGGAATAAAACAACCCCTAAGAGCATGGTTTGACAGGTTTGCAAAAGCTATGGTAAGGAACGGTTACAAATAGTATCAGGCAGATCATACCCTTTTCAAGAAGGTTGCATCAGATGGTAGAAAGACTTTTCTAATAGTCTACGTTGATGACATGATTATTACAAGTGATAATACTAAAGAAATCGGAAAGCTGGAAGCCGATCTGGCAAAGGAGTTTGAAACAAAAGACTTGGGAAGTTTAAGATATTTCTTGGGGATGGAAGCGGCAAGATCATCTGAAGGGATAGTCATAAACCAAAGAAAGAACATATTGGACTTACTCTCAGAAACTGGAATGCTTGGGTGTAAGCCAGTAGACACTCCAATGGACCCGAACTTGAAGTTCAGTAGAGAAGATGGTGGTAGTCCAGTTAATAAAGAATCCTACCAAAGACTTGTTGGTAAATTGATCTACCTGTCACTTACAAGGCTTGACATAGCATACTTTGTAAGTATAGTGAGCAGTATATGAATAATCCCAAGGAAGAATAATTAGAAGCTGTTAATAGAATACTGAGGTATTTAAAGTACACTCCTGATTTTGGGCTTATCTTCAAGAAAAGTCAAGACAGATCAGTGAAAGTTTACACTGACTCAAGCTGGGCAGGAGAATTAACTGATAGAAAGTCTGTTAGTGGTTATTGTTCTTTCGTGTGGGGAAATCTGGTCACATGGCGGAGCAAGAAACAAACTGTGGTGTCAAGAAGCAGTGCAAAATCAGAGTACAGGGCTGTGGCACTTGGAATCTGTGAAGGCATGTGGCTAAAAAGGCTCTTAATTGAGCTGGAGCTGGATGAAGATAGATCCTTCGAAGTGTTTAGTGACAGCATATCAGCAATTAGTATTGCGAAAAACCCAGTTCAACATGACAAAACTAAGCATGTTGAAATTGACAGGCATTTCATATATGAGAAAGTTAATAGTGGTACTGTGAAGTTACACTATGTGCCTACAAAGAACCAGCTTGCAGATATATTAACAAAGGCACTACCAAGAGTGACATTTGAGGAGTTCATATCCAAAATGGGAGTGTACAATATATACTCTCCAGTTTGAGGGGGAGTGTTGGTTAGTGGCGTGTTGTTAGTGTTTGTAGATAAATAAGAGTTGTAAATATATCTCAACTAGTAGTTTAAATTTTAAATTAAATCTATCTCATATAGGATAAGTGATAAAGAGATAAAATTCTATCCTAGAAGTTAACTACCTAGTATAAACCTCTTTGTAAAGAGTCTATAAATAGACTCACCTATTGTACATCGAAACACACAAAGTTTATAAATCTCTTCTGTTTCCACATAATTCTTGGCTGGAAATACCTATTTTCTACATCAAGACATTCTGGTGTAATACCGCCCCTTCCTGCTGGCGCTCAAAACATCTTACCATATATAGAATCTTTCTTTGTGATGTGTGAGAAGTTACATCCTGCACAGCCTGGTAATGATTTAGGCATGACTGCAATATCTGAATTTGAGGATGCCAGTACATCTGCAGGCCAGCTGAAAACTGCTGGTCCTATCTCAAAATTTGATGAAAAACATGTTGCCTTCGCAAAGTTCTCTGAGAAGCATAGGAAGTTACTAAATGCTTTCATCCGCCAGAATCCCGGGCTGCTTGAGAAGTCATTTTCACTTCTGCTTAAAGTCCCCCGCTTTGTTGATTTTGATAATAAACGAGCTCACTTTAGGTCCAAAATAAAGCATCAACATGATCACCATCATAGTCCTCTCAGAATATCGGTTAGAAGAAATTACATATTGGAGGATTCATATAACCAGCTACGGATGATGTCAACTCAAGATTTGAAGGGGAGATTGACTGTTCACTTCCAAGGTGAAGAAGGTATGGATGCAGGTGGGCTTACAAGGGAATGGTATCAGCTGTTATCCAGGGTTATATTTGACAAAGGAGCATTGCTTTTCACTACGGTGGGCAATGAGTCAACGTTCCAGCCTAATCCCAACTCAGTCTACCAAACAGAACATCTTTCATGCTTCAAATTTGTTGGGCGAGTTGTGAGTACCTTCTCTAGTTGCTCCCAGTGGATTGACACTTTCTTTTCCCCCATTTATTCACTTTCTAATTAAAAGTTTCCAGGTTGGAAAAGCACTTTTTGATGGGCAACTCTTGGATGTTCACTTTACTCGATCTTTCTACAAGCATATCTTAGGCGTCAAAGTTACTTATCATGACATTGAAGCAATTGATCCCGACTACTTCAAAAACCTAAAGTGGATGCTTGAGGTCTGTCATACGATAAGTGTCTTTTCCTCTTTTTATCTTTTAGGAGGATAGGACATGGTTCATTAGAGAGATTATTGTTTTGCACACCATACCTTAATTCTTTCGTTGTTTATATTTTCAGAATGATATCAGTGATGTCCTAGACCTTACTTTTAGCATTGATGCTGATGAGGAGAAGTTGATATTGTATGGAAGGACACAGGTAAGATTGTCATTGATACTTTTATCAAGTCCCACTAGCGGCACATTTTTTTGATTATAATTATATTCTACAAAATATGACGCAGGTGACTGACTATGAACTGATTCCTGGTGGTTGGAACATTAAAGTTACCGAGGAGAATAAACACCAATATGTTGATTTGGTTGCTGAGCATCGTCTGACAACAGCTATTCGTCCTCAAATCAATGCATTTTTGGAAGGAATCAATGAACTAATTCCTATGGAGTTGATAACTATTTTTAATGACAAGGAGCTGGAATTACTGATAAGTGGCCTTCAGGATATTGATTGTAAGTGTTGTAAACCAATTAATATAATGTTTAATTACTAGGAAGATTGCTATATTTTGCCACACTTATCTGAATATGACCTAATCTGTTATAACTGTCTACTAGTGGATGATATGAGGGCAAATACCGAGTACAGCATCACCTGTTATACAGTGGTTTTGGGATGTTGTTCAAGGTTTCAGTAAGGAAGATAAAGCTCGGCTTCTACAGTTTGTGACAGGCACCTCAAAGGTAATTCAACACCTGAAAATGTGGATAGTAATACTTGTAATTTGACATTTCAAGTTGTGTTAAGTATAGTTAAACCCAGAGGTTAATTATTTGTCACCCCGTATCACTTTTTCAGTCTTTAAGCTATTAACAAATATGAGATTCACCATTTGTGTCATAGACTTGGATCCCAATTATTGCTCTTTATAATTTCACAGGTGCCTTTAGAAGGTTTTAGTGCACTTCAAGGAATTTCTGGTTTGCAGAAGTTTCAGACACACAAAGCATACGGCAGCCCAGATCACTTGCCTTCTGCTCATACCTGGTAATCTCTCGTGTCATATCTATGATGTTTGAGTTTTTATTATTTTTGGCTTTTCCATCTTTGCTATTCCCTTTCTGCTGCTTTAAACCTTTTATTCATTAGTAAGAAGCATTTCTTTAAATTAATGCAGTTTCAATCAATTGGATTTACCGGAGTATCCGTCTAACATTTAGAAGAGAGACTGATACTTGCAATTCACGAGGCCAATGAAGGTTTTGGATTTGGTTAAGATTTATGAGCAGTAAATCGTACTCATCATGTAGATAAATATACATATGGGCATCGGGATCGGGGGTTGGAATTGGGATTTTGTTTTGGGGGTAGGGCTGACATTGAAATGATACATGTTTATATACTGTACAGTCACATATTCGGAACAGAATGTCTCTTTTTGGTAGTTTAAAATTTGGCATCTCTCATTCCTTTGTTAAAAATGAGAAGGGAGGGGCTCATTATTGCAGAAAAGTTTAGCCATTAATTTTTTTTTATATAAAATTCTTAGACTCCTTTTCTAACTCAGATATTTCTGTGATAATACGATGTAAGAGAGAAGTTATGTTTAGTTTCTATTATTCTTATTGATAAGTTGTTAATGATGTTGGATGCCTGCTTTGGTGTGTTTAAAACTGGATTTTGGTGCTTAAATGTTACTTTTCTTTAGGTATTGGTGCGAGTTTGTAAAAGTGCCAGGGTGTTGTAGGTTTGTTTAGATGGGAAATATGCCTTTTTGATATCCGTGTATTTTACTGACCTCTTGGTTAATTACTTTCACCCATTTTAATTAACTTTATTTTTTCTGCACCAAGTAAATAGGTAAATTATTATTGTCGGTATGCAATTAACCGTTCGTGATGTAGCATTACAAAAAGTCACATACCTTCCACTTATTCCCAAAATGCCCTTATGTTTAAATACCAAGACAATTAGGATAGTTATTCTATGCACGTAGGTAAAGTTTTTACGAGTGTTTTAATTTTAGGGTTAAAGAGATTTTATTTAGAGTTTAATATTTAGGGGTTTAAGTGTATGAGTTTTAAAGTTAGGGGTTGGTTTAATGTTTAGGGGTTTAAGTGTAGGAGCATTAAATTTGGGATTGGGTTAAAATTTGGGTTTATCTGTTAAAACTTAAATTCCTTTTAACACTAACCTCTAAACTCTAAAATTTAACCCTAGAATCATAAATTCTAACAATAAATTCTAAAATTTGAACCTCAACACTTAAACTACTAAGCCCTAAATTCTAAATTAGGTCCATAAAGCTTAAAATTAAGGCTGCTTGGGAAAATTTTTGTTTTCACTCTGAGATATTTTTGCCGACAATCATATCTACCTACTTACCTATTACAAAATAATGAAATATATATATATATATATATACTTTTAATTACAATATAACGAAATTTAACTTTGTTGGAACCATATTGAAAACTATAAGCTTATAAATAAAATTATGTTTTGATTCAAAAATTAGATATTTTAAACCTATATTTAATTCAATTATATCTTAATTCTGAGATGAGATTATTAAATTTTTTTATTTAAAATATGAACACTTCTGTCCGAATTGAATATCATCGTTTTTACAACTTTTTAAACTTTATGTAGTTATTTTAAATATTTTAATTGATTAAAATTTTACAAAAATATATGTAAAAATCACGTTTCTATATTTTATTCAAATTTGAGAATCATGAGTAGTGATTTAAACTAAAAAATAGTGAAGGAGTATTTTGTTCTTGATATTCATCGCCTTCATAGGTGAATAAGACCAAAATTATGGGAGTACTGCATAATCATTTTTATGAATTTAAAGTTTAAATTAATATTCTTTTTATGTATACATTAGTCTTTATGTATATAATATACATAATCTCCGTTGCTATTTTTGTGTGTATTTTGATGTTTTTAATAGTTCATTCAAATTGTTATTCAATCTGATTGTTTAAAAATACATGCATGAAAATTCATAATTAGGATAGTCAAACCAACTCTTATATAGACATGCATCACCGATATAACCTTTCACTTAATACTCATGTTTATTTGAAGCATTTGAGGTTGCCTTAATCGAGGATACGTGGAATTAATTATAATATAAAAACAAAGAAATAATGGGAAGGAAAAAATAAATTAATTTTCAAAGTAATATGTAAACATTAAAATTATGTTGGGTTGCTCGAACGATCAACCGAAATACTCTAGAGGAAGGTGAATTGGATTTTTGCTTTGATGGATGAAAAGCTAAGTAATAAAAATTGACACGATGATTTATAGTAGTTCGACTTTTTAATTAAAGTCTACCTCCACTACTATCCACACTAAGAATTTTCTCAAATCTACTAGATTTGTTTTCTTTTTTCTAGGTTCAAGGATATAACCCTTACAACCAAGACTTATACCTCAAAATCTTGAAACACTCTCTTACAAGAGGAAACAAATTTAGCAAACTAAAGAAAACCTCACAAGGCAAATATGTTTGCAATTTTAAGCACTCACCCAAATCCTAAAACACTTGAGCAAATATAACAATTAAGCTCACAAGTGTGTTCTACAAAGAAAATTAACAAAAATAAGCTCCAGAACAATTTTTCTAACATTGAATATTGGCAATGAGGTTTCTTGTTATTCCATGGATGCTTCGAGAGGTATTTTAAACCCTCGAAGGAGTTTGTGGTTGTTACTAGCCGTTGTGGACTTTATTTCCAACAATAAATGTACTCTTGAAGCAGGACGTATCGGTACGCGTGCAAGTGTATTGGTACATGCCTCAAAGAAGAAAGAGTCGTTGGACAAAATTAACACTGGGTATCGGTACACTATATAAATGTATCGGTACACTCCTCGCATATCGGTATGAACAAGCCTGTACCGGTACGAATTTTGGCTACTTGAAAATCATACCATTGGGGACAAAGGGGCGTATCGGTACTCAACATAGTTGTACCGGTATGGGCTCTTCTGGGTATCGGTACGAGTTAATCTGTGCCGGTACTCAGGACCTGTTTTTGACACTTTGGCTATTTAAAAATATTTTAAATATGTAAAAAACTCTTTGAAAACCTTTCAAATATTTTTTTCAAGTTAATGGACTTTTGAAATATTTTTGCAAATTTGTTCAAGTCAAAAAACATTTTTCATTTAAGTTATATCAAAATCAAATATCTTAACAATCTCCTCCTTTTTTGATATAACGAAACCTCCTGAAAAATTGTTTTAGAAATTTCTCCTCAGAAAAATAATTTTGGAAATTAGAATATTTTAGAAAGTATTTAAAGCTCCCATCTTTTTCTTTTTGAAATTTAATTTTTTCAAACCTATCTCTCCCTATTTTTGTTATATCAAAAATAATTTCAAAACTAAGTTTAAAATCACATTTATGTTCAAAACATCAATTGTAGAGCGGTTGAAACAAACCATTGGAAATTTAGTACCAATTTATAAAAAATACCAATTGCTGGTTTAAAATAACAATGGAGAAAAGACCAAAGATTTTAACATGAAAAGAATTTTTTTGTAAAAAAATGGCTCCCCCTTACTCAAGCATCATGTAACCCCCTAAACCCGTCTATGCGATTCGCCTAGTCTAGGAGGTTACATTCGGGTAACCGAAGCGACCCACAGTAAAAACTGAAGAAATTTTTTACAAATACATTAAAGCTGTAAAACAAAATTTTGTTCACAATATCATTTTAAAACTTTTGTTTAAACATAAAATCGATATTCAAAAATATTTTACAGACTCGATCATAAAATATGACGCAACATACATGCCCACTAATGCACAAGTACCGTACTCCGCAAGCAATGCCAAGGGAACTCCATCAGTGATGTCGATCACCAAAACATGATCAAATCCTTTTTAACCCGCGATGGTAAAAACAACGTGAGCTTGGAAAAGCTCAGTAATACAAAACTACCAGATGATGCTGTATGCAACATGTATAAGGTTAATCAGAACTGACATGGTGAGCCCTTTTCAACATATTTCAAGCATAGCCGTAATTCATAACGTTGTTACGCTTGAAAGCAACAAAGTCATTTTTGATTTAGTCTCCGAATACCAGACAAGATATTTATAACTTAGATTATCAGGGTACCCCGATAGATTACGAGAATCGAGTTATGAAGTTTAGTGTGTTTTATCAATTACCGATCATGAATGACAAACAGAACATTTCTGACAGTTGAAGAGTTTTGACAGGGCAATAAGGGACAGAAAAGTTTAGTATCAACTTAATTACCCTCCAACCATACACCGATATGCAGTACCACATAACTGTATACACAAAGACTTACCCTAGACCCAATAGGCCTAGGAGCTTACAAAAAGACTTACCCTAAGCCCATCGAGCCTAGGAGCTTACCTAAGGGTATGCCTTATGTCCAAAAGGACTTACCAGCGCTAAGCCTACAGATCTTCAATCATAACCCAAAAATACCCCAAATCAGATAGTTTAGTAGATAAACAGAACAAGAAAAATTAGTAATCATACATATATATTTAGAGTATCAGAAATCAGAGAGCATATTTTTCATATCAGACATAACATTATATTTTTAGACAGACAATATTCATGGTTCAGATCAGAGAGAGAGAATATATGTGTAAGGAACACACCAGATGGTTCAATTTATTACTTAGAGAATCTTGATAAATATAGATAGAATATACTGAACTTTAGTCCATACTATATTGATTTTAGAATTAAGGAACTTATTCGAAGAGTCCCATAATCATCATCTTCATCTAGGTGCACAGGGTTTTGTACCTCATGGCCATTCAAAAATTTCGATATTTCATGATTATGCAAGATTTCGAGTACAACAGATTTATTCAGGATTTTATATATACTCAGAGAGTACCAGCCAATTTGCTCGTAAGAGCATTTTAACTCCCAGGGCAATTTGGTAATTTAACCCAAGAGGGTAAAATTGAACTTGCAATGTATGTGATTTTATGCGGCTAATTCGACTTTCACAGTCATTCACTTTAATCGTAACCCATATTAATATGGTTCCCAGAGTTCCGATAGATACGTCTCACGAGCGTTCTTGCTTTAATACTAACAACATCATAAGCTGAACCCATCTTCATCATATTCATTACTGATCTTCCATCGCATAGTAGAACATTTCTTTATATTTGATAAACCAACTTTACAATAGCATTAGAGATGGCCAACATTTCTAGATTTGGTTCCTCATCATTTAGAAACGATATAGTTATCACACTTTATCTGAATTGAGACTTATCCTGGGTAAACACTTATGCCACAATATGAGGGTAGTTTAATTATTCCAGGGGTCACGGATGTCTTAGTCTTTGAAAGTTTTAGTGCACGAATATATTTTGATCATTACAGACATTCTAGATTATCTTTGATCCTTTCATATATGTTATTCATTTCTAAAACTCAAGGGCATATCCGTTATTTTTGAAAATTTAGCAAATTCGATGCTTGAAAAAATATTTCAGTCATTCAGGTACTTTCGGTATTCCCAAACACTTCATTCATTTCAATCCTCAAGGGTTTATCCATCATTTCATTTAATTTGGTAATTTCAGTGTCTGATGTTATTTCAGTCATTTCAATCATTCCAATCAATTCATTCTCTACTGTCATTTGGATCGGTTTAGGAATACATAGAATATTCCGGTAATTATCTTCAAGTGTTTTTACAGGATTCGATTAATCCAAGAGTTTTGATATCATACATATTTGCATATTGATACCGAAGTCTTTCCCAATAGAACATGGATTTCAAATAAAATCATCATTTTATCATGTCGAGTATAAATTTCAGAACATTTCCTTTGTTAAGTGGTATTTAAGTTATTCACATTTCTCAAGGGTATTATCAGTATTTCTTAACGAAATATTTCAAATATCAAATCTTTTAACTATATTAATCAGATCGGGAGATTATCTATTTCATTAATCATTTACTGAACTCAAGATCCTTTCGGTTTATTAAACTTCTCTTTCAAATAGTTCAATCTTATCTAGGTTACTATTTTCTTTTTGTTTCATAATCGAATTAACACAAGCAGAGTTGAAATTACATTTAATCACAATCATGCATACCTTAACCGATTACCAACTTGTTTCATAAAGCATGCCAAAGATAGTAATGTATTACCTTAATTTGGTGCTACATCTGTCGATCCAAGGTACTTCATTCGATCATTCTCGAATCCTGAATTTGACGTTCTCTCCAAGCTCAGATACAAAGAATTGTGATTTCCTTCAATTACACAAGGTCCTTAATCAGTCCACAACATGAATACAACACACTCAAACTGAATAATTTCTCATAGGCTCACTTAGGTTCAAGGTCATTTTTAGAGGCTTTCAGGTTTGAATTTCACAAAACCAGTTTCAAAAATGGGTTCAGGATGTCGAAAAACATAAAATAGGGGTTTTTGAAAAATTTGACTTTTTGGTCAAAGTCAACACTAACGTTAGCAATCAAAGTCAACGCTGATGTCATCTATCAACAATCAGCACTGATATCATGCTGTCATCATCAGCCAGCTGGGTTGACTCAGGCGAGTTGACTCACTAAGCTGACTCGGGCGAGTTGACTCACCGAGTTGACTCGGTCAATGGGTTGAGTCAGTCGGGTTTGACACTGGTCAGGTCGAGTCAAGTCAGTCAATCACGGGTCGGGTATGGATCGGTTCGATTGGTCACAGGTCAGGTATGGGTTTAATACCCAAAGTCATCGGGCCTTAATATAGGCCGGCCCACTAAAAAATACAACATATGGGTTAATGTATGGGCTGGGGGTTTGGGCTGGTTTGTTGACTCGGTTCAAGGCCAGACCGGGTTTAAGGCTGGTCCGGCCAACTCGGTTCACAGGCCACCATCTAAGGTGGTCAAAATTCGCCCTTAAGCGGCGAGTGAAGCCTACGCGCGTCCCATATCAGCCGGGAAACACTTCTAAATGACGGCCGATGACCCGAATATCACGTATAATAAGAGATTAGAAGCTTACCACGACTGTAAGCGACTGAAACTAGCTGAAAACGAGGAAAACCAAAAGGTTTTCTCGTAACTCCAGTGGCCTTTAATCGGCAATGAAAAGATGATCGACGATAGGGGTTTTACTAGCCTCGGCCTGAAGACCACGATGATGATGATTGTGCCACGAACAAACGATGACTGTGGCCGAAAATAGTGAAAAAAAGGCCAGATTTAAGGTTTCTCGATGAATTTAAACCCAAAATTCACGGTGATCGGTGACTACTCTCTGCGCGTGAAGACCAGAGGTTTGATCGGGTTGAGCTAGGGAACGCTTGGTGCTGGCGGTGCACGCCACCGCACAACGTGACTGAGATCGGTCGGCGAAACGATCTGGGGAGATGAAGAGTTTAAAGGTTCTAGATAACCTTGGTATTTTCGTATACATATGGGCATTTACGAGGTAAAAAGGGTATAATGGGTCTTTAATTAATTATTTTTTAACCTTGAGACTAAGGTTAACACTATATCGAGGTAACATAACTCCAAAATGATCTTAGCCTCGTTGGTTAAGTCTTGGGCTCACCAAGCAAGGTATCAAGGGTTCGAAACCCTTCACTAGCACATTTTTCCAATCTCTCTCTCTCTTTTTACCTTATTGAATTAGGGGTGTTACAACTCTCCCCCTTAAAAGAAAATTTCGTCCTCGAAATTTACCAGAGTCGGAGAATACAGAAACTACTCTTTCCCTCATTCTTGTACTGACTTATCTATCATAGCATCCTTGTTTCTCGGGACTCTCAGTCGGTCACAGATCAATCTGGTAGTGACCTCAGTCACTCGGACTGTCTTTGGACCCAAGGTCATCCCATCATACATCTTAGACCAACTAAATAGAGTACAATATTTGAATCCATACCGAACTTCATACGTTGCCAAGCAAACACTTGTCTCATGACTTTTATTACAATTGGTCTCAATCAGGGATAAGAAACCTTCAAAATTACCATAGAAGTCAATCATGCAACCCCAGAGTATATCCTCCAGAATCTATATTATTGTTCTAGGTTAACCATTTTTTTACGGATAAACTGTATTTGAAATCCATAAGGGTACTCAAAGGTCTCCAGCAGGGCCTTCCGAAATCAGGATGCTAACACCAGATTTCAGTTAAAAAAATTGATATATAGTGGTACACCATGCCACATTTTCAAAGAAAGTCTTTCCCCAAGCCGATCGAACATAACCAAGATTTTGAACGGATATCACTTACCTTTGGCGTAATATTCAGGCAACTGTTTCCTTCATGTATAACGTAGTCACCACAGAATTTACACTTTCGTCACGTTCACGAACACATTTCTTTTAAGTTCATATTACTTTTATCAAGTTTCCATCAGAATATTCTCAAACATCATCACTATCACTGAATAGCCTTACATGAAATCTTATATCAGTTACTTCGCATAATCAAACAGTTATTCTCAATATGAATCAGATCTTCAATTTCACATGTAGAAACCATCTCAGGTTCTTTAACTTGATCCAAATTCATCGATTTAATCCAAAACACAGACGAACGTTATAAATAGTTCTTGCTAGTACAGATCGAGCTATGGGAGGCAGAAAACATATATTCACTTATTTTAGAAAAACAGATTCAACATCGGAGCTCCGGTTCAGAGGAGTACGGTTATGCTAGGGGCATGCACAGACCAGACACCCTATGATAGACGATCAACCGATCTAACCCAGAAAGACGCAACACAAAGCTCTGATACCACTAAATGTAACCCCTTAAAGTCATCTATGCGATTTGCCTAGTCTAGGAGGTCACATTCGAGTCACCAGAGCAACCCACAATAAAAACTAAAGAAAATTTTTACAAATACATTAAAGCTGTAAAACAAAATTCTGTTCATAATATCATTTTAAAATTTTCGCTTACACATAAAATCGATAATCAAAAATATTTTACAGACTCGATCATAAAATATGACGCAACATACATGCCCACTAATGCACAAGTACCGTACTCCGCAAGCAATACCAAGGGAACTCTATCAGTGATGTCGATCACCAAAACATGATCAAATCCTTTTTAACCTACGATGGTAAAGACAACGTGAGCTTGGAAAAGCTCAGCAATACAAAACTACCAGATGATGCTGTATGCAACAACATGTATAAGGTTAATCAGAACTGACATGGTGAGCCCCTTTCAACATATTTCAGGCATAGCCGTAATTCATAACGTTGTTACGCTTGAAAGCAACAAAGTCATTTTTGATTTAGTGTCCCGAATACCAGACAAGATATCTATAACTTAGATGATCAGGGTAAACTGATAGATTACGAGAATCGAGTTATGAAGTTTAGTGTGTTCCATCAATTACCTATCATAAATGACAAACAAAATATTTTTGACAGTTGAAGAGTTTTGATAGGGCAATAAGGGACAGAAAGTTTAGTATCAACTTAATTACCCTCCAACCGTACACCAATATGCAGTACCCCATAATTGTATACAGAAAGACTTAACCTAGACCCAATAGGCTTAGGAGCTTACATAAAGACTTACCCTAAGCCCACCGAGCCTAGGAGCTTACCTAAGGGGATGCCTTAGGTCTAGAAAGACTTACCAGTGCTGAGCCTACAGATCTTCAATCATAACCCAAAAATATCCCAAATCAGATAGTTTAGTAGACAGACGGAACAAGAAAAATCAGTAATCATACATATATTTTCAGAGTATCAGAAAATCAGAGAGCATATTTTTCATATCAGACATAACGGTATATTTTTAGACAGACATGATTCATAGTTCAGATCAGAGAGAGCGTCTTAATTTCAAAATAGAGAGAGAATATATGTGTAAGGAACACACCATATGGTTCAATTTATTACTTAGAGAACCTTGATAAATACAGATAGAATATACTGAACTTTAGTCCATACTATACTGATTTCAGAATTAAAAAACTTATTCGAAGAGTCCCATAATCATCATCTTCATCTAGGTGCACAGGGTTTTGTACCTCATGGCCATTCAAAAATTTTGGTATTTCATGATTATGCAAGATTTCGAGTACAACAGATTTATTTAGGATTTTATATATACTCAGAGAGTACCAGACAATTTGCTCGTAAGGGCATTTTAACTCCCAGGGCAATTTGGTAATTTAACCCAAGAGGGTAAAATTGAACTTGCAATGTATGTGATTTTATGCGGCTAATCCGACTTTCACAGTCATTCACTTTAACCATAACCCATATTAATATGGTTCCCAGAGTTCCGATAGATACGACTCACGAGCGTTCTTCCCATAATACTAATAGCATCATAAGCTGAACCCATCTTCATCATATTCATTACTGATCTTCCATCACGTAGTATAACATTTCTTTATATTTGATAAACCAACTTTATAGTAGCATTAGAGATGGCCAACATTTCTAGATTCGGTTCCTCATCCTCTAGAAATGATATAATTATCACACTTTGTCTGAATTGAGACTTATCCTGGGTAAACACTTATGCCACAATATGAGGGTAATTTAATTATTCCAGCGGTCACAGATGTCTTAGTCATTGAAAGTTTTGGTACACGAATATATTTTGATCATTACAGACATTCTGGCTTATCTTCGATCCTTTCGTATATGTTATTCATTTCTAAAACTCAAGGGCATAACTATCATTTTAGAAAATTTAGCAAATTCGATGCTTGAAAAAATATTTTAGTCATTCAGGTACTTTCGGTATTCCCAAACACTTCATTCATTTCAATCCTCAAGGGTTTATCCATCATTTCATTTAATTTGGTAATTTCAGTGCCTAACGTTATTTCAGTCATTTCAATCATTCCAATCAATTCATTCTCTACTGTCATTTGGATCGGTTTAGGAATATATAGAATATTCTGGTAATTATCTTCAAGTGTTTGTATAGGGTTTGAGTAATCCAAGAGTTTTGATATCATACATATTTGCATCTTGATACCGAAGTCTTTCCCAATAGAATAGAGATTTTAGATAAAATCATCATTTTATCAAGTCAAGTATAAATTTTAGAACAATTCCTTTGTTAATGAGTATAAGTCATTCGCATTTCTCAAGGGTATTATCATCATTTCTTAACGAAATATTTCAAATATCAAATCTTTTAGCTCTAATAATCAGATCAGGAGATTATCTGTTTCATTAATCATTTATTGAACTCAAGATCCTTTAGGTTTATTAAACTTCTCTTTCAAATAGTTCAATCTTATCTAGGTTACTATTTTCTTTTTGTTTCGTTATCGAATTAACACAAGCAAAGTTGAAATTACATTTAATCACAATCATGCATACCTTAACCGATTACCAACATGTTTCATAAAGCATGCCAAAGGTAGTAATGAATTACCTTGATTCGGTGCTACATCTGTCAATCCAAGGTACTTTAATCGATCATTTTTAATCCTAAATTTGACGTTGTCTCCAAGCTCGGATACAAAGAACCGCGATTTCCTTTAATTACACAAAGTCTTTAATCAGTCCACAACATGAATACAACACACTTAAACTGAATAATTTCTCAAGGGCTCACTCAGGTTCAAGGTCATTTTCGGAGGCTTTCGGGTTCGAATTTCACAAAACCGGTTTAAAAATGGACTCAGGACGTCGAAAAACATAAAATAGGAGTTTTCAGAAAATTTGACTTTTTGGTCAAAGTCAACACTGACGTCAGTAATCAAAGTCAATGCTGATGTCATCTGTCAATAGTCAACACTGATTTCAGCCGTCAAAGTCAACACTGACATCATGCTAACGTCATCGGCCAACTGTGTTGACTCACTAAGCCAACTCAGGCGAGTTGACTCAGTCAATGGGTTGACTTAGTCGGGTCAGACACTGGTCAGGTTGAGTCAAGTCGGTCAATCACGGGTCGGGTATGGATCGGGTCGGTCAGTCACGGGTCATTTACCCAAAGTCATTGGGCCTTAATATAGGCCCACTAAAAAAATACAACATATGGGTTAATGTACGGGCCGGGTTTAAGTGTACGACTCGGTTCAAGGCCAGACCAGGTTTAACGCCTGTCTGGCTAACTTGGTTCACAGACCACCGTCTAAGGTGGCTAGGGAACGCTTGGTGCTGGCGATGCACGCCACCGCACGATGGTGACTGAGATCGGCCGGCGAAACCCTCTGGGGAGATGAAGAGTTTAAAGGTTCTAGATAACCTTGGTATTTTCATATACAGATAGGCATTTATGAGGTAAAATGGGTATAATGGGTCGTTAATTAATTAATTTTTTTAATTTTTTTTAACCTTGAGACTAAGGTTAACACTATATCGAGGTAACATAACTCCAAAACGATCTTAGCCTTGTTGGTTAAGTCTTGGGCTCACCAAGCAAGGTATCAGGGGTTCGAAAACCCTCACTAGCACAATTTTCCAATCTCTCTCTCTCTCTTTCTTTTTTTACCTTATTGAATTAGGGGTGTTACACATCAACTAAATTGTTAGTCCAACAATTCAAGAGAAATAAATTGGATTTTGAATAAATAAATCAAATAAATACAAGAAATTCAATTAAATATGCCATTTATGAAAAAAAAACCAATAAGCATACAAGGCATGACAAAAAAAGACAAAATCGTCCTTTTTTGGCTAATCGTACTGGTACAAAGGGGACATTATCGATACTGGTTGAAAGTTGTATTGGTACGGTATGGGCTGTACCTGTACAGAAGGCACGAATTGGTGAAAATGCAACAAAATAAACTCAAATAGCCTTAAAACTTAGTCTTAAGTTCATACAAAGGCTTTAAGAGGTCATAGATATACATTTTACACATTTTGCTACACATGCTTCTCAAAACATAATATTTATAACATACAAAGCATGAATTTCACCAAATTCATCCAAACATTACAAGTTAATGGAAATAAGCATAAGAGGCCAAAAACATATAACTTATGCAATTTGAGACTCCCTCTAACTATATGCAATTAGGCACCATGGAGTCATACAAACATGCTTAGATCATCATGAAAATTAGACATGGAAAATATGATCAAACAAATGCATGAAATTAAATTTACCACTTAAACCAAGGTAGGATGTTAACCCCCCCTTCTTCAAGTGTCCTTCTTCCTCGTGTGTTAAGAGCTCCCAAGATTTTGACTTTAATCATCAATGCTCAAGCACACCTACAAATAGACAATCAAGTAATTTTTGGTATCCAAATTGCTTTGGATCCAATAGAATTAGTCCCAAATAACTTAGTCCCCTTAAGAATCCATTTTTCAATTTCATCATTTTTCATTGAAACAATGAGTCCTTTAGGACCCAAATGTTTTTAACACATTTTCCATTAATAAATCTAGGGGAACTAGATTGTCTAACATAAAAAATTGATTTTACAAAATTTGTTTTGGAGCAATCTCCATTTTTCTTTTCAAAATTTTTGTAAATCAAATCCTTTTTTTCTAAGATCATCCAACTCTTTTCGGTGATCTTTTTGAACGTGTTGAAGCAAATTTTGTAAATCAACATTCTTTTGTTCAAATTCATTGAGTTTTACTTCAAGTTCATCTTTTGTTTTAGAAATCAAATCATTTTGAATTTTCAAATCTGAAACCATTTTCTTGTTTTTCAAAATGTGATTTTTAAATTCTAAAACCAACTCATTATAGGCACCTTGTAATTCATCAAATGAATATGAAATTAAAGTAGATGAATTAGAAGTTACCCTTGAATCTTCTTCGATGACCATGACACAAAGGTTGTTACCTCATCATCGGTGGAGTCCTCTTCATCACTCCATATAGCCACAAATGCCTTTTTTCTTATGGCTTGATCCCTTCTTGTTGAGTCAAGGGCAATCATACTTGGCGTGCTCCAGATTCTTGCATTCAAAGCATAATATGGGATCCCTCATCTTTATTCTTGATTCTTCCTTTTGTTGCTTCATGAATTGGGTGAACTTCTTGAAGAGCTTAGCCATATCTTCTTCTTCTTCACTATCCTCTCCACTTGAATCTTCTTGTTGGCTTATGGAGGATTTAAGAGCAACATTCAAGTCTTCAATTCCTTGCTCTTCTTTTTTCTTTCCCTCCGACATCATCATTTTATGGGTTAGCAAAGATCCCATTAGCTCTTCAAGCTTGAGCATCTTCAAATTATTTGTTTCTATGATGATGGTCTTTTTGGATTCCCATGAGTCAAAAAATGAGTAAATCAACTTCCTCACAAGCTTGTCATCCGAGATCATTTCTCCAAAACCTTTAAGTCCATTCACAATGGTGGAGAATCGATCGAACATAGCTTTGATGTCTTCTTCCAAGTCCATCTTGAAGTTCATGTACTAAAGGTTGAGAAGACCAATCTTGGTCTCCTTTACTTCATGAGTGACTTCAAAGTTGTCCCAAATTTTCTTAGCACTTGAGCAAGAAGATGTCTTTGCATACTCATTGGGTCCAATAGCACAAAATAAGATGTGCATTACTTTATCGTTGAGTTGCATCTTCTTCCGATCCTCTGCATTCCATTTTTCCTTCCTTATTTGAGGAATGAATGAGCCATCAAGAACTACATCCAAAAGACGATAGTCATTGGTTTTGATGAAGAACATCATCCTATTATTCTAATAGGAGTAGTTGACACCGTTGAAGTAAGAAGGCTTATCGATGGATTACGCCATGATCTCCAATTGAGTTAGAAAGGTTGTGAACTTCAAGGATTGACTCTAGGATGTAATACAACGTAGAGACGAAGCCCTGATACCAATTTTTGGGCTACTCGAACGATCGACCGAAATAACCAAGAGGGGTAAATTAGATTTTTGCTTTGTGGATGAAAAGCTAAGTAATAAAAATTAACACGATTTATAGTGGTTCAAATTTCTAACCGAAGTGTACTACCATTACCTTAGCTATCTACACTAAGGATTTTCTCAAATCTACTAGATTTGCTTTCTTTTTTTCGGGTTCAAGAAGATAACCCTTACGACTAAGACTTATACCCCAAACACTATCTTACAAGAGGAAACAAATTTAGTAAACTAAATGAAACCTCACAAGCTAAACATGTTTGCAATTTTAAGCACTCACACAAATCCTAACACTTGAGCAAGTATAACAATTAAGCCCACAAGTGTGTTCTACAAAGAAAATTGACAAAAATAAGCTCTAGAATAATTTCTCTAACATTGAATGTTGGCAATGAGGTTTCTTGTTATTCCATGATGCTTGGAGAGGTCTTTAAAACCCTCTAAGGAGTTTGTGGCCGTTACTAGTCGTTGGGGTTGATTTGGAGCTTTGGGGACCTTATTTCCAGCAATAAATGCACTTCTAGAGTAGTGCGTATCGGTACGCATGGAAGTGTATAGGTATCTGCCTCAAAGAAGAAAGAGCCATTAGGCAAAATTAACACTGGGTATTGGTACACCATGTATGTGTATTGATACACCTCCTTGCGTACCGGTACAGATAAGCCTGAACGGTACAAGTTTTGGCTACTGGAAAATCAGACTGTTGGGGACAAAGGGGTGTATCGGTACACAACATAGTTGTATCGATACAAGCTCTTCTAGGTATCGATACGGGTCAATCTGTACCGGTACTCAAGGCTTATTTTTGATAGTTTGGCTATTTAAAAACATTTTAAATATGTATTAAACCCTTTGAAAACCTTTCAAACATATTTTTTAAGTTAATAGACTTTTGAAATATTTTTACAAATTTGTTTAAGTCAAAAAATATTTTTCATTTAAGTTATATCAAAATCAAATATCTTAACAAATTAATATATTGTATTTAACATGCACTTACATAATATATTGTTAAAAGAATAAAAAACAAATAAGTATTATTCGGGGCATTTAAAAAATATGTTTAATGTATGCTTATGTTGGAATACAAAACATTTTATAATTTCATTTAATAATAATTAAATTAATTTTACATTTCATTACATTTCATTATATTTTTATTATTTTTAATTAACATGGTTAAGATGATAAAAGTAATAAAATGGTAAATAATTGATACAATAAATTTCTCATAAATTAACTTTAGGGGTATAGCTGAGTATTTTTAAAATTATAGGTGATAAAGTGAAAATTACATTAAACCTCTTTTCAAAAAAATTGATGTTACAAGGTTCGTATCAATGATGAGATTAGGAGAATAATAACTATCGTTGATTAATTTCTTTTAAATAGTATTAAGGTGATTATAAGGTAATATATGTTCATATTTTTTATTTATTTTTATTTTTTTATAACACGCACACATCTTACAGAAAAAGCTATTCGAACCCAAATCCACTAGGACAACGTTTGGATAGGTGACCGTCCACTTAGAGAACTCTTTCCTCAGATCTATGCATTGACTATTAATAATACTGGTTCCATCTCTAATTTTAGTTCAAAAGGTGATTTAGTTTGACAGCGGTATGTTCTTCTTAGACGAAGGCTTCTTGATTGAGAGGCTTTTCAATGGGAGGACTTTTCAAGTTTAATTTCAAATTGTATGGGGACTAGCTTAAATAGAGATTGGGTGAAATGGTGTGGTTCCAGTTACGGCTCTGTAACACCCCGATCCCACTGGACTTGAGACGCTACATTCGGGCTATCTCTAATTCGACCTATAAAATTTCGTTCGATTAAAAAACAAGTTTAGCCAAGAGCCACCATTTAAAAAACAAGTCATTTAAATAAAAGTCTCATAATAGTTTCAAATCAAAATATGAGTGGAGTTCCGTACGAATTAAACACCGTATATCAAAATAAAGTAATAATATACTTACAGACCAACACAATAAGGTCCTATAGATACATAGTCCTACAACTAAAATTAAGGTACTGTACTCGAGTTGATTTAGTGCTGGGAAATCTTCATCGACGTACTCCATCCAAGAAAGTGACATGTCAACCTACGGACGGAAAAACAACACATCCGTACGCTAAGCTAACAAAGCTCAATGGTACATGTTTGCTCTACAATAATTCATGATGTTTATAAAAGTAAGCATGCAATAAGCAATGAGTATATGGTATAAAAACAAAAAAGTAGACAAGTGTCACCATAATGGTATTCAAACCTAGGACCACATCGACATCGAGTCATTTCATTTGCTGTATACCTAGAAACACCTTGCCATCGGGTAATAGCAAGGGTCATCTACTCGAAAATACTTAACTATCGAGTAAAAGGCAACACATACTCAAAAACACATAACCATCGAGTAAGGTCATTGCATACTTAGAAACACTTAGCCATCAAGTAGCAACGTCTCGTATTCAAAAACACATATCCATCGAATAACGAGTATCTCACACTCGAAAACACTTAGCCATCGAGTACTACTCTTGGTATCCGAATCCCATCAATCTAATCATGAAATCAATTTAAGGCTCACAAGGCGCATATGCAATACAAGGCAAAGAAAGGCCATTCAAAAAGGGCATCCAAAGTCACAGTTCAACTAGTGGCTCTTCATTATGATTCATCATGTTTGATTTAGTTCTATTAAAGCCCTTAACGAACCCCATATTAAACCTTTATTAAAATCCAAATCAAATTGGGTAATGGCAACAGTGGGTACCGGTACGGCTTAGTGAGTATCGGTACACAACCATGGGTATAGGTACTAAACCCAGTACCGATACCAAATCATGCTACTAGAATTTTGGGAAAACTGCCCGTATCGGTACCGGGTCGACCATACCGATACGCAGGCTCGAGTTTCGTTATTGAACCTCGTATCAATACCAAATCTGGTTACTGGAATTTTGTAAAAACCTCGAGTACTGGTACGGGTACCCCGTGTACTAGTACCATAACCCAAAATACCCTGTTTGGCCATGAATTTCTCTGAAACACCCCTAATCGAACCACCCAAACTGTTTTCATACTACATATCACTTGGTAGGTATATTATTGGCTACTTATAGCCCTTTAAGCATATTAATAGTCATAATCACCCAACATCAATAACATCCAAGTCAACATGCTTAAACACCCATAACACCTCAAAACGTAAACAATGCAAAGCAATCGCATTTATGAAAAGCTTGAAGCACATTGGAGTTGGAGATGTACGAACCTTGCTCAAAATCCCAAAATCCTTCTACCTCAAGCTCCTCTTCACTTCTTTTCTTTTCCTTGGGTGTTGGATGGCTCCCCAACTTCTTTAACTAATCAAAAAATTATAAAAATAGATTTGTTACACTCTCAAATGATTAGAAATATGTTTTAAATGAATTTGCAACATGAAATCTGTCCTAAAACACCCATCACTCAAAAACCCCACTAAAACCCATTTTCTCCTCTTTCCACCATTTCCAACCATATTTACATGAAAATGTAGATCGTGAGGTGGGGGTTAACATATCTACAACTCAAATCTCAGATGGCAAGATTGAAAAATAAAGGTTGAACCTTTACCTTGAATTTTCCTTAGAGCACTTGCAAGAAAGATGGAGTTTTTGGGTGAAGAAGATGAGTTAAGGAGGAGGATGTATTATGGGCAGCTTTTGGAAGGAGAGGGGACGAAGTTTAAAAGTGTTCAACCCAAAAATAGGAGAATCACACTTCAAGGCCCAAAAGGATTGAAATCCACTTGGACTAAGGCCCAAGGCTTGGGTCAACGCTAAATCATTAACTAAAAAATTATAGTTGTTACAGGCTCTTTCTCAGTTAAGCCTGTTAGGGTGTTGTTACTCTCCTCGTCTAATTCGACTGTTAATTGGAAACAATTGGTGTGACTTAGTCTGCCCCCTAAAGTGGAAGCTTTCTTCTGGTTGATTTTACATGGTAGGGTTCCGGTCAAGATCGAATTAATCAGGAGGGGTGTTGCGGCTATCACCTGTGATCTTTGTCCTATGTGTAATATTGCTGCAGAATATGTAGTACATTTATTTTCTTTTGTGTTATCTCTTGACATGTTTGGTCCTACTTTCTTGCACTTTGGAATATTCATTTTTCTATACCAAAGAATCCATATTTTTTTCTTGGCTTGGGTTTGCGCTTGGTCCCAATCGAAGAATAGTGTCATCTGAAAAATTCTTCTATTTGTTGTAATATGATCTAGTTGGTTGTTTCGAAATGACATAGTCTTTTAAGGGGAAATCTTTCGATATTTTGCAACTCATTTCCCTGATCAAGTCTTGCATTGCCTGATGGATTTTGGCTAAATTTTTTGATCTTTTAGTTTCCATAGAGGATGTTGTTGCTGATTTGGCAAGAGCTGACGAATGTTTACAATTCACTGTTATTAAGAAAAAGTTTGTTGCCTGGAACCCTTCTCTCTGTCGGTGGAGCTGAATGTTGATGGGACTTTAAAAGCTGATGGTAGTGTTG
Source organism: Hibiscus mutabilis (assembly GCA_019671005.1). NCBI lineage: Eukaryota > Viridiplantae > Streptophyta > Magnoliopsida > Malvales > Malvaceae > Hibiscus > Hibiscus mutabilis. The sequence goes on along the minus strand of CM033740.1, from coordinate 30,673,560 downwards.
GGGTATAGGTGATTTTTTGAGGGATGAATGTGGCCAGATTTTGTTCTCTTTCTCCACCAGGGTCGGTGTTGGTTCAGCTGTGTTAACCGAAATTAATGCAATCAAACATGGAATTAATCTTTTTATGAATTCGGCCTGGTTTAAAAGAGGTAAATTGATTCCAAAGTTGCGGTGGACTGAGCTTTATCCCCTCTTATGTCCCCTTCGATTTTTCAGAGTGATATTCGATGTATCTCTAATTTTCTTTCTCAAGGTTGGCTGCATATTCGTCATATCACGCGGTCCATTAATATTGGGGTTGATGCATTGGCAAAATCTGGCATTTGTTGATTTCTTTTGTTTTTTTTGTAGTCAGGTGATGGCTGTGTTGATTCAGTTTGGTTATTTGATCTTTTTGTAAGCTTATGAACTCTTGTAAGGTGTTTTCTTGCATTATAATTTTGTTATATCAATAATAAGTCTTCGGCACTCTTTTCTCCCTCCTCTTTCTGTTTCTGAATATTTTAAAATCGGTTACGAAAAGTTTTTTAATAAGACCTCTTCTTCTTTCAAAAAAAAATCCTTAAAATTATAATTCCCTTATTATGGTTTTAGGATGCTCCAAATTGCTATACATCTAAAATTTAATTTTCCTTTTTCTTATTTTTAAGAATTTAATCCTCACTCTTCTGATTTAAAAAAACTTAGGTTAAATGCATATTGAATTTAGCTCGGTTGGTATGTCACTAGCATAATATATTAGAGGTTGTAAAGATTGAACATGCTTAAGCGTTAATATTCTCTTATTTATGAGTGGAGAGAGATCTAGATAGTCATATTGTATACATTGTATCAAATTGTAGGTTAAAAAAGGAAAATATTTCATGTGCTGGCGGTGGAAAATTTATTTTTCAAAGCGAGTCCAATTTAAGGTTTTGGGTTTTAGAACTTATATTCATGGTTAAAATTTAGAGTTTAAGAGTCTAAGATTAAAGATTTAAATATAAATTTTTTGAGTTAAATTAGACATACTTGTAAAAATGATTTTTCACTTATACATCAAATATTAACCCAAGAAAAAGTCAATTTGTTAACATTAAGAGTCGTGCTAAAATATAGATTGTTTGACGTTAAAAGTAATGCTACGGGATAGTAACAAATTTGTGTTTAACTTAATATTTTTTAATGAAATTTGTTATTTTGATGCATTAACTATGAAAACTATATACGTTCATAGTAAGAATATCTGCTATGGAACATTGAGTGTCAAATGGTAAAGGAAGATAGATGTTTTTTGTTTTGTTTTGGTAATTTGGGCTCAAATAGCTTAATCTCCACGGTGTGTACAATTTTAAAGTCTAAGAGTAAAGAATAAATATTATCATTTAATCATTAGTAAAAAACCCTAGCATCCTTTTCTCCGAGAATTGTAGAGTATCAGACGTAAACAATCTTGTACCGGCGGGCATCCTGATGGATGGGCTGCCGAATCCCCCTGGCGGTGTGCATACAGGAGTGGACTCTACGGCAGTGGTCTGCATGACGGTTCCATCGGTGCTGGAAAGGCCAGGTTCACCGGTGGCTATTGAAGCTTTGCGATAGGCCAAGCGGGTCAGGAACGTTGGTGTAGGGAAGGAGATTGACGTGAATATGAGCGCCGTTGGTGGGGGGCTGCTGATGGTGCCGATAATGGTGGGGATATTGTAGACAGTGACGTGGATATGGGTATGGGAGAGGAGTACAGTGGAGTGGATGGTTTGGATAGAACGTTGGTGGTTCGCTCGGGGTTGGCAGCAAGGAGGGCGATGGTGTCTCGGCCGAGGGAAGGGTATCCTACGCAGCTGCTATGGCGGGGAAGAAGGTGGTTCGACAGCATTCCAATCCTACGATTTCGAATGATGAAGTTCAAGTGTTGGATGAAGATGTGAGGTGTTACATGATGGTCACTTTTCCGATTGTACAGTTTTTGATCGGGTGCATGATATGTCCGATCACAGTATGCGGACCTCAGTTATTTTCAGATTGTTGGGGTAAAGAATAGGTTATGGAGCGTTGGTGAACCGAGTCAAATCCTTGTAGCAGCCAAAGAGAGATTTCCAGGTGGTTGATATTGAGAATGATTATTTTGTAATTCATTTTGCATTGGAGTCAGACTATGTGCGGGTTCTTACAGAAGGTCATTGGACAATATATGGGAGTTATTTGACGGTTCAGCCGTAGAGTCGCTCTTTTTCAACATCTGGACGCCATCCCTCATAGGTGATAGTTTGGGTAAGGTTATCAGGTTTGCCGTATCGATACTATTCTAAGGGTTTTTTTGGCACATTGCTATGAATATTGGTAGAGTTATTCGTGTGGATTATAAGACGGATGTCGGGGATAGGGGTTATTTTGCCAGGTTAGCTATTTTGGTTGATTTGAATAAACCGTTGCTGCCCTGTATTAGCATTGATAATTTTGTGCAAAAATCGAATATGAAGGTTTACCGGACATTTGTTTTAAGTGTGGTATGTATGGTCATGTAGAGGCAAATTGTGGTTAGTCCATTGGTGAGACTAAGGAGGCGGGAAAAGAGTCTGGCCCGAGATGGGAGCTTGGTACTCTAGAAGCTATGTTTGGTCCATGGATGATAGCTGATACTCGAAGAAAGAGAAGCTGGAAGTAGAGTGACGGTGGTGTTATAGTTATGCATGGGAAAAGTAATACTAGTTCACGTTTTAGTATGTTATAGTAGGAGGTGAAAGAGGTACAAAAGTGGTGTCGGTTGAGGATAATAGGTTTGAGGCGAATCTATCGAAGAACTTGCAGTCATGTAAAAAGGAAGCATGTCACATCAATTTTGTCTGGAAATAGTAAAGCCGTTATGGCATTTGAACCTGGAAGTCGGAGCCCGTGCAGGTGGTAGGGCAAGATAGTGTGGTGCCGTTACGTGTGAGAGAAGTTTCAAGTGTGGTGGTACATAAGACTAACATTTAGGAAGGTAGCCAAGCGGCGAAGGATTATAGACAAGGGCGAAGGGGCTCATGGGAGTTGAAAGACTAGTGGTAGGAATGGTGGCTCGAGGAAGGGACAAGGGGTAATTGCTAAAAATAGTCTTAGTGTGAAGAAGCATGGTGAGTTTCGATTTCCTCTCCAGGCAATCCTTAATGAGTGGGTAGGAAATGTATCTCAAAGGGAGGTAACGAAGGTGGCCACTTCACGCCATTCATCGACAAAATTTCAATCCGGTAACTCTAAAGCAACGGTTATGCCTGACACAACATCTTCTCTGACATCATGTTCTGCGTTACAAGAAGATGGTCAAGAGGGTGATATGCATATGGAGAAGGAGAATTGTGCTCCGCGCCAGTGAGGTTAGCTGGTATTTTTATTTTGTATCCAATGTTTAAAGTTTTCTTTTGGAATTGTCAGGGAGCTGCAAGCTCTGATTTTTGGTGTTTTTTTCATGATTTTATGAGGCAATATCATCCCCACTTTGTGGCCTTGGTAGAGCCACGGGTGAATGGCGTCATGGCATATAGGTTTGTGAAGCGGCTTTGTTTTCCTAATTCGTTTCGTTTTGAGTCTCATGGGTTCAGCGGGGGAATTTGGTTGTTATGGCAAAAAGTTGTCGATTTTGAAATTCTAAAAGTTTCAAATTAGTTTGTTCATACCTGGGTTCGAATATGGGATTCTGGGATTAGTTTCTTCGTTATTGTTGTTTATGTGAGTCCGTCTATGGGGAAAATAAAGTTTCTTTGGAATGCTCTTCTTGATTTGGCGCCTGAAAATGATCAACCTTGGCTTATCGGGGGAGATTTTAATGCTATTGTTAATGCGAATAAACGACGGGGTGGTTCTTTGTCTGCTTTGGGGACTAGCTAGCCTATTCCAAAACTTTATTTTTGAGTCAGTCTTACTGGATATTCCATTTATTGGTCCTTTGTTTACTTGGAGTTGGGGTAATTTACATCAGCGTTTAGACAAGTGTATGATTAATGATGGTTGGGCTACGTGTTTTATGGATACACATATGTTAAATCTGGACCGTCTTGGGTTGGATCATTGTCCTTTGTTAGTGAAGGTGGATGAGGCTGAGAGAGTTATGAGGGATCGTCCTTTCCAATTTTTTAAAGCATGACAAGATCATCATTCTTTTGAGGCCTTGTTGGGGATAAGTAGGATCAAGGTAAGGATGTGTGTAGTAATCTAGCTTCTTTTAAGGTGGACCTTGAGGATTGGAATTTGAATACTTTTGGGCATATTTGGAGACGGAAAGAAGAAACTTATTAGGCATATCCAGGGTATTGAACGTTCTTTACATCATCATCATTCAAATTTTTTGTTGGAGCTTGATCGGTCTCTGCGGAGTGAACATGCAAATGTCCTTTTAGAGGAGGAAAACATATGGATCCAAAAAGCTAGATGTCAGTGGGTGTTAGAGGGGGATAGGAATACAAAATTCAATCACCGTTTTGCTATGTCGAAGAGACGGACAAACCGGGTTTATGTTTTACGTAATAAAGATGGTGAATGGGTTTCAGATGAGGCCGGTCTTCAAAACATGGCTTTTTAGTTTTATGAGGCTTTATTTTTTAGTGAGGGTTGTGATGGGTATGAGTACCCGATTCGTGGGATATTTTGTCCGTTAAGTGAAAAGAAAAAGGAGCAATTGGTGGGGCCTATTTCCGAGGAAGAGATAAAGGCGGCTGTTTTCGCTATGGGATCTTTGAAAGCACTAGGTGTGGATGGGTTCCATGCTTTGTTGTAATACAATTGGGCCTAGTGTGGTTCGTTTTGTAAGTGATGTGTTTGCAGGTAAGCAGATGGATGAGTCCCTAAATCGAACATTGGTTGTGTTGATTCCTAAAGTCCTGAACCCAGATAATTTAAGTCAGTTTTGGCCTATTAGTTTGTGCTTTGTGTTATATAAAATTCTTTCAAAGGTGGTAGTAAATCGGTTGAAACCTTTTTTGCCGGATTGGGTCTCTGATACTCAGACTAGTTTTGTGCCAGGGCAGTCCATTGTAGATAACATTGTTATAGCCCAAGAATTTATTCACTCCATGAGGAAGAAGACTGGAAAACGAGGATGGATGGCGTTTAAAATCGATCTTGAGAAGGCGTATGATCGAATTGAGTGGTCCTTCATTAATGATACTCCTAGGAGATATGATTACTGGATAGTTTGTGACAGTTGATTATGCAATGTGTTATATCTGTTTCAATACAAAGTTCTTTGGAATGGCGTGCCGTCATATTCTTTTCTTCCAACACGAGGTATAAGACAAGGGGATCCTCTATCTCCATATTTATTTGTGTTATGCATAGAACGTCTTGCGAAGGCTATACAAGGTGAAGTTCATGCTGAGATGTGGAAGCCTTTGTGTCTTACGTGGAACGGTCCAAGTATTTCTCATCTTTTCTTTGTTGATGATATGGTGTTATTTGCTGAAGTTTCTACGAGGCAGCTTGATGTTATAAAACGTGTTTTGGGAGTTTTTGTAAGTTTTCATGGTATAAAGTGGGCATTCAAAAGACAAATATTTATTTGTCAAAGAATGTTGAAGCGAGTTGTCGGGAGATTATTAGTAGAAGTTTCAGTTTTACGGAGGTTTCGGACTTGGGGAGATACCTAGGGGTCTCGCTACTGCATAAAAGGGTAACAAAGGCGACATATAGTTTCTTGATTCAAAAGGTGAGTGAGAAACTTTCTGGGTGGGCAGCAAAAACTTTATCGTTAGCTGGGCGTATTACACTAGCTAAAGCAGTGTTAGAGGCAATTTCATCCTATACTATGCAGACTACTCTCCTTCCAAAAAGGGTTTGTGCTGAGATTGAGAAGTTTAATTCGGAAGTTTATTTGGGGCAACACATAGGATGGCATGCATGTTCACTTGGTGAATTGGAGTGAGTTGTGTAAACTGATAAAAGATGGAGGTCTAGGGTTTAAGCAGTTGGAGGAGCAGAATGATGCCTTCCTTATGAAGCTTGGCTTTGGGATTATTACAAAACCGGACCAATTATGGGTGAGGGTGTTGCGATCTAAATATAAGTGTAGGATCTTGTTCCAAATATAATGGCGCGACAAGGGTGTTCTAACTTGTGAAAGGGCATTGCCATGGTTTGGGATGATGTATGTGGTCACTTATCTTGGCATATGTGGCTAATGGGAAGGATGTAGATTTTTGGAATAATCCTTGGCTTGGTGATGTTGGACGACTTAAGGATTGGGTTGTGGCGGGCTTTACTGGATATCTTGGTTCAGTATCGCTTGCTTCCATACTGGACAATAATGGTGCATGAAGATGGGCAGAATTTCAACATGCTCTATCTATTAACTTACTACCATGTATTGCTACCGTGCTGCCTCCTCCAACTGATGCGCCAAAGGATGAGATGGCCTGGGTGGGTACTTCAGACCATTGTTTTACGATAAAATCGACTTATAGCATCCGAGTTTCATGGCCAGAATCGACTGAGGATCTTCTCTGGTGAGCAATATCGCAGTTCCTAGGGCTGCAACGGGTTAGGATCTTTCTATGGCTTTTGGCACATGATAGATTGCTTACTAATGTAGAGCGTGAGCGTCGGCATCTGACACTTAATACGAGGTGTGGTGTGTGTAGGAATGGTGATGAGACGGTGGATCATGTGTTTCTACAGTGTTTACCTGCGATGATGGTCGGAATAGCATAGTGCGTAATGCAGTTATCGAATTTCTTACAATGGATTTTAGGTTTTAATACAATGAATTTTAGAGGTTGGCTTTAATTTTAATTTTGAGTGGCGGCTAGTGTTTGGCAATGGAAAAGTGGATGATTTGAAAGAATAGTAACTGATGTATTTTTTATCCGATGAGTGATGAACAGAGTTCCATTATTGAGACAACATATAGGCTTGTCCGGGAAAATGTATCATCTAGAGGTACAATGGCACGTCTGGCTTGAAGGAACTGTCAGGGTGATAGGAGTGGCGTTTTTTGGCTTCGACCAGAGGTAGGGTGGTGCACGTGTAATTCGGATGGGGCTCGTTGCAAGGTGGATGGTCGTACAACCCGTGGAGGTGTGATCCGTGATGAGCTAGGCGGATGGGTTTTGGGTTTTTTGAAATTTATTGGTATATGTTCGGTGCTTGATGCGGAGCTATTGGGGATCCTAGTTGGTTTACGACATGCCTGGGATAAAGGTATTCGCCGTATTAATGTTGAGATTGATAGTGGTGATGCAATTAAGCTTTTACGCATGAAGTCAAGGAGTGGGAGATATAGCTCCCTTGTTCATCAGATTCAGTTGCTAGTGGCTCGGGATTGGGAGGTCCGTTTCGCTTAGGTCTATAGGGAAGCAAATATGGTGGCCGACTCGCTGGCGAAATATGGGTTTCAGATGGGGCAGGGGGGGATGGTCTTTGTTTAGCCTCCGGATATAGTTGTTAACGATGTACATGCGGATATTAGTGGTTCTGTATCTTGACTGTTGATGTAGGTTTTCAGGTGTACTCTTTTTCCTTCACTTAGGTTTAGGAAGGTTTTTTAACGAGGCACTTGTTGACCTTTCTCTCTTCCATCAAAAACATACTATCATTTAATCACATCAGGATATTTAAAAAACATTTGCTATGATGCATAGTCTTATCTTAGTTATTTTAATTTTATTTTTTATGTTATATGGCTTAATATTTTTAGGGACAATCTAGTTACACAATGTAAAATTAAAAAGATTTGTAAATTGACGGTTGAAATTAAAAGTTGAAAATGATGAGATTTTTAAGGGAAAAAAGATAATCTTATGTCTTGTTTTTCATTGCTTTTCAAACCAGCTTTTGGCTAAAACTGCTTTTCAGCTTAGTTTGAAAAGTGCTTTTCAAAAGCTAAAATTTTTAGCTTTTCAAAAATACTTTAAGTAAAATTACTCATATATCATTGTTTATATCAATAATCCTTTTATATTTTTCAAAAATAATGTTTAAAATAGACATTTTATCTAATTAAAAGTACTTTTTGACGGCAATACCAAACACTCCTATTTTAAACCAAACAATTCAAAAACACTTTTTAAAATCACTTTTCAAAATCACTTTCCTACCGTATTTTTTTAAAATAATGCCAAACTAGCCCTTAGCCATAAATTTAGTATATTCATCCAACATCTCAAAATCACCATGAAACTTTTTAGTTTGTATACTGTGTAGGTAAATCTTATCCTTTATTTTTGTTTTCTAAGTGACATTAATTATCACACAATCATCCATCATCAGAGTTTTGATAAATTCATTAGAGGCGAAGAACTTTGGCTGCCGCCCAAACTCACCAAATAATTGATCCTAATGATGGACAATATTTTGTCCAACTTTATTGCTTTGGTCCTCTTTTCGCCATAAAAAAAATCAGAGTATTTGAAATAATTGAAAGCAAAGTAAAAATTATTTTACAAATTCAGAAAAAAACTGAGAATTCTTTTAGTGATTTATATGTTTTGTTATTTAAATATGGGTAAACTTCACCGGATGTCCCTTATGTTTAGGGCTTATTTTATTTTGGTTACCAATTTTGAAAAAGATTATTCTTGCCACTTACGTTTACGTCCGTTACTATTTTGGTCACCCGACCCTTAACATCCGTTAATACAATGACATGGCACGTTAATAAAAAAATTTAATTTCTAATTTAACCCCTAAACTTTCAAAATTTTATTTTTCATCATCTTCATTTTCAAGACTATCTTATTCTTCTTTTTTTCTTCTTCACTTCCCGTTACTATTTTGACGGATCCAAAGCCAGGAAAATACTGACTTCACTAGTAGCTATAACATCCACAAAGATGCCTAAATCTTCGAAGATAGAAAATACCTGCACAGATAAAAAAGGTATAGATCAATTGCACAACATAGTGATCCAAAGTCAGGAAAACAGCTTGTTTGGATTTGATTTAACTCCTCTTTGTAGATCTTATCATATTCACCGAACTTTAGGACTCGAAGATCAATTTAAACAGTATTACTTTGAAAATAGAAAGCTTCAATTAACGTCTAATTTTCAAGTATCTTCTATGACTCTGTTCCTTGAATATGATCAAACATTTTTTGCCCAAATTGCGGGCTTCTTTATAATAGAAGATCGTATTTTAAGGACAGGCGGGGGTTTGGTTTCTAAAATGGAGGTTGGGAATTTGTGATTGTTGCCAGATCGTGAGATCTTTTATCGAGGATTCTGTTAGTTTTATGTCTTACGGTGGATAGTTGGATTTCTATGATGTTGTAAAGAAGTATTTGGACCGGCTTTGGGGGGAGGTTTCGGATGGGAGCTCATTTGAAGCTGATTAGTTCATCCGTGCAATGAGTTTCTTAGGCAATACAGGTTGCAGCAAATATGGCGGTTATAGAGCGAACTTGTGATTTCTTCTTTCGTCATATGCACAACTTTAGGCACTCCTTTGATAATGGCAGAAAGTAGTAACAATAATCTTTTTTCACAAGAAGAAAGAAAAACGAAAATGGTAAAAAATGAAATTTTGAAAGTTTAGGAGTTAAATTAGAAATTAATTTTTTTATTAACGTGCCATATCACTATAGTAACGGGTGCTAATGGTCGGGTGACAAAAACAGTAATGAACGAAAACGTAAGTGGCAAAAATAATTTTTTTCAAAATAGGTAAAAATAGAACAAACCCTAAACATAAAGGACCTCCAATAAAGTTTACCCTATAAATATCCATAAATTTTTTTTGAACAATTCTTATTAAGAGGAGGGAAAGAAGAAATTTACTCCTAAAGGATCTAGAACCTATAATTTAAGAAAGAGAAAAATATCAACCGAAAATATTTAACTACTTACTCTAGAGATAGTTGACAATATCTACATAATTTTTTTCTTCGCTCACAATCGTACATTTTTATTAAATTATATCTTTATTATAAATCTAAGCGGGACACGTTAGATCTTGTATTCGATACAGAAAATTCCTTGCCCAAAAACTATAACACGATATAAATTTATTTCATTTTAAATATTTTATTATTAATTTTCATTGCGTAGCATGTGGAAATTGTTTGAGCTATTATATAAATTTGGATTCTAATGTACACGATTCTCTCCCCTGACTGCCCAACCTTTACTACTTTCTTTTTCTTTTTAAATAGTTTAAAGATGATTACAAGGTAGTACATGTTCATATATATTTTTAATTCTTTAACAATATATATACACCTTATAGACTAAACGAATTGAACTCGTGTCTCCTAGGATGAACATCATCCGCTTTTCCACTGAGACACTTGTTGGGTTCAAAATTTTCCACCACTTTCTTTTTATACTAAGCTTTAAGTTTAATATCGATTATATCATTAACTAAAAAAATATAATATTTTAACACTGAATTTTAGTTTAGAGTTTAATTATACCATTGAATCATTAAAATCAAGGGTAAACTATCTATGTGACCATCCAACTATGTGGTTTGTCCTATTTTGATCACCTAACTAAAAAAATGGAAAATCACACCACCAAACTTTTGAATTGGTCACAATTTGACCATCAGCCTTTGAAATTTAATAGAGGAGATGACGTCGCCGTTAATAAAATTTGTATAATTATATATTTATTCCATGTTACTTATTATATCAATTTGATCATAACTTATATCAATTTGATCATAACTTTAATTTAATTTAAAAAATTTAATCATTCAATGATATGACATGTGTCACTTTATTGGATGAATTTAAATTAAATTAATTTTATAGTTTCCAATCATATGGAACAAATAAAATGATGAAATTGACTTAGATGCGAATTAACCCATGCAAACAGGATGGAAAGCAAGCACAGAAACCACTGGGCTATTACTTCATTTTATTTCAAAGCTTTATAACATTATTTATTTAAGATCATACCCATTTTGCTCACCCTCACACAAACAAGTAACAGAAACATGAAAATTTTGAAAACTGCACGGCTCAGTGCTCAACCTTCCGTCATTCTTATGGTTTTGCCCTTTGGAAGGAAATGTAAACTTTATTTAAACATTATATGTCTATCTATATACATTTATATCCGTTAAAACAAGGATTTGAGCAAATATTGGATACCAATGGCTGCTAGTTGGAGACCAATCGTAGGGGTCCTGTGCAAATAAAATTTTGCATGTGCCCTTTTTATTCATTGCTTAATTATTTATCCTAATTATTGTTCTTTCACCAATTAGCTACATTGCTTAGCTAATGTGGTTTTGTATAAATAGCTATACACTTTCTCCCCTCATATCCTCAAACTATTGCTGCAAGCAATAAGGTCAGCCTCAGCCACTTGTTTGAGCTATATCCAGCTCTCACTCAAATGGCCACCAAAACGATAACATTGCATGTAATATCTCAATTTTTGGCTACTGACCACAATGTAAATTTTAAAAGTTTTGTGGTTAAAGTATAAACTTTGGAAAAGTTCAGGGACCAAAGTGTAATTTTTAAAAGTTATGTATTTTAACTCTATAAATGAATAGTTTACCCCCAAGAATGAGGTTTTCTTGCTATCTGGATTTTTTTTACGGAGTTTGTATTAATGGCTATAAAATGATAAAGTTCAGAAAACTATTCGGATAAACGGATCGAATCGAATATCCAGGATATTTTGAAGAATGATAGGGTAAGGTTAAAAATGTCATTTCCATGTCTTAAAATGGTAAGATTTATTTTGGGCCCTTGGATTTAGATGATTCTTTCCATGTTAAATGCTAGCCATTGGATCAAGGGATAAGATTGGAATTTAAGTATGTTTCAAGGGCAAAATTGGAAATTGACATAGTTCAAGGGTAAATTGGTAAAATACTAACTCAAGATTAAATCTAGGTCATTGGATGAAGGATGATGACATGTGGCACATTATGGATTCATTGGATTTGAGGGCAAAATAGTCATTTCACTATTTGGAGGATATTTTCAATATTTATGGAAATAAAAGAATCCAAATGACATAAATAAAAAAATGAAGAAATATTTTCATCTTTCATCATGCTTCAAGTCAAGAAGAAGAGAGCAAGACAGAAAGCAAGGTAAGTTTAGGGTTTTGCATTTTTAATCCCTAAATACTAGGATTTAGGGTTAGCTTACGAAATATGAAGTTGTTCTTCATGAAATTCTCTTTCAATTGGTATAAAAATTTCATGGAATTGTTGAATGATACTCTTGAATTTTGAATATAGATAATTTAGGGTTTATGGATCCAAACGAATTGGGATTGAATTATGGAAGATTATGTGATGTTCTATTATTTCCATGCTTGATTGAAGTTGAAATTGATGTATTCTTGATGGAATACCATTTGGTTAATTAGGGTTTAATTTGGGGTTTAAGAATTCAAGTTGAATTTGGAGTTTTCAAGAAAGGAAAAATGTTGGAATAACATAATTGAAGGTTAATTTGAGGTGTTGGAATGGTTAAAGGATGCTAAATATATGAACTATAAAATCTGCCCAGAATTTTTGTCATTGGCAGTAAGTTCGGAAATTCATCATAAATTCTACAAAAATGATTAGAAAGTGGTCCTCATATCATTGTTTTCCTGGTTCAGTCTAGTTTCTTTTAAAACAAACGGTGACTGATTTCGATTTGTATATCAAACGATATGAATTTTCAAGTGATGAAAGGTCAGAAAACAGAATACCAGTCTGCTGCGAAATTCAGCACTGGAATTCGACTTTAAAAATTCGTCATAAATCGTACGAGTTGAATTTGGGATATTAGTTTATATGGTTGAACAGCTGATCGAATCTAGTTTTTATCAAAACAACAGAATCGAATTCCGAGTTGTATATTATTTTATATAAATATTTCTTTGAAGGTAGCGCAGACTGACAGATTATAAAATGAGTACTTTATTGGTGTTATTAATTTGTGCATGTAAGGGATGAATGTGAAGCATTCAAGTAAACTAGAGAAATCGAGAATTCAATAGATAAGGCAAAGGATCAAGCTTGGAGTTCTCTTAATTTATTCAATTTAGTTTGGGATAAGAAGTGTCAAGGTGAGTGCAATGCATACATAACATGATACATGGATGTTTTTTACATCATTAGGAAGACTTGCGACGAGTCTACCTTGTTTATATTGGCATGATATTTATGTCATTAATCATATATTTGACATGTTCTAAATATGTCAAAAGTTGAATATAAATGCATGAATCACTAGTTATATATGATGTTATATTATGAATGTTATTTCGGGTATGAACTGCCCGATGTTAAATCATGTTAATATACATTGCCATGGATGAAATAAATATGGAATATATGCCCAAGTATGTCATTGAGGGACAGGGTATAGTTGGCATGTCATAGAGTCCAACAGCACGCTGCATACTCGGTTTAGCACTATAGTGTATATAAAGGACACTTAGTGTATATGGTGGGCACGACCTTATGTGTATTATGGTGGGCATGACCTTATGTATATTATCACTTCGGTGCATATTTGACTCGTGTACCCAGGGTCCTCATAGGCTTATATTAGGGCTATGGTTTATTGGTTAAAAAAAATAAACAAGTGAATAAGCTTATCAGCTTTTGGAATAAATGGCAAGTATATTGGTAAGGAATTTATATCCTATTTATATTATGTTAATATATTATTAACATGATGGTAATACATATCTAGTGATCATGATGCATTTATGCACATATGGCATATTATGACAAATGGACAAGCATGAAAGTTTTATGACATTGGCATGTAGTAATTCATTACTAATGCAATGTGAAAGTAAATGCATTAGCATATATCATGTTATATAAACGTCGTCACGAATTCAAATAAGTTTAAATTATTGTTATTAACTTCGTTTATTGCCTCACTAAGTTCGTACTTAGCGTGTGTTAATTGTGCACAAGTAGGTGGTTCGAATCATCGGACGAAGCAAAGAGTTGCATCAAGTTCAGAAATTTTCATCAAGTTGCCACAGTAATGACATCCTACTTGAGGTTTTTAATTTATTTTAGTGGCATGTATAAATGGGATTAATTTGTCTATTTTAGTTCAACGTCCGATATTTTTTAAACAGTCAAATTTATTTTTTTAAAGTAAATGAGCTCCAATTTTGTGTATTAGTCGATATAAATATTTTCAAAGGTTTTTAATTTATAGAATTTTTGAATAAAAATCATGCTATTGTTCTATGACATCTCTGGCTTATATATATGACGTTGTGTATAACGTCACAATATATACTACAAGTGTGACGTTTTTTTTTTATTTCCATCACAAATAGTGAATAATGATATAACTTTTTTGACAAATTTTAAAAAATGTCATTGGTTTTCATCACCATATGTTTGGAGCCTAAAAATTTTTTGAAGGAAACATTTCAATGACATTTAGAAAAAAATGTGTGACGTTGTAAAATTGTCACCAATAAAATAAAAGTATTAGTGACAAATTATTATTATGACGATTTAATATTAGTTAGTGAGGTTGTAAATTCATCATCAATAAGTTTTTTATTTGTGACAAATTAATTTGTCATATTTTAGAAGACATAAAAAGCGACGTTTTATTTGTGTAACAAAAAATTTATTTAATGTAAAATTTTAAACCCTAAAATCATTTGTCATTAATTAATTATATCTTTATATTTTTATGAGATAAATCTTAATTTTCTTAAAAACATCAATTTAGATTATGAGATCACTTAATGTCTTAACCCTAAAACCTAAAACCTTTGATGAGAAGTACATTTAGCGATTTAGTGATAAAATTTTAAGACCTTCAAATTAGTACGTTGTTTTGTGATAGTCTTCTAATTTAAACCTTAATGTTTCTTATAGAGCTCTTGTTGGGCAAGAATTTGTGCCAAGGTTGAGATTGTTAGAGTTGTGACTCAAATTCTTGTTTGGGTTGTTCAAATCCTTGTAGGATTATAGTTATCTCTTGAATATATGATGAAGAGTTTAAAACCCAGTTTAAGTATAATTTCTTTTTATGCAGGTTTCTTTTGGAAACAAGTCTTTTATCCCTATAAATAGATAGGAGGGATTAAAGGTTTATTCATTTAGTTGTAATCTCTTTTTGCATAGTAAAAGTTTCTCCTCCTCTGCCCGTGGTTTTTCCCTTTTGGGTTTTCCACGTAAATTCTTGGTATTATGTTTCATTGTGATTGTTTGTTTGTTCGTCACTATCGTCTCGATAATAATAACAAACTGGTATCAGAGCTTCAGGTTGGCGTATGGATCAATAACATGTATATCATCATAAACTTAGATTTTAACATAGTTTTGGCCATGGAATCAATGAACCAATAAAAGGGTTATTGCTTACCCAATCACTAAGACTGAATTAGAATCAAGAAATCAAAGAAAATACAAGCTTTCCCTATTTAACAATGGAGGTTCTTGCTTGAGTTGTGTGGCTGGAGGAAGAAGATCATGATAGCTAAGGTGTAAACTTGGGAAAACTCAACCGATAAACTTCTATCTTTTTTTTTCTTTTTTCTTAGTTTTTAATTACAAGTCTTTCCTTGCTGTCAAGATAGCTAACCTTGGAGTCCCACATATGTGGTGATTAAGCTTGAGGAAGGGCTAATCGCAAGGTTAGTCCCTCACCTCCTCATTTCTTATACTTTTGTCTCTTAACTTTCAATTTTCCCATTTTAGCCACTAAGGTAAATTTCAATGTTTACAATGGGATCCTTAAACAATATCAATACTTAATTAGTGTTCAATAATCCAATAATTGATTGATTTGTCTATGGTTAACTTCATAATTTAACTCTTCGATGCAAAAAATTTGGTTGCCGGAATCAAATTTCGACTAGGTCTAGTTTTGGGTGTTACAACTCCCCCTTAAGAAAAATTCATCCTCGAATTTTACCTGAATCAAGAGATGTGGGTGTGGATTTCTCATGGTCTGTTCTAGTCCCCATGTAGCTTCTTTGATCTTGTGACTCCTCTAAAGCACCTTGACTAGAAGAATGTTCTTATTTCTATGTCTCTAGATTTCTCTTGCTAATATCTGTACAGGTTACTCCTCGTAGGTCAGGTTAGGTTGAAGTTCCACCGATTTAGGCTCAATAACATGAGATGGATCATATCTATACTTGTGGAGCATCGATACATGGAATACATCGTGGATATTCCTTAGCTCCCGAGGAAAAGCTAGTCGGTAAGCCACAAGATCAACTCTTCCAATTACCTCGAAAGGTCCACTAAATCGGGGACTTAACTTCCCCTTTTTACCAAAGCGAAGAATCTTCTTCCTTGGGGAAAATTTCAAGAAAACTTTCTCACCAACTTTATACTGTATATCCCTTCTCTTGAGATCAGTATAGGCTTTCTATCGGTCAAATACGACCTTCAAACGGTCATGAACTTTAAAATCAGGCTTAGGATTATTCTGGAGCTTGGAAACAATGGCTTGTAATTCAGGGTCTTGATCTTACAATGACTTGATTCTCAACACAATGGTAGACTGAACTTGAAGTTCAACTACTAAAGGTTGGTGTTTCTATAACTTGAAATGAGCGTTGATAGTTCGAGGAGCTACAATGCAATAACGATATTATAATTCTTAATACAATAGTTAGTGCTTGAGGTTCAATATTCAGTGTTGATGCTTACCAGGTGAAGGTTTGCGGCTGAGTGCATCAGCTACAACGTTGGTCTTGCCCGGGTGATAATCAATTACAAGGTCATAATCTTTAAGAAGTTCCATCCATCTCCTTTGACGAATATTAAGTTCCTTTTGTGTCAGTAGGTATTTAAGGCTCTTGTGATCGGTGTATAGGTAGTATTTTTCGTAGAGATAATGCCTCTAGATCTTTAAGGCAAAGACAACCGTAGCCAATTCAAGATCATGGGTAGGGTAGTTCATTTTATGTGGCTTAAGTTGTCTCAAAGCATAAGCAACAACTTTGCCCTCTTATCAATACATATCCTAATCCCTGATGCGATGCATTCACTATATACGTGTAGTCTTTACTAGAATCGGGTTGGGTCAGAATCGATGCATGAGTCAACAATTGCATAAGCTGATCAAAACTACGTTGTTGTTTCTCAGACCATTGAAAAGGGACATCCTTCCGTATAAGTTTGGTTAATGGTGCTGCTATTATAGAGAATCCTTTAACGAGTATCATGCAATAGCCATCAAGACCAAGGAAACTACGAACTTCACCTACATTCTTCGGTGGCCTCCAATCAACTATGGCTTGAATATTCTTTGGGTCTACTTGAAAACCCTCAGCAAAAACTACATACCCCGAAAATGAAACTTCAGTAAGCTAGAAATCACACTTACTGAACTTGGCATACAACTGCTTCTCCCAAAGGGTTTAGAGCACAACACGAAGGTGGTCGCGATGCTCAACTTGATTCTTGGAGTAAACCAATATGTCATCTATGAACACCATCGAGATAAGGTCTAAAAACCCGATTCATAAGATCCATAAAGTCAGCCAATGCTTTGGTTAACCCAAAGGGTATAACCAAAAATTCGAGTGGCCAAACCTTGTACGGAAAGCTGTCTTGGGCACATCACATTCTTTGACTTTCATTTGATAGTACCCTGATCTTAGGTTAATCTTAGAAAAGATGGTTGCATCCTTAAGTCGGTTAAACATGTCATCATTTCTCGACAAGGGATACTTATTCTTGATGGTGAGCTTATTTAGCTGCCGATAATCAATGTGAAGATGCATAGATCTGTCATTCTTCTTGAAAAAGAGAACTAGAGCTCCTTAGAGTGAGGAGCTCGGTCGAATAAATCCTTTGTTCAATAAGTCTTGAATTTGTAACTTAAGCTCAGTGAGTTTAACTGGTGCCATTCAATAAGGTGTAATGGAAACTGGGGTGGTTCCAGGTTGCACTTCAATCCCAAACTCAACTTCACGGGTGGGTGGTAAGCCTAGAAGCTCATCGGGAAACACATCAGAAAACTCTTGCACAATATCTATATCTTGCAATTGAGGTTCTTCCCTACTTGCAACAACATATAACAATGATCTCTTGATCCTAGAATCCATAAGGGTCACGCTCTCCTTACCAAGGCCTCGAAGATAAAATTTCTTATTTAAACAATCCACCCAAGCTTGATGCTCTCTAAGCCAGTCAAGCCCTAATATAAGATCATACTCATGGATGGGGAGGGCCATGAGATTGACCGGAAAAGGCATCCCTAGTATCATAATGGGAAATTTTTTGCATACAACCCCAATTACAACACTATCACCTAAGGGATTGGTTACGATGATTTTGGAGGCTATAGGCTCAGATGTTAACTTAAATCTTTTAATTAACATAGTACTAATACATGAATGAGTGGATCCAGGATCAATCAGTGCATAAACAGGATGGGAATACAATTCAATGGTACCTGCTATAATTTCTGGATCCTCATCTGTTGGGAAACGCTGGTACACCCCATGACACAGTGAAAAAAATATTTGACGTATTCCACCAGTGATCTATGCACTAGGAACAAATCCGGGGTGAAAATGGATGAAATGTTACCTTAAATAAATGTGAAAAGTCGTAGGGAGTTAGGAGAATCCAATTCTTCTAGGACGATATCGAATTCAAGTCGTCACAACAGCATTCTGACATCTATGCAGTCCACCCGAATAAAACAAACAATATTTTACTTCTCTAACTGTTAAAGAGGTTTTTCGCAAAAGGCATATCTTCGGCTACTAGACCTTATGCCTTTATATAGAATTCAAAAACCTAATTCTAATTAAATTCGAATTCCTTAAATATACAATATATTTAACCGAATATAATTAAATATGTAGAATCTGATTCTACTTTAATTAGGTTTCTTTAGAGATATATATATTTTAATAGTATTTGATAATTACAATAATTATCTAGTATTAAAATATATATAAACAAGATTATATATAATTACAATAATTATAATAATTGTGGTTTTTACTTATTACGTGTACAACAAGTTTGTATACATGCTATCTAGTCGATATTTGTTTATTTCAATCATAGGGTGTGACCCTTGTAGGTTCATGTAACGTTAGCAGTAATATCTAGAACAATTCTAATATTACAAGCAATGAGTGGCATCTAGCAATGTATCATTGCTACCTAAGTTACAGAAAGTCGTGGTTCGACATAACCTTTTTCGTGATTAACTCTTTTCATGTATTACATCCTTTTGTCCTCATATCTAGATCGGACACATGTCATGGGATAGTCACACTTGTATATTCCATCTAATATTTCTTGATATCTTGATTAGACTATTATAAATGAATAACTATGATATCTCATATAATTTATTCGAGCATGGCCATGCATTTTCTAGTCTCACTCAATCAAGTGGCTTATGATATTACTCCTATTATGTAGGAGGGACAAATCCTATCTTGATCAACCATATTCCGCTACATAGATTGCGACATATCCAATATTAGTCTTTATAGTGTAGTCAGTTACGATACACGTTTGACCGCATCAAAATATGTCACTCACGATGTTGAAATAATGATGATCTCAAGTCTGAGAATCATACATGTAGTTATCACTATAAGCAATGTTGTGACTGTCACATAATAATCCAATAAACATGCTCATAACGGTTCAGTACAGTATGTCGTTCTCTAACACATACTTATGTATTGATTTTGACATCTTCATGTCAATGACAACACTTTGTCATCAACCAACTACATATTATTCTTAATATATTATTGTTGTCCATGCCCATAATAATACTCGACTAAGGACATTCAAGAATAACTATATTATTCTAAGGACTTTATTATAATTTAGTTTATTTATAAATGAACAGAATAAGACTGAAAAATAATAATGGCTTTATATTAATAAACATAATAAAATAAGTATGTCTTTTACAACCATCTTATGATTGGTCTTTGGGCATACTCCAACATCATTATACTTTCTGCTCCTCACATGATAAACTTGAGCTGAAGCCTTAGATTCTTGTCGGCTTGGAGTTTTTGTAGAGCCACTAGGTCTTCCAGAAGCTCCAGTTGTAGCTTGCTTCTGTCCCTTACCCTTGAAAGATTGAGCAGGGGTCACTGAGTTTATCGGAGCAGAAGACTTGGATGTGCTCATCGGACAATCTTTGATGTAATGGCCTTAATCACCATAGAAGAAACAGGCTCCATATTATCTATGGTACTACCCCGTAGGATGCCTTCTCTGACAGAAATTACAAATAGGATATTGAGATTCTCGGCATGAACCTCCGGTACTCTCGATGGAGGTTGTTCTTGCAACAGATTGAGACATGGTTTGTGGCTTAGCAAAACTACCTGGTCGGAAGGGCTACTGGTAATATGGTTGCTTAAACCCTTACTGCTTTCCCTTCTTATACAACAAAGGAGGACAAGAATCATCTCGAGGCCTCTTCTCAGATTGAGTTAGCCCACTAGTCCTCTGTGATGACAGATTTAGTCTTTTTTTGTCAACTTAAGGATCTTAACCTTATCCAATGCTCACCAAATTTTACCAACAAGTTTTTATTCACTTAATCTAAGCATATGTCAAGTTTCATGCCATTTTGAATCCATTTACCATGTTTTTACTTATTAATGTATTTTAGGCCATTTTACCAATTTTGCCAAAACATTAACATTCCATATTTCATATTTCAACCTATTCAATATGGTGAACCTTATCTAGATACAAAATGGGGCTAAACTAACTTGTCTAGAACCTATACGACCATACTAGGAGTTCAAGGACAAAGTTTGCATTACGTATAGCTTGGTGACTTGCTTAAAAAATGTCCTTGCTCTGATCCTTGCTCCGACTAACTTTCAACCTAAAAATGCATGAAAATGAGATGCATTAGGCTTATATAGTCTAGTGAGGTAGTCAACAATAATGAATATATTAACAATGACATAAATAACATGTATATCATCATAAATGCATCTCAAATCATATTTTAGCAATACTTGCAATAACGTATTTCCTTGGATCGATATGTAAATGGGGATACGCGAATTCCCAACCAACATCGCCAACAATAAATGGTCAATATCCTCCAACATCGCCAATAAGAACAAAACCAACGCATCCTGCCAACATCACCAAATAGAGCCTTAGCTCAAGGACCGTAGTCCACTCCGTACCAATGAGCTCATGAATTCTATGGCATGCCAATTGTATCCCATGTCCATTTGTATCTAAGGATTCAATACTTAGGCAAATATCAATAACAATAACGATAACGATAACGATGACAATAACAATATACAATAATCAATATGGCCTTTCTCAATATTTTAATGGCATCGATGACAGTGTAATGATTCAATAAGCTATATATCAATGCAGTAAGCTTACCAAAACTTACCAATGGTACCTTCTACGAGATTTTAATGTAGCCATACCTTGAAATCACAGATGGAAATGCAAAAGACAACATCAGTGAAATTCGAAAAGGCACCTAGCCAAATCTCTAGACTCCGACTACACTCATCGATACTCTCAAAGTTTTAGGGCTCCCGGGTGACAAATCCCTTGTTCTTTGACTTATTTGTATTTGAAGGATTTGGTGATTCTTCACCTTGATTTACTTGAGCTACAAAAGGAATAGAAATCACAAGGATTTCATCATCAATAACAAATTCCATAGCAATTAATAGCTATGAAAAAAATAAAGATTGAACTTGATATCCTTCGAAAATTCTACTGTTCTTGAATTCATGAACTTGGATTTTTGACATAGTTTTGGTCATGGAATCAATGAACCAATAAAAGGTTATTGCTTACCCGATCACTAGGATTGAATTAGAATCAAGAAATCAAAGGAAATACAAGCTTTCCCTAATTAACAATGGAGGTGCTTGCTTGAGGTGTGTGGTTGGAGGAAGATGATGATGATAGCTAAGGTGTAAACTTGGGAAAACTCAACCGATAAACTTCTATCACTTTTTCCTTTTTTTAGTTTTAATTACAAGGCTTTCCTTGCTATGAAGAAAGCTAACCTTGGTGTCCCACGTATATGGTGATTAAGCTTGAGGAGGGGCTAATCGCAAGGCTACTCCCTCACCCTCTTATTTCTTATACTTTTGTCTCCTAACTTTCAATTTTCCCATTTTAGCCACTAAGGTAAGTTTCAATGTTTATAATGGTATCCTTAAATAAAATCAATACTTAATTAGGGTTTAATAATCCAACAATTGATTACTTGGTCTATGGTCAACTTCATAATTTGACTTTCTGATGCAAAGATTTCGGTTGTCAGAATCGAATTTTGACTATGCCGAGTTTTGGGGTATTACATGGGCCTTTGATCCACTCTCTCTTGATGGACTGGGTTACTAAAGCGGGTCACTGCCGAATGGGGCCAGTCTAATGACCAAGCAGGATATAAGATAAAAGGGGTTTATTCCCTCTTTTTTTCTTAGTTCATTCTTCTTTTTCTCTAATAATAGAGCACTTTTTTAGCCTTAGCCGCCACCGGTTTTCCTTGCCACCACCATCGCTCTGGTGTGATTTTCGGCGAAGAAAGACCGCCGCAACAAAGCCCTTGACCTCTTCTTCTTTTTCTCGATCAGAGTTTGACCAAAATAGCCATCAACACCTCAAAATCATGAATAAAATCAAGTAACCTTGGAGGTACGATTCGTCACTATCCACCATTGGATAAAGTTAGATTCGATATATGTCACTCCCCTCCCTTCAACGAAGCTTGCCACTGTTCGGATTTAGTCGAAGATGCTCCTTTTACCGAAGATTTCCAAACTTCAGCAAATAGGGCGTACCGATACGGGCAAGCCCGTACCGATACAGATTAACTACCAAAATGACTAACTATACCGATGCACGAACCATCGTATTGATACGGTGTGTTGACCCACCCGTACCGATACGGTCTTAACCCCGTACCAATCCCCCTTGTAATTTCTCAAAACTAAAAATTTCAGTGACAAATTTTTGTACCGATACAGTACCCCACATATCAGTACGGCTCTTTAAAAATGAAGGGGCGTACCGGTACTCAAACACGTGTACCGACATCTGAACAAAAATTCCTTAAGGCGTACGATACAGTGGCTAGGCATACCGATACCCTTTGTTATTTTTTGATGATTTAAACCTCACCAGACCCCACATGCCAATCTTTGGATACCCTTATCGGTATGCAGAGGCCTGTAATAACCTCTAGGTCCAACATGTGACACTTTGGCTCATTCCAAACACCTTTATACAACACCTAAACATCATAAGCATGCTTAGAGACCACATACCAACAATTAAAGCAATCATAACAAGTCTAACACAATCATCCACAAAGTCTATATGCATTCTCCCTAATCAACATTCAAAACATAAATCCATCCACATCTCAAGCATTTTAAACCTATTACAAATCCAAACCAACATATGAAACTTGTACAAATAGTGAGTCTAGCAAATAACCCTCCCAAATCAACATTTGACACATTGCCCTTATTACTACCATGTATAGTTCAAACTATACTTTGCACCCAAGTCCTTGGATGTCATTCCTTGCTTGCTTGCTACCTTTCAATCCACTAATCTGCATTGATGATAAAGAGAGCATAAGCACGTAATGCTTAGTGAGGAGTGCTCAAACACAAAACATCATCCAATGCATTTTAAAACCGGTTTATTCCCAAAACCATTCATAAACATTTTATTACAAAAACAAGCATGCCTTACTTTCAACATATGCAGTTAATCCTTTTCAAAACATGTACATTAAACCATATGCAATATGTATCATGGATTCAACAGCATAATCTCATATGCAACCCTCAATTTAAGCCTTCACATGCATAACATCCCATATGCAAAGCTTAAAAAGTATTCATATGTATAAATCACATTATACAAACAATCCATCAACGTGATACATCAATTCATTATATTGGCTTACAAGTGATCCTTTCTCAAATCTCATTACTTTCACCAAACCACATCGGATACACGGATTTCCCAAGTGATATCCCAATCACTTAATAGCTTAATAATATTAAGTAAATGCAACACATGCATTACCTCTATACTACCAAGGCTCGTCCTCTAATTTGGAGAAAATGCTTCCTATGCATCACCTCCATGGTCCAACCAGAGTACAAGCCATTGAAGTATTACTTCAACAATATTGGAGTTCACATGGTCGGAGTAAATACTTTCAACGCATCACCTCTACGAACCATGGGCGACTTATTATAGTGCACTTTAAATCCTATGGCCGGCCAATTATACCCGATAACATTTCCATAACATTTTCATACCATCACTTGCCAATATAATCTATTTCATTAACTCACTTTTTCATATGCATCAATTAAAACCATTTATCCAATGCTTTCAACCAAGCATTACCAATGTTCAAAACATTACCAAATCATGCATCACTTCCAAATGCATCAACATCATTTCATAAACATTTTCCAGCATTAAACCATGCTCAAATCATACATAAATAGTAAGTAATTAATCTATTAAAACAAGTGCATAAAATCCAATTGCTACACCGAGTTCAAGAGAGAATTCATCATTTACTTACTTTTGAGCTTAGACCAACATTTCAAGCTCGATCTAAACTCCCAAACACAACTTTCAAACCTTTGAAAAGCTGTAAATCACATTCTCACTCACCGACACGCAAAGCCTCGCTTGCCGATACGGTAACCTCGCCTCCAAAACTTTCGAAACGCTCACTCAAGGTTGAGTACCAACTCCTACTATTTTATCCGTACAAAAACAGAGGATTAAATGCATCAAAATGCATTCAACAACCCATCAACATCAATTCGCATAAATCCTCAACATACTCTACTCAACTTCACTCCACAACAACCGAAATTAACACCAAACATCTTCCAAACTTAACCCAGCCAAAACTTAACGTTTTACTCCATCAATTAATATCAAATAACATCTAAAACACATTAACACCATCCTTATACCTCCAGCATTCATTAAACATCCACAACTCCTCAAAAACTCATAACTAACAACCTAGAAAACTAGAGATTCACATAGTTTCGGGATTCCAATGTTAAAACCCACTTATTAATATTATTCAACATAAAAATCATGAAGAATCAATCAAGAACTCAAAAAATAGAGCCTATATGAAAATTCACCAATCTAATCAATTAAATCTTGATTTAACCAATTTTCTATAATTAAATCATCAAATCATGTTAGAAAACATATATAAAGGATCAATAACTTAGGAATTTCAATAAATAACCTTATATTAAATCATCAAATCAAGTTAGAAAACATATGTAAAGGATCAATAACTTGGGAATTTTAATAAAGAACTTTATATTAGAGGAGAAGAACGAACCTCACCTCTAATGTCTGCCTTTCCCCTTAATTGGATGAGTTTTCTTGAGAAAATAAGATCAAATAGGTTTTGTTAGGAAACCTTTAAAGATTAATTTCAAATCAAAAGAATGTTGAAATCAAATATTTTCCTGAGAAAATTGAAGTGGAAAAGAGTGTTTGGCTAGAGAGAATTTGAGAGAAAAGCTTTTAATGAAAAGTTAGTTACGTCAAATTGTTTAAAGCTTTTTAATTAGCCAATTAATTCTCCAAGACTATTTATATTATTTTAAAACCATTTAAAATAATAAATTAAGGGAAAATTTTTGATATTAGACTTTGGGTAAATAGCTCCTTAAAGATTCAAAGTTTTGAACCTTTTACAAAACAGTCACTAAAAATAGTTTTAAAACTTTACATTTTGGTCACTAACCAAAATGTCCAATTTCGAGACCTCTTCTGTAAAATTGAATTTACTAAAATCATTTATATATTAAATAATGATTTTAGAACACTTTTCCATATTTTTATTTCACCCAAAAATATTTATTTTGAATTAAATCTCGAAACTAACTCTAATCCTCTAATCTGATCCGTCAGATCATCTAAACCACCTAGAAACTCCTAGGCCCAAAATTGGGGCGTTACATGGAAACTCGAAGGGGCTAAATTTTGTTGGCTTTAATGGATAAAGGTTAGGTGTATGATCTGATTTTAGTAGGGGTTGTGGGTATTGTTTAGTTTGGTTGAGAAATGGCGTAATGGCAGTGAAGGTTGGAGGCTTCATGGGTCTCGGTGAAGAGGGTGATGGTGATAAGATTGGTGATGAAAGTGGGGGTTGCCACTTGGTTGAATGGGTCGTGCAACGATAGGGAAGTGAGGATTGAAAATGATGATTATGGTGGTGGAGGATCACTGCCGAGAGGGTCTCTTTTGATGGTGATATATGGGAGTCAATTAGGGATATGATTTTTCATGGGGTTATAGATGATGGTTGCCGAGATGATAATGGTGAGGGGTGATGAGACCTGACAAACTTAACCCAAGACTCGAACCGATTTACTCTAGTCGAGACCCGATATTGACTCAAACATGATGATTTAAACTTGATCCGAAACCCAAAATAAACCAAACTGAACCAAAATCGTCCTGAAATTTTTGCTGAATCGAAATGGACCCGAACTGATTTTCAACTGAACCGAATGGATCTGAATTGAAAACTACCCGAACTGGAAGTTAAACCGAATATGGACCCAATTTTAACCCTATAATTAAGGTAAAGTAAATGAATAATTTATTTTTACTATTACCTATTTTAATAATATGATAAATAGTAAAATGGTATATGTTTTATTATCTTTTTGTATTATACTACGAGAGAGACCGTTGCTCTTCTCAAAATTGTGGTATAATAACATTTTATGTCATTTTAAGCTTAAATATTAATCAAACAAGGCTTTTGTCCCTACTAATTTTTAAATTTAGAAGTTTAATAGACTATTTCCCCTGCCAATATTTGATCATAACTTCATCCTAAACTACACCATAAACCCTAAACCATTAACACTAAGCCCTAAAAATCCTAAACCATAAACCTTAAGCCATATAAATTAATCTCATAAACCAATAACCCTAAACTACAACATAAGCCCTAAACCCTAAACCTTAAACCTAAACCAAAATTAGAGACCATTTCACAATTTTACCATAAAATATAACATAAAACTGAAATTAGGGACCAATTTGACAATTTGAAAGTGGAGAAATTTGAGAGCCCAATGACCAATTTCACAATTTTACCATAAAATATAGTATAAAATAGAAATTAGGGACTAATTTGACAATTTAGAAGTGGAGGAATTTGAGAGTCCAGTGACCAATTTTACCATAGAAATAAATAGTGGTCAATTTCGGCTAAAAATTAAATCTTATGAACTAAAATGATCAAAAATACCATTATATTAAAATTATTAGACTAAATTATAAAAATTAGAAATAAATAAGGGTCAATTTGAATAAAAGTAAATATTTAGGGACTTAATATCACCGTGGGGGATTGCTATATTCAAAGTTCAAACCGTGGGGATACTTCATACTCTTGATTAAATTGAATTAAACTAAAACTTAAAAGTGAATATTAGGACTAAAATGCAATATTTTAAACGTAGCAGGACCTAAAAGGTAATTAATCTCTAACATAAAAAATGGGCGCTTATTTTTCCTCCAAAATTTCGTTCCCCCCCCCTTTTAAGCAATTGTCTTTTCTTTTTTTAATTAAAATGAACCCGCGTGTGATCTTTTAGTTTTAGGTTAGGGCAATAAACTGTTTAGCCATTCTGACTTTACATGTTTTTGATTTAAGTCTCAAGATTGTTATTTCTAGGTTTTAGTTTAATTCAATTGAGTCCTAATTTTGATTAATTTAATTAAAATTTCACATTTAGTTTTAGAATTCTTTTAATTATGTCTGTGATTTATGCATCTAGATTTTAGTTTAGCTCAATTAGATTCTAAGTTTAATAAGTTAATTCAATGCGAAATTATTATTATTATTATTATTATTATTATTATTATTATTATTATTATTATTATTATTATAGACTTTGATTTAATATAATTATACACAAAATTTTGATTTGGATGTAAACATGTAATTGTACACATGAAAGCTGAAACTTTAATTTAGTTCAATTGTACACATAAATCTCT
Source organism: Hibiscus mutabilis (assembly GCA_019671005.1). Classification (NCBI taxonomy): domain Eukaryota; kingdom Viridiplantae; phylum Streptophyta; class Magnoliopsida; order Malvales; family Malvaceae; genus Hibiscus; species Hibiscus mutabilis. Next base: position 30,645,610 of record CM033740.1, on the reverse strand, counting down.
GATTTAAATATTTAATCAAATTCAAATGCATAAATTACCAAGTTGAATCAAAATTAATCTTATAAACCAATAACCCTAAACTAAATCATAAACCACTAATACTAAACACAAAACCATAAACCTTAAGAAATTAAAATTAATCTCATAAACTAATAACCCTAAATTAAATCATAAACCATTAATACTAAACACAAAACCATAAACCTTAAGGAATTAGAATTAATCTCATAAACCAATAATCTTAAACTAAATCATAAACCATTGATACTAAACCCTAAACCTTAAAGAATCAAAATTAATCTCATAAACCAATAATCCTAAACCTTAAGAAATTAAAATTAATCTCATAAACCAATAACACTAAACTAAACCATAAACTGTTAATGTAAAACCATAAATCACAAACCTTAAGGAATCATCATTAATCTCATAAACCAATAACCTTAAACTAAACCATAAACTATTAACCCTAAACCCTAAACATAAACCTTAGAGAATCAAAATTGACCAAACTCAAACCGAATTGACACAATCTTATGTATCCTCCATTGACACAATCTTCTACATCAACGAAGTCTTTGTGAATTATAACCAACTCAAACTGAATTAACTCGAAAATTCAAAGGTTGATCCGACCAGAAACTGATCCAAACGACATGATTTTGACCCGAACCAAAAGCGATCGATCTGATATTGACCCAACCCAAAAACAACTGATCCGATTTTGACCTGATCTAATACCTGAACCAGACCTGACTTATCATAGACATGAACTAATTCAAACCAGACCCGAACCGAATCTAAACCGATTATAGACAGACCTGAAATGACCCGACCCAAACGACTCAATTGCCACCTCTAAGTGATGTTGAGTTTGATTGATGGCAGGGTATAGATGTGCAGGGTGTGAAGGTCGTCTCTCATTATATTTCGATCCTCCCTTGATAGGCTTACTCGAGACCGAGCAGAGGTAGATCAAGCGACGACATGAGCAATCCCTGAGGAGCACCAAGTCAAGAATGCAAGTCAAAATGCTTTGGGAAGGCAATGAAGGCCCTGTTCAGAAAGTGTCCTCATTTGGGACGAAGAAATGTTTACTCGCGTCATACTTGGTAAGTTTATTTAGCCCTTTAGGGGGAAGAGGTCTGGTGTTGAGTCTCTACCATCCCCCTCGCCTGGGCTAGCGACCGAGCTTTCCTTGTTGTAAGCGACCTACTCCTAGGCCCTTATGGGGCCTAGGTGTACGTGCAATAGGGCCTAGTGGTTGGTGCATTGTCTTATTGGGAGAAATACCCGGGGACGATTTGGGGCCATCAGGCCCCATATCGTGCTCGTGGCTGAGCTATGGGGTTGTAGTATAGTTTTCGCTAGGCCTTGTAGGATCCGATATCTAAAAGTCCATGTTGTGTGGTAAACTTGAAAAGGCTTTATCGAGGCAAGAACTTAGATGAAGGGCATGAGAAAGGCTGACTTGTTGGGTTAATACCCCGTTTAAGTACCGCACGACGTGCGAACCGAGCATAAAAGGGCATGTTCGTGACACGTGGTATCAGAGCCAGGTTACGATAAGACAATTAGTCATGTGATGGCGGTGTTTGGTTGTGACTACAATGGTGCATATTTGTTAACCATATACCATAGTGCTTGGGGGCCAACTTGAACCTTGTTAAACTTTATTCAGTGACTGTGATGCGTGGTGAGGCCAGATGGAGGTGTAGCGAAATAAGAGTGGGACTATTTTGTAGATCATTTGATCTCACATCAAGCGTTTCCCCAAGTGGATTATACAGGGTAAATCATCATGGCGGTTAAAAAATGACACTTTGTTCGCGCATAGTGATGTTGGATTGTGGATTCTACGCCAAGCGCTCCGGTAAATAGAGTATGTAGAGTGGATATGGTGACCATTTCTTAAGCACATAGGTGCTTTTTGATTAGTTGTTGCACAGAGGTGCATGCCTATTTGTCATAGTGGGATCAGTACACAGAGGTGACTGACGTTAACCACTATGGTTGTTTCAGTGCAGAGGCACTTATTACTTATTGCACAAGAGGTGCCAGCGAGTTGAACCTAGTGGGATTAGTACACTGAGGTGATTGATGTTAACCACTATGGTTGTTTCAGTGCTGAGGCACTTATTATTAATTGTACAGGAGGTGTCAGCGAGTTAAAAATTAGTCAGAGCATATTGGTGTCTGATGGTGAGTTGTGGCACAGTGGTGCTGATTTATTACCTTTTTCCAAAGTGGCGCATATTAATACTTGCACAGTGGTGCTCATTTTTACTCTGAGGCACAGTGATGCCCCGCTATTATTTGAAATCACTGAGTGCTCAAACATTTATTCTGGAACAGAGGTGCCCATTGGATACATCACAGCGATGCTCCTTTGATAATCTATGTACAGGGGTGCTTAATTTCCAACTAGTGTCACAACAATGACTATTTCTTAAAGCACAGAGGTGCTCATTGATATATCAAGACAGTGGTGCTCAATTTTGGCATAAAGGTTCCTGCTAGTAAGAGCACAGTGGTGCTCGTTGGTCATTTGTGGCTTAGTAGTGTTAGCTTGCTACTTAGCGTAGCCGCATTTGTGACATGTCACTCAGTGGGGATTAACGTATTTTAGCACAGTGGCTTATGTAAATTAAAGCACGATGGTGCTTATTTGTTCTTTGCAGGTGAATCAATGTTTCTGATTGATTTAGGTGGTGATTACTCATAAATGGGGGCCAAGAAATGCCCTCGATGTAACACCCTGAATTTTGCCCCAAATACAGCTAGACCCCATACTTTTGATTATGAGAGACTCGTCATTCCGTAGGTTGAGTTTACTTCGGCTAAGGTGTATTTTTTTCCCGTGCTATAGAAAAATAATTTTGATATGGTTTTACACCTTGTTTGATTATGATTTGCATTATGGCTTGTATGGTTGACATCATATGCATACTATTTTAGAATATGTTTTTAATTATGATTTATAAAATATTTGATTTACGAAATATTGGATTACGGAACTATGATTTACGGAATTATGGACTATGATTTATGGATTTATGAAGTATGTTTTTGGAATATCGGATTTATGAAACTTTGTTATGAAATATGAGTTTTAAACATCATATATGTATGAGCATGAGTTGAGATTTGTACAGAGGAAGTTCAGTGGTTTCACCCCTCGGGCTGAACTCCATTTCGAATTGGCGGTTGTAGTGAGGAGTTCTGGGGAACTTTCCTCTTCTCTTGGTGGTTGTAGTTGGGTGCATTGCATTGCGCTTGTGATTTATGTGTTATGGTTTAAAGGATTTTAATAAAATAATACTATGCTTTTACGACTATGGTTTTCCTTGCACTTTAGAGACGCACTAAGCTCTTTAGCTTACTCCCCTATAGTTTCCTCTTACAGATATCTTTGGACTTTAGGCGACGTGGTACTTGGATGATCTCACATTTTACCCGATTATTTTATTATTGAGTACGAAACTATTTTTAGTTATTCAGATCATTATTTATTATTTTGAGACATTGATTTAATTTCATACTTTAAGACTAATTATGTTTTGGGATTATTTTTGGCATTCGTTTATTGTGGTTTTATTTTAGAGATTTTATTTAAATATTCGAATATTAATTATGTTTTTTGTATTTTGTTATTATGAGATATTTATTAAATTATAGTTGTATATATATATATATATTCTTTCTAAATTAAAGTATAATTTTAAAATTTGTTTTCTTAAGGGGAAAGTTTTCAAATGTGACTTCCTAGATTCGACCTATTTCTTCTGGGCCTGGTTTAGGGGGTTATATTTAGTGGTATCAGAACCAAGTTCAACCTTCGGACTATGAGGCTTATATAAAATTTTAAACCAAAAATGATTTTTGCATGCATATTAAATATTTTTGGGCAAAATGAAATTTTTTGATAAAGTTATTATTTCAAAAAAAATTAAGATAGATTTTGAATAGAAACCCCAAGTACCACCTCTAATTCTAGGATTATTTACTTTTGTAGATAGATTACTATGCCACCTTTTATGTTGAAGAATGAAGAATTCAACACGAAGAATTTTAAGTTGTGTTGCTTAATTTTTGGGATCTATCGCTAAGTCTGGAAATTTCGAGGACGAAATTTCTTTTAAGGGTGTCAGAGTTGTAACACCCCAAATTTAAAACCCCAATTTTAAAATCCCTAAATTCAAAAGCCTAGAAATTTGGAATTTTCAAAAGAAACCCTAATTAAGAAATTTGCGATTAGTTGAATTTTAAACAAATTTAGTGACCTTTTTATAAAGAACTGATATTAAGTATCTACTTTGTAAACCCTATAAAAGTACAAGGACTTGCCTTGTAATTCATCCAAAATGATATATAAATATAAGTTTGGTTTCACCCTCAGCCGCATTCTTTTATCCAGGCCTGCGTCGGTCTTCCCCTCCCTTCTCTCAATTTTTATTCAAAACACATCTTTCTTTTCTTTTCTTTTTTATTTATTTAATTAGATCAAACCCCACTGAGTCTCTGGCACCACTCAATTCAACTATGCCTTCGGTTGATTTGAAGATCAACTATTTGAATCAGATAAGTATTCTTGTATCATTAAATTCCGTTGAATAAGTATTTAGGAATAATTCCTTAATCATAGTGATAATAGTGATAGTGTTATCGTAGGATTATTCTCATAGGTACCAATACAGCTGGACCCCTTACTTTTGATTATGAGAGATTCGTCATTCCGTAGGTTGAGTTTGCTTTGGCTAAGGTGTGTTTTTTTTCCGTGCTATAAAAAATAATTTTTATATGGTTTTACATCTTGTTTGATTATGATTTGCATTATGACTTGTATGGTTGACGTCATATGCATACGATTTTTGAATGTGTTTTTAATTATGATTTATAAAATATTTGATTTACGAAATATTGGATTTACGGAACTATGATTTATGAAATTATGGACTACGATTTATGGATTTATGAAGTATGTTTATGGAATATCGGATTTATGAAACTCTGTTATGAAATATGAGTTTTAAACATCCTATATGTATGAGCATGAGTTGGGATTTTTACGGAGGAAGTTCAGTGGTTTCACCCTTCGGGCTGAATTCCACTTCGAATTGGCGGTTGTAGTGAGGAGTTCTGGGGAACTTTCCTCTTCTCTTGGTAGTTGTAGTTGGGTGCATTGCATTGCACTTGTGATTTATGTGTTATGGTTTAAAGGATTTTAATAAAATAATACTATGCTTTTACAACTATGGTTTTCCTTGCACTTTATAGACACACTAAGCTCTTTAGCTTACTCCCCCATAGTTTCCTCTTACAGACATCTTTGGACTTTAGGCGACGTGGTACTTGGAGGATCTCACCTTTTACCAGATTATTTTATTATTGAGTACAAAACTATTTTTAGTTATTCAGATCATTATTTATTATTTTGAGACATTGATGTAATTTCATACTTTGAGACTAATTATGTTTTGGGATTATTTTTGGCTTCATTTATTGTGGTTTTATTTTAGAGATTTTATTTAAATATTCGAATATTATTTATGATTTTTGTATTTTGTTATTATGAGATACTTATTAAATTATAGTTGTATATATATATTCTTTCTAAATTAAAGTATAATTTTAAAATTTGTTTTCTTGAGGGAAAAGTTTCCAAACACGACTTCCTAGATTCGACCTATTTCTTCTGGGCCAGGTTTAGGGGGTTACACTCGAGTTGAGGCACGCAAAAGCACGAGAACTTCAGTAGACGAGATTTGTCTTGCGCAATAATTTCGTTCGTGATTTGTGGCACGAGCAATGCTTTTGTTGTTTAAGGACTCATTGATGGCTATCTATGTAGCATGATGAAGAGAGTCTTCTCTCGGCATGGTGGTGCATAATTTAGTTAAGTGGTGCAAACTCAGGCCATACGAAGATGCCGACTTGCCACTCGATAGGAGAATCATTTCCTAGTGATGTCTATCAGTAACAGTGATGGATAATTTTAATACAATTGTGCTCTATTGGTAATACTTGTTTTTATTTTTTTTCTCGATGATGGTTGTGTCTTGTCAGCACAAGGGTGTGTGTGGCATGAAACATGAATGTGCCTATTTTGTTATTCTGATCTATAGGTGTTTGTTGCTTCCAGGATAAAGCGATAACTTCTTGATTGATGAAAGTTAATGGTGTTATTGATTATCTTGGCAGCGTGTTGCTTGATTGTTGCTTAACTATCTCCTTTCAGGTGAAAAGAGAAGTAATTACGGGTTGATAGAGGTGTATACATGGTGTGGTCTAGAGTCCTTAGACCAACCCTCAATGAAAGAGTTAGAGACAACTCGGGTCAATTGTTATTGTTGCTTTGGTTTGGGTGGATAGCATTGCGGAGTCGTGTTCCCCAAGCCTATGGATTCTCTTATTGATAAAATCAAAGGATGTGATAAGGCTCTATTTTTGTGTGAGTGCTATTGTACAGGGTGGTCGTCTAAAGGTACATGACAAGATTCCTATGATCTCAAACTACCTAGCGAATTGGTTGGGAAAATGCGTGACCTCGGTACGCTTGAAGGAGGTGCATCCTCAAAAACTTAGAGGAGTAAAAAGGGAATGGGGGATTGGTATGCTCTCTCTTGTTGATAAGGACTCTATTAGCAATTATCACACTGTGGGTTTGCGTGGAAGAATCGGTTACCTTGATAACTAAAATCAAGGAACCCAAGAGGAATGTCTTTCATATCTAATAATTGTCTGTATATGACAATTTGCTCGAGACCAAATGGGTCATAAGGTAAAAAGGCATGTGTTGTGATATGGTAGTTTTAGACAAGATTCTTCAACGATAGATTGCAAATATGGGATAAAAGGGTTGAGTGAGCCAATACGGTCTCATCTTGGATAGTGAAGAGGAAAATCCTTCTTTCGCACAAAATTCTCCCTCTATTGGGGATGCTGGCTAGGATAGGGAAAAATGTTATTGGTAAAGCAAGCTATTTGGGTGAGAAACACAAGTTTGATGCCAGCTGAGGGGCGATTGTCAAAACTGAGTGGATCACACGAGAAGGTATAGTGAGGATGTGCAATCTAATACAACTATGTAATGTGGAAGTAATAGAGAAAAGCTCTCCTTGTGAGGGCTTGGACCAGCAAAGCCAAAAGCGGGTATTGGACATGCAAGTTCAAGGGGTGTGCGATGATAGATCCAGTAAATTTAGGATTTCATCCTGGTATTACGAAATCCCCAATTTTGAGCAGTGGTGATGCAAGCTACTACCGACAAGCTACTAGGTTGGGTGAGCTAATAAAACTATGGAGTGGGTCAAATTTTATATGTGAACCAAGAATTAGAAGCAAAACCTGGTTTCCAGGGATATGTCATGTTACCTAGAAAGAAATATGGTGGTCCAGTAGCTTACAGAGCGCCTCCAAGAGTTGGGTAATATGAAGCGTGAGTTGTAGTAGGGGACTTGCTGGAATGTCTCATGGTAACTTGTAAGGTATATTTCATTTTATTATTTTTTGTAATTGAACTAACCAATGTTATGGCCAGGTTTCTCTTTGTGTGTGTCATAAAGGCATGTATTTCTACTAATTCTTTGCGAGATGTGGGTCAATTGATTAGAGAACCCGTCGAGGTGTCAAAAGCACCTATCATATATAATGGAGATAATTGTCCACTTCATGCAACAAAAATAGAACATGGAACAAGTATTACACCCATTTGGAAAAGATCATGTCTATGAAGGACAACAAGACCATAGCAGTGTCTTTCCCAAAAATCATGTTGGGTGAGGGAATTGATTGGAGTGCACCAAGAAATTCATGCTTTTCATATGTGACATGAGCATCGGCAAGTGTCGTAAGGAGGGATGTCTAGAATTGGGTACCTATGGCTGATGATATGACAATAGGTTTGTTAAATTGGAAACCTTGGGTCAACCAGTGGATCCTTGCGTATGAGAATATAGAGGATTTATCGAGCATGAGAACACTTTATCGATTAGATGTCGTGGGTATATTGGGAAAAGTTTGGCATCCTGCTAAAATCTAAGTTACATGTAGAGGACACAAGTGAGATACCATTTCGAAACCCACAACACGAGACCAGGACTGATACGGTAGTTGTGGGGGGCATAGATACAGGAACAACTTACTAGCGGGAAGCAGATGGAGGAAAATTAACTTAGTCACAGAGTACGGGCCAAGAGTGCCAAGAGATCAAATGTGTGATTTTCTACTTGATCAACAGTTCCATCCATTGCAAAGGGAATGGAGGAGAAACAAGACAAGATGCATCTTGATTGGCCATTACTGGGGCCATTGGAGACCATTGACAGGCTCTAGTGGGGGCGTATGACCATCTACTTGCTACTGGAACAAGAGCAATATTGTTCGAATGGACATTGGTGTACATTCACTTGGCAAATGGTGTAGGTATAATCAGGGAAGAAGAGAGCCTCACGATGGGATGTTTGTATCTTGTCATAGAGGCAGTGTTCTCAAATAGTCAAAACACACGAGGTATACAGAGGGACACACCAAGATTGGTGGTGGCGTAAGGCTATGAGTGCTAACCAGGTATCATACGAGACTTGTGCGAATATTTAATCATTGATGTATTCGCTTGTATATCTTGTAGTACAAGTAGTATAAAGAAAGGCACAGAGATAAAGTACATTTATGTATCGTGGTGGCGACCATAGATCATTTTACATTATTAAAGCAATTAAGTGCAACTTGAGCCTGTACTGGCCTGCATGGATAGTGGTGACACATTCTATGCGTTGAAAGTCTCACTAGAAGGTGGCACATGCTTGGTGAAGTAGCTAATGTCGAGGAGCAAGCCATGGCATGATAAGTCATAGCTCATTTACATATGGTCGGGTATGTTACTTTGGGTTTTGCAGCTTTAATGCCAGATGTTGTGGCACAAAGAAACTATAAGGCACATGTTCAAGTGGGTCAATGGTTCGTTACTTGTATTTTGCTTGAGCCTAAATCAGAGTAAAAAGTGGAGGAGCACGAATCTAACACTCGACGTTGGAGAAGAAGAATTGGGACTTGATGACTTCATGACAGAAGTAGAGGGTCACGTATATGCAACGTGGTCATAAGGAAACCGATAGAACCCATGATCGAGGCTTGTATTATTCAGTTGAATGTTCAGATAATGGGACTAGACAAGCGTACGAAATCAAGCACAGATTGAAGATAAGCTACCACAGATGTCCATATCGACTCATCAGGTGATGGACAACTGGTTTCAACATCGATGTGGACATCAATAAGAGGAAGTGGGGGAGAATGTTGAGGCCGTCTCTCATTATATTTCAATCCTTCCTTGACAGGCTTACTCAAGACCGAGCAGAGGTAGATCGAGCGACGACATGAGCAATCCCTGAGGAGCTACCAAGTCAAGAATGCAAGCTAGAATGCTTTGGGAAGGCAATGAAGGCCCTATTCAGAAAGTGTCCTCATTTGGGACGAAGCAATGTCTACTCGCGTCATACTTGGTAAGTTTATTTAGCTCTTTAGGGGGAAGTGGTCTAGTGTTGGGTCTCTACCATCCCCCTTGTCTGGGCTAGCGACCGAGCTTTCCTTGGTGTAAGCGACCTACTCCTAGACCCTTGTAGGGCCTAGGTGTGCGGGCAATGGGGCCTAGTGGTTGGCGCATTGTCTCCTTGGGAGAAATACCCGAGGACGGTTTGGGGCCATCAGGCCCCATATCACGCTTGTGGCCGAGCTGTGGGGTTGTAGTCTAGTTTTCGCTAGGCCCTGCGGGATCTGATATCTAAAAGTCCCTGTTGTGTGGCAAACTTGAGAAGGCTTTATCGAGGCAAGAACTTAGACGAGGGGCATGAGAATGGCTGACTTGTCGGGTTAACACCATGTTCAAGTGCCGCACGGCGTGCGAACCGAGAATGAAAGGGCATGTCCGTGACACAGGGCATGGTGGAGAGTGACGTGGGATGGTGCAGGGCATGAGCTACCATGCCGTGAAGATCCAATGCATTGAAAGGATTGATTCTTCCCTTTTTTATAATAATATTAAATATAATATTAAAAATAATAATACTAACCTGGACAAAAATTAATGATTACAGTTAACAACAGAAGCAAACACTAGCATGAATTACAACTATAACTGGTCATGAAATCTGCTTTGTTTATGTTAATGTTTATGATAACGACACAGAATAGTAGGTCTAAAATTTCCAGCCTGTTTTACTCGAATACTTGAGCTTAATTGAACCTTACTTTACATTTGGCTAACACCTTAGTTGACATTATAAATACTGCTCTGTTGTGTCCATATACTTGGATATGAGCAAAGATATTAATCTAGGATTAAAGTATGAATCAGTAGCTTCTTAAGCCACTCAACTTTGCTATAGTATCTTGGAGCATTGCATTAATACAACAAGATAACAACTTGTTAATAATCCAGGTTCAGTTTGCATTATTGTATTCGGGTAAAAATACCAAAACAACAATTACCATGTTTTTTATTTGATTTCTTTGTTTGTAGCTGTACTTTATAGATCATATACCTCATTTTAGGGGCAAAAAATGCTGACTTTTTAAGTATAAGAATAGTAGCTAAGTATGCCCACAACAGCTAGTTGTTATTTACATTTTTAATTAGTCCTATTAATGTCTTGTTTTTCATGGTTTTATACATGTTAGGATAATTCAACAATGATAATTGTTATTAGCAAGCATATTTGGTCGGTTGACCAAGCTGCTCATCTTTGTTTCCTCATATTTCCTTAGGTCATGGGTTCTAGACCAATTAGGAGCATCCCTTTCTTCCCCTAGAGTCCTCATTTCCCCTCCTTTCTAGGTAGGAGTAGGATTAGAATTAGAATTTGTTAAAAAAATATAATTGTTATTGATTTAATTTTTGTGATTAATATGTTAATTATTTCTACATTTGCAATTGATACCACAAACTTATCATCAACGGAATCAAAACTGACACAAAATTTGGATTAAGATTCCTCCAACAAACTATTCCACAAGTTATAGTATGATCATATTATTTTATATTTATTTTAAATATTTGTAAAAATTGAATTATTAAGTTTTTAGTCAATGGTTTGTTTTTTAGTGATTAATCAATTGTTATCCAATTGGAGTATAAATGATTATTATTTTACATATTTAATTTTAAATTTTTATTGTAATTTAAAAAAAGTTTGTTTTTTAAAATTTTTATGTTTTTTATTTTTTAAATAAGAAAATTTAAAATTATTTTAATAACATAAAAATGTAAAATTAAAACTTAAAATCCAAATCTAAGTGCAATTTGGTTTCAAGCACGTGAACAATTAAAATGAAACTAAAAATATGACATCTTTTTCGTCACCTATAAAATGAACTTAATGCATTGTTCGTGATGATAAGAATTACCAATAACTAAATTTTATATAATTTGGTGACGTAACTAGTTATCATCGAACATAAATTACAAGTGATATTATGTATTATCGTCATTCATACTATTATTAGGTGACAATATACTACGTCACTAATAATGTGGCGATATTTTTTTCGACACCAACAAATTTTTTGTATTATTAGTGACGATATGAATGATCAATGACGAAATTTTATATCATTTGGTGACGTAAATAGCCGTCACTGAATACAAATTATAATGTGACGTTGTACATTAACGTCACTATATTCTTGACAATACATGACGAAAACAAGTACATCGTCACGCTACACATTTAGCGACGCATCTAGCGAGACGAATGTCACAAAATTTTACGTCACAAAATACAAATAATAATGTAAATGTAAGTTTTCGTAATGATATTTTAGATGCCACTAATAAACAAATTTATTGTAGTTGTATAGTCAAGGGTGTCGAACGAGCACAGCAGCTTTCAACAATGGCTTGAGCCGCGGTGCCTGCACGAGCTTCGGTACAACAATGATTTACTCGAAAATTTTTTAAAACAAAATAGTGTACCCATTTGAGGAATTGCAGTTGAGAGTAAATTCCATTCAACACTAAAATTTCAATGAAAATGAAAACCATATGTTTGGTTCCATGACTCTTTTATTTGTTTGTGTTATAAAGCTTTGACAAAAATCAAGCAATAGCCTACTGGCTTGTGTACATGCTCTTCATCTTGTTGATGTGGGGTTAAATCCCACCCAGCTTAATTTTATTATTGTGAGTGATGACACGTGTCATTATTTGATTGGCGAAAAATAAACTTGTTGAATTAAATAAAATTAATTTAAATTTCTTCAATAAGGTGGTGATATATGTCATTATATGATTGGATGATTAGATTCTTTAAATTAAATTAAAATCACAATCAAATTGATATAGTATGTAAGTAACATAGACTAAATGTGTAATTATACAAATTTCTATTAATTATCACGTCTCTCTTCCGTTAGATTTTAACAGTTGATGGTTAAATTAGCATCAATGTAAAAATTCGTGGTATGATATTCTATTTTTTAGTTGGGTGGTCAAAATAAGACATACTCCATAGTTGGGTAGTTACACATGTAGTTTACCATTTACTATTGTAGATTTTATTAATTTTATATTATGTTTATCATCTTTTATTTTCAATAGGTAATTTTATTTATTTAAATTTATAATAATCTATTAATAAAATGGCTTTTTGCCATTGACAACTTTAAGGGCTGTCAATAAGAACTAGATAAATTTTTATTATTATTGTTTATTTTGTTTAATGTAATTAATTACATTCTTAAAAAAGTTGTATTACATTAATTTAGAGTTTTAATGTAATTAATACCCATCTAAAATATTTAAAGTTTAGGGTTTATGAATTAATGTTTAAGGTTTGGGGTTTAAAATCTAATATTTTTGTGATTTTTAAGGTGTAGTTTTTAGGTTTAGGGTTCAAGGTTTAATTACATTAAATACCATAAATTAATGGAATACAACTTTTTAATACATTCTACTTGATTCTATTGAAAAACAAAATAAATATTAATGATAGAAATTTATCTAGTTCTTATTGAGAAACGAGGAACGAAAACTCCTTAGTATATATAGGGATGACAAAACAACTCGTCCCCGTCGGGTTTCGACCCGACCCGATTGGAGTAATTTTTTTATTAAAAAATCTGGTTCGGGCGGGCGGGTTCTGAAAAAAAATAAAGTCGGGGCGGGGCGAGTTCGTGATAGATTTTTTTTGCTGGGCAGAAATTCACAACAAAAATCTCTGTTACGTACCATTAACGGAAGGCTTACAATATTTAATTTTCTTATATTAATTTTTATATTAACAAACTGTGCACAGTATTTTCAAAGTATTTTTGTTTAAAAATTTCAGGATTTAGTTTAGATTTTTATTATTTTATTTATTTATATTAATTAATTTGTTTAATATGTGATTTTTATTTAAATTATAAAAAATATATAATACACTAAATATGAAGGGTCACGATAATCTCGAATTTTTTTATTAGAATAATCTCGAATTCTTTTAATTATACATGGGTCACATTTGAATAAAAATATAAAGTCTATATTTCGAGTCAAATTCGAATAAAAAATATGTAATAATACCTTGTGTGAACGTGACCAGGCCTACAAACATCTCTAGTTCCAATGGACTTAAACATGGTAATATTTCATAATGTAAATATAATTAATTAAAGAAACTTTTAATCTTAAGTGTCTTGTTTACTTGTCACGAGTAAAAATGGTTTGTCTCTTTTAATGTATAAAACATATGTTTGATTTTGATATAACAAAGTGTTTAAGGACTAAATTAAACGGAAATAAATTTTTAAGTATTCTAAAATCTCACAAATTGACAAGGAAAATTTCTTATTAAGTCAAACTTTAAACCCAAAGTGTTTTCAAGCCAAAATACACAAATACGCCCAAGAGTATCGATACACCCCTTGGTGTTTCGATACGGAAATTGGTTACTGGAATTTGGTTTTGCAAAGCGTACCGATACGGCTTAGCTCGTTTCGATACGACCTTCAAACTTAGCCTGCATTTTAAACGACGTGTATCGATACGGCCCTACCCGTTTCGATACGACATTCATCTGGGCAAATGGTTTTGTAAAGTGTTTCGATACAGCTTACATTGTTTCGATATGATCTGAAATCTGTGTTTAAGAAATTTTTATTCATACCAATACGGGTCCATACATATCGATACAGTTTGCATTAAATGTTTTCGACCGTTGCCTTGTCAGTTATTGGAATCAACGAACTTTTAATTTTTTTCGTTAACCGTACCGATATGCCCCTAGGCGTACTGATGCAATATTTCATCTTGGATTCCAGTGAGCAAAAACCGTACTGATACGACCTTGCTGTTTCGCTACTCCCCCTGTTTTACACTATGATCGCTTCGATACGGGCTCCCGCATATCGATACGCCTATACACAACGCTATATTTTTCTTGTAACAGGTATCGATTCGGGCCTTCGTGTACCGATACGGTTGGTTGGCAGACAGCATTTATTGCGGGAAAGAAGCCCTCCAACGGCTATATTCATTACTCCAACCACCCAAACGGCTAGAAATCAATGAGAAGGTATAAATACAAGACTCCAATGCTGCTGCAACAACTAATGAACCTACTTTGATCAACATTCAAGCAATCAAGCAAAATCCAACCCTTTGTGCTTTTAGAGTCTTATCTTATACACCCAACTTATGTAATTCCTTTGTAAATCTTTGTTTCAAGTTTGAGGTTGTGAGTGATCTTTATTGGGCAAATATTTACCTTATGAGGACATTATTCATTTGCCATTTTTCTTTCTTGTAAAAGAGTGATTTTTGATCAAGTTTTGGGTAGAAAGCTTTGATCGGATGTAACGGTTGCCTCCTTAGCCTAGAAAAATGGAAGAATTTCATAGTGAAATTGTTGAAAATCCTTAGTAGGAAGCTAAGGTAGTAGACGTAGAGCTTGTTAGGAGCTTAAACCACTATAAATCCTTGTGTCCCATTGTCTCTCTTTCGATTTGCTTCCAAAAGTTTAAAATTGCCAATTCACCCCCTCTTGGCCACCATCTATATTGATTGATCATCCCAACAACTGGTATTAGAGCCATACTCAACTGAAGGTCTAACAACCATTGAGGCGATCCTAAAAGGTGATTCAATCAATAGAAGTCAAATCCATGGCATCCACCTCCAACAACAACTTATACGAGTCTCAATCCATCACCAAACCTTTATACTTCAATGGGGATAACTATCCCTATTGGAAAAATCGTATGAAGTTCTTCATCAAATCCCATGACTACCTCCTATAGGATATAGCGGAAGATGGACCGGCAATCCCAATGAAGAGATAAGGTGATCGGTTAGTTTCAAAGTCCAAGTACGAGATGACCGATGAAGATCGGAAAAAGCTCCAAATCAATGATAAGGCAATGCATATGCAATTTTGCTCACTTGGACCGGACGAGTACTCCAAGATGTCATCTTGTTCAAGTGCCAAAGAAATAAGGGACAAGCTAGAAATCACATACGGAGGCACTAATGAAGTTAAGGACACCAAGATTGGGCTTCTTAATTTAAGCTATGAAAATTTCAAGATGGATCCGGATGAAGAAATCTCTAAAATGTTCGAACGATTCTCCGTCAATGTCAATGGCCTCAAGGGTCTAGGAGAAATCATCCCGGAGGAGAAGCTAGTTCAAAAACTACTCTACTCACTTCCCAAGTCTTGGGACGATAAAAGAATGACCATCATAAAAGAGAAGGATCTCAAGACGCTAAAGCTCGACGCTCTCATGGGTTCTCTTCTCACCCATGAGATAATGAAGAAAGAAAAAGAGGAAGAAAAGAAGGAGGAAATGAAGGTCGAAAAGAAGGAAATAGAGAAGAAGAATATGGGAATCGCTCTCAAAGCTTCACAAGAAGAGAATGATTCAAGTGAGGAGGAAGACGAAGAGTTGGCTATGATAGCCAAACGATTCACTCGACTCATGAGATCCAACCGAAAAAAGGAAGTTCAATCGAAGAAGGGATCTCAAGAACAAGAGCAAAGAAGAAGAAAATGATCCTATTGTGTGCTATGTATGTAAGAAGCCGGGAAACATCAAGATTGATTATCCCCAACTCAAGAAGAAAGGCTTCGAGAAGAAAAAGAAGCACAAAGCCCATGTAGCCACTTGGAGCGATGAAGAGTCTTCAAGTGATGAGGAGCAAGAAGTTGCTAACCTTTGTCTCATGACCTATGCAGAGGATCCTAAGGTAACCTTCAACTCATCTAACGATCTTAATTATGATGAATTATTTGAGAATTATAATGAGTTGCAAGAGGCTTACGATGAATTAGTTTTGAAATACAAAGAATCACTTTTGAAAAACAAGAAAATAATTTCCGATTTGAAAAATCAAAATGATTATTTGATCAAGACTAATTCAGAACTTAAAGAGAAGGTTATTGATTTACTAGATAATCAAAAATATTTTTAAAAAGAAAATGTTGATCTAAATAACCTTCTTTTCGAGTTAAAAGATTATTACCTTAAGAGGTAAATGATCTCAAAGCTTTCTTGAACAAGGTTGGGAAACTGAGTTTTAAAAAGGGCAATCTTCAAATCCCAACCACGTTAAAAGGAACTTTGGTAGGAACAAACATGGAGGGTATTCAAGGCCCTATTATGGTAAGAAAGTTAGAAGTGTATGGATTCCTAAGGATGTTATTGCTTCTAACAATATTAATGTTATTGCTTCTTGGATTCCTAAGGGAACCAAGCTCTTGAAAACTAATGTTCTTGGACCCAAAAAGACTTGGGTACCAAAAATCAAAGTTTGATTCCATGTTTGTAGGGGGAGCATTGCTACAAGGCCAATGCTACAAGTGCAAACTCATGGTACCTTGATAGTGGATGCTCAAGACATATGACCGGAGACAAGAGTCGATTCTTGGAACTAAAGCCAAAGAGTGGAGGAGTAGTAACTTTCGGTGACAACTCCAAAGGCCACATTGAAGGAATTGGTTCCATTGGTAATCACTCATCCATTCTCACTGATAATGTTTTGTATGCCAACGGTCTAAAACATAATCTTCTAAGTATTAGTCAATTATGTGACAAGGGTTTTAATGTTATTTTTGATTCTAATGGTTGCAAAATTTTAAACATTGAAACAAATAAAATTGTGCTTTTTGGTCATCGCATAAGAAACATATACATGGCGCATTTAGATGACATACACATTTCTCATGCATGTTTTGTTGCAAATGATGAGCATGATTCATGGTTATGGCATAGGAAATTAGGGCATGCAAGCATGAGTGTTTTAGAAAAAT
This sequence comes from Hibiscus mutabilis, assembly GCA_019671005.1. Taxonomy (NCBI): domain Eukaryota; kingdom Viridiplantae; phylum Streptophyta; class Magnoliopsida; order Malvales; family Malvaceae; genus Hibiscus; species Hibiscus mutabilis. The sequence goes on along the minus strand of CM033740.1, from coordinate 30,628,325 downwards.
TGGTTTCAAAAGATCTAGCAAGAGGTTTGCCTAAAATTAAATTTTCTCTTCACAAAATTTGTGATGCTTGTGCAAAAGGCAAACGTAAATGAGTTTCTTTCAAACTTATTAATGATGTTTCAACTAGTAGAGTTTTACAATTGATCCACATGGATCTTTTTGGTCCTATTAGAACTACTAGCTTGGGTGGAAAATCATATGCATATGTTTTAGTTAATGATTACTCTAGATACACTTGGGTTTTATTCTTAAGTACCAAAGATGAGGCTTTAGAAAATTTCATCACATTTTCAAAAGTTACTCAAAATGACCTTGGTCAAACTATTTCTCACATTCGAAGTGACCATGGCATCGAATTTCAAAATTTAGGTTTAGAGGATTTTTGTAACTCAAATGGTATTAGCCACAATTTTTCAGCTCCTAGAACACCTCAACAAAATAGGGTTGTTGAAAGAAAAAAATTGAACTTTAGAGGAAATTGCTAGAACCATGCTTTGTTAAAACAATTTGCCAAAATATTTTTGGGCGGAAGCCACTAATACGGGTTGCTATATCATAAATAGAGTAATGATTAGGCCTATTTTAAAGAAAACTTCTTATGAGATTTTAAAATCCAAAAAGCCTAACATTAGCTATTTTCGTCTATTTGGTTGTAAATGTTTTGTTTTAAACAATGAAAAAGACAATTTGGGCAAATTTGACTCTAAAAGTGGTGAAGCTATATTTTTTAGGGTATTCTTTAAACTCTAAAGCCTATCGAGTATTTAATAAATGAACCTTAGTTGTTGAAGAGTCAATACATGTGATTTTTTATGATAACCTCCTTCCGAGGAAGGATTCTTGTGATGATAACGATGTAGGGATTTTTGAGCCAATGATGGTGGGCAATCATCAAAAGTGAATGAAGTTCCAACCAAAGAAGAAGAAACACAAGATCCACCTCTAGAAGCCTTGAAGGACATGAGCCTAGAGGAAAAGGAAGTGAGCTAACCAAGAGAGTACAACTATGTCAAAGGTGGTGAGATTTTGGGTTATCCATCCAAAGGGGTAGCCACTAGACTTTCTCTTAAAAATGCATGTAATGTTGCTTTTACCTCATGCATATAGCCTAAAAATGTTAAAGAAGCATTAAATGATGATTATTGGATAATAGCTATGCAATAGGAATTAAACCAATTTGAGAGAAGTCAAGTTTGGACATTAGTTGATAGGCCTAGTAATAAATCTACTATAGCAACTAAATGGGTCTTTAGAAACAAACTATATGAGAGTGGTAACATAGTGAGGAATAAGGCTAAACTTGTTGCTCAAGGTTACACTTAAGAAGAGGGAATCGATTTTGATGAAACCTATGCACCCGTAGCTAGAATGGAAGCCATTAGGATGCTTCTAGCATTTGCATGTTATCACGAATTTAAGCTTTTTCAAATGGATGTAAAAAGTGCATTTTTAAATGGTTTTATTAATGAAGAAGTGTATGTAGAAAAACCACCCAGTTTTGAAGATCCAAATTACCCAAACCATGTTTTTAAACTTTTAAAAGCTTTATATGGTTTGAAAAAAACTCCTAAAGCTTGGTATGAAAGATTATCAAGTTTTCTAATTGAAAAAGACTTTGAAAAGGGAAAGGTGGACACTACACTCTTTATTGAAAGAAATGACAAAGACATTTTAGTAGTTCAAATATACGTTGATGATATAATTTTTGGTTATACTGATGAATTGTTTTGCCAAGATTTTGCTAAGTTGATGCAAGGTGAGTTTGAGATGAGAATGATGGGGGAGCTTTCATTCTTCTTAGGGCTCCAAATTAAACAAAGAAAGGACAGCATCTTCATCAATCAAGCTAAGTACATCAAGGACATGCTCAAGAAGTTTGGCTTTGAGAATGTGAAACCTCAAGCCACTCCAATGAGTTCTTCCACAAAGCTTGACAATGATGAATGAGGTAAGTGTATAGATTTAAAGCTTTGTCACTCTATGATTGGATATTTGCTTTATCTTACTACAAGTAGACCCGACATTATGTTTAGTGTTTGCTTGTGTGCTAGATTTCAAGCTAGTTCTAGAGAATCACACCTTATAGCCGTTAAGAGAATCTTTAGATACCTTAAAGATACACCATGTTTAGGTCTTTGGTATCCTAAAGACTTTTTCCTTAACTTACATGCCTTCTTGGATGCGGATTATGGGGGTTGTAAGATAGATAGAAAAAGTACCTCCGATACATGTCAATTCCTAGTTAGTATGCCTATATCATGGTTTTCTAAGAAGCAAAATAGTGTAGCATTATCTACCACCGTGGCGGAATATATATCGGTAGAGAATTGTTGTGCTCAAGTCCTTTGGATGAAGCAACAACTCTTAGATTATGAAATTGATGTAGGTACCATCCTCATTAGGTGTGGCAACACTAGTGCTATTTGTCTCACTAAGAATCCCATCCAACATTCTAGAACCAAACACATAGAAATAAGGCATCATTTCATTAGAGATCATGTCTTGAAAAATGATGTAGTTCTAGAATATGTAGACACTTCAAACCAATTAGCGGGCATCTTTACCAAACCATTAGACAAAGAGCGTTTTTGGTATCCTATGAGAGAGTTAGGTTTAACCAGCCTTCCTTGACCCTTAGAGCCTCTTTTGGTCTTAAAAATATGCTTAAATTTGTTTGATTGATTGCTTATGCGTTTTTGCTCCTATATGCATCTATGTTTGTTGTTAGGGGGAGTATGCATCTATTTATGCTCATACATGATGATCTTATATCATTTTCATGCATTTCGATGCAAATCAAATTTTTGAGCAACATGCAGCAAAAAATGTCAATTCTGGCACAGGCGTATCGATACGGTGTTTCGCGTATCGATATGGGTTATTGATATGTGTTTTGGTAAGGTTTTACCTGTACCGATACGGGTCGCGTATCGAAACGCTTAAAAGCATTTTGGTACATGCGTTTCGGTACGCCACGTGGTGGATCGGCACGCGCAGTCGCTGGGCATTAAAAGAGGTTTCCAACTTTAATTCAAACAAATATTCCTTTTTAGAAAAAACCTAGAACCGAATATCCTCTATAAAATCCTCCAAATCCTTATAATTTTTCATACAACTATTCAAAATCTTTGAGAGCTTTTGGTTTTTACATCAAACCCAAGCAAAAATCATCAAGTTTGTGCATCAATATCTCTTCATTCATCCTAAATCCCAACTCAAGGTATAAAACCCTAACCTTTTCTTTTTAATTTTCATACATATTCTTATACTGATTTTGTATTATAATCATAGATTTAGAACAAATATAGTATAGTTTTCAATATTTTTGTAAAAACTTTTTCAAATCTAAATTTTTTTATTCGAATATAAAATTATATCATATAATTTTTAACACTATTTTTGAAGTTTTCTTTTACAAAAAATTATTTTTATACTTGTATATGTTTTTAAACTATATTGTATAGTTTTTAACAATACCTTGATTATTGAATTAATTTTTGGATCGAATGTGTTGATTTATGCATACATCGTTTTCGGTTTGATTTTGTTTTCATATTATGGCCCCAAAGAAACGTGCAAGAAAAAAAATGCCTCAAGTTCCAATCCTCCTAGTCAAAATCCCGACCATATTGGTAATCGACCCAATCTTACCTATAGCTATCAAAATTGTTTTAATGAACCGCAATTTCCGTATGCCATGGATTGTTTTAAAACGTATCAAAGTTATAAAATTCGCCGAAAGCGTGTTACTTCCATCCCTTTTCTATCTTCCGAACATTTTCAATTTAAATATCTACCTTTGATGGAAGAATGGAAATTTAAGCAGTTTTTGAGTATACCCAGGATTTCATACCGTAACCTTGTTTTGATTTTTTATTCCAATGCCCGGTGTATTTTAATGAAAAAAGATCCTTGGTTATTGCAATTGAATCATATTTTATGGGTAAGAAATTTCGTATTGATTCAACCATTTTAGCAAACTATTTGGGTCTTGAGGATACAAAAATTGATGATGGGGATTCTTTGGGACATACCCTTAGAGGCTCCGTGACCGTACTTGATGCCTATGACCGTATTTTACACCTCGTGATCACTTGGTGGTTTCGTCCATCTGGTGGGAAGTTCTCCATGATCCGAAAAGTCGACGACTTTTGGATCCGTTGCTTCCGTGAGGGTAAGTGCCCCAACCTTGCTCAAATCATGTTCGCCGAGATCATTTTCCTTGTGCAACATCGTCATACTTCTATGGTTACATCCTTCACCTACGGCACCACATTGAGCTACATATTTCACAAGATGGGCATTGATTGCTCCTATGACTTTGTGGAACTCCTCACCAATCCGATTGATGAGCATTCTCTCTGTCACGCCAAGTTTACATACTACAATGGAGAACGGGTTCGGAACACCGATCTTTCGGGAGGTGTTCAACCTGAATCAGTGGCGACTCCTCAAGAGGCTCCCATTCTACAAGCTCTGGTGGCTCAACCAAATCTTGATGCTCTTATGGCTTATCTTAATGAGCAATTCACCAGCTTGCACACAACCATGAATTCCAAGTTTGCCACGATCGACACACGCTTTGTATCCTTGGAGGAAAGAGTGACGGCTATTGGAAATATCCAAAACTCCATGGATTTATCTCTTACCGTGTTTCATGGTGAATGGCGTCACTCCCTTGGGACTCAAGCCCACAATGATGATGAGGATGAAGATGAAGAAGATGAAGACGATGGGACAAATCTTTAGGCATATTGCATATCATATCATATTAGAACTAGTTTATGCACCTTTGTTCTTATGTTTTTATGAACTCCTATGCCTTATCATTGCTTTGTTATTTGCTTTATGTTTTTAGGATTTGAGTTGGATTTTTTTATGTTGCTTGAACCATGGTTTGACTTTTAATGATTATGTTGCTTATTTAATTGCTTGGAGTAATTTGATTATCTTTAGTTTTTATCCCTATTGAATTGATTTTGATCTAACAAAAAGGGGGAGAAAAGTTAGCCAAAATTTTTCAAACTTTTTCAGACTTAAATTAAGGGGGAGTTTTCTAAAGATACTTAAAAATTTTCACTTTGGTTTTGTTATATCAAAAAGTGGGAGATTGTAAAACGTATGTTTGATTTTGATATAACAAAGTGTTTAAGGACTAAATTGTAAAAAGAAATAAATTTTTAAGTATTCTAAAATCTCACAAATTGACAAGGAAAATTTCTTATTAAGTCAAACTTTAAACCCAAAGTTTTCTAACTGTTTTCAAGCCAAAATACACAAATATGCCCAGGAGTATTGATACACCCATTGGTGTTTCGATACAGAAATTGGTTACTGAAATTTGGTTTTGCAAAGCGTATCGATACGGCTTAGCTCGTTTCGATAGGACCTTCAAACTTAGCCTGCATTTTAAACGACGCGTATCGATACGACCTCACCCGTTTCGATACGACATTCATCTGGGCAAATGGTTTTGTAATGTGTTTCGATACAACTTATATTGTTTCGATACGATTTGAAATATGGGTTTAAGAAATTTCTATTCGTACCAATACGGGTCCATACGTATCGATACAGTTTGCATTAAATGTTTTCAACCGTTGCCTTGTCAGTTATTAGAATCAATGAACTTTTAATTTTTCCGTTAACCATACCGATACGCCCCTAGGTGTACCGATGCAATTTTTCATCTCGGATTTTAGTGAGCAAAAACCGTACCGATACGACCTTGCCGTTTCGATACGCCTCTTATTTTACACTATGATCGTTTCGATACAGCCTCTCGCGTATCGATATGCTTATACACAACGGCTATATTTTTCTTGTAACAGGTATCGATACGGGCCTTCGTGTACCGATACGGTTGGTTGGCAGACAACATTTATTGCGGGAAAGAAGCCCTCCAACGGCTATATTCAATACTCCAACTACCCAAACGGCTAGAAATCAATGAGAGGGTATAAATGCAAGACTCCATTGCTGCTGCAACAACTAATGAACCTACTTTGATCAACATTCAAGCAATCAAGCAAAATCCAACCCTTTGTGCTTTTAGAGTCTTATCTTATACACCCAACTTGTGTAATTCCTTTGTAAATCTTTGTTTCAAGTTTGAGGTTGTGAGTGATCTTTATTGGGCAAATATTTACCTTATGAGGACATTATCCATTTGCCATTTTTCTTTCTTATAAAAGAGTGATTCTTGATCAAGCTTTGGGTAGAAAGCTTTGATCGGTTGTAACGGTTGCCTCATTAGCCTAGAAAAGGAGAAGAATTTCATAGTGAAATTGTTGAAAATCCTTAGTAGTAAGCTAAGGTAGTGGACGTATAGCTTGTTAGAAGCTTGAACCACTATAAATCCTTGTGTCTCATTGTCTATCTCTTTCTATTTGCTTCCAAAAGTTTAAAATTGTCTATTCACAACTCTCTTGGCCACCATCTACATTGATTGATCATCCTAACATAATGCTTCTATTTATGCTTAAGTATTAAAAAAATTAAGATTAAAATTTAAGATTATTTTTAGGGTTGAGGTTTAATATTGAGGTTTAAAATATTAGGTGTACGGTATATTTTTTAAGATTTATGATTTAAAATTTAAAATTATGGTTTATGATGTGATTTTTTTAGTGTTTGAGTTTATGATTTGATTTATCTTGTCACCTTCAGCATTTGCCTAAAATTCTTAGAATCTATTTTAACATGAACCTAGCTCCCTTTCAAGATACGATAGAAAAGTATATACAAAATATCACAAGGAAAATTACAGACTGCCACCAATTTCTACTCCCAACAAGGCAATATTAAATATAGTATCGACCAAAATATATAGCTTACTGACATCAAATTCTGAGCTTCAGTGTCACGCATTAACATGGTCTTTACTCTACCTTTCAATGTCCATAACTGCATAAAGCCTGAGATTCAAACTCATCAGAGTCTGGTTCCAGTACCAGTGGCTGGCCTTGTTCCTTTTTCAGCGTTGAGAACACTTTTTCTCCATATAATTTGGCCAAAACCAAATAGAGAGCCATTGCAAAATGGTGACCGCTATCAAGGTCCAGCTGAAGAGAATATTTACTAATGATTTAGCGCGGCGCAGTGCCTGGTCGCTTGAGCAGCTGATAATCTGGTGACCATCTTCAAAGTGGAGCAAGCAGCCTTTGGGAACCAGGGCTGGAGTCCAGATCATGGTTCCCATCACTACGAACCACACACCCTGATACACAACACTCAAGGACCTTCTAAAGCTGACCATGAAGCTCTTAGGGAGCTCAATTCCCATGAGTGTGGTGCTCAAAGAAACAACGATGACACATTGCAGAAGCAGGTGATAGTGACCCTCCACCCCCATGTGATCAGTCGAATGGAAGTGGAAGAGGAGCAGCTGTTGGGCAAAGGCTTCCGCCGCAATGAATTGTGACAGGCAATACGTAGCATTGGGGCAAAAGGACAATAGCAAAACCTGCGTAGGTAAAGAAAGTCATTGATATGAAAGAGTGCTCGAAGTTGCGGAGAGCGGCTCGAGGGGATGGCTCCGTCCGGACCAATAGGTCGGTAGCCATGCATTGCAGGGCCAATGAAGAGCTCCATGGAGCAAGGATTTAAATAGCGTTCGCGGTCGCGTTTTCGGTCGCATCGCGTTTATCGCGGTCGCGGACATAACGGATGCCATTGCATTCATTGCAGATGTGGCGGTCGTGAATTTATTTTTTAAATTCACACAATTTATTGTAAAATATAATAATTATAATTATAATTATAATTATAATTATAAAAAGTTATTTTTAATGACATTTATAGTATTTTCTAAACAAAAACGAACATAAATTAAAATAGATTAAAAAATATCTATTATAAATTATAATTGTGAGATAGGAGATTAAATTTCTTACGATTTTATCAAAGAGTTCTTTTCCACCAGCAAACTCAAAAGAAATATATATATATATATTTGTTCTAATGGTCAATACCTAAATTAAAAAAAAAAGATCAAGGTAAATATCAACAATGGGAAATTTTAATTATAATTATAAAAAAATTTCCAACACTTATAAATAGATTTAATTGAAAGAAAATAAGACTTAGAGGCTCAATTGGAAGTTTTGTTATGGATTTGAGAACTTAATTGGAAATAGAATAAAATAAAACATCTTAATTAAACTAAAAATCCTCCTTAAAGTACTAAATTGTAAGAGTACTAAAACCTTTAAGCCTGTCCAAAAATTCACTAAAAATTGAACCCTTCTTCCCGCATTTACCCTTTTAATATTATAACTTCATCTTCAACCCCGAACTCATTCTCTGCAACATTTTCTTCCTCCCTTTTTTATTTCCGGCCACCACCGCGATTGGTCTAGAAACAGGGATAGCGTCCCGCTATCGTCGCGACCGAACGCTATCCCATTATTTCCGTCCGCGACAGCCCGCTACCGTCATGATTCTGTTGCCCACCGTGATTTCCTCCGATTGCGATTTCGGACGGCGACGCGATCGTAATTTCGCGGCCGCTATCGCGTTAGCGGAGTGCTATTTAAATCCCTGCCATGGAGATGGAGAAGGAGATGGAGGAGGCCGCCATGATTAGGAACAGCTCTAAGTGCCTGGATTTTGGTGTGGGGAACCATGAGGGAGATGAGTAGGAATTGGGGTGGAGAGAATGGAGCTTGATATGATTAAAGATATGCCATAAACCGAGTAAAAAGAAGGCTAAACCTGGTAAAAACATGCCCCACTATAGAACCCATGTCTTCAATTCCTTTTAATGTACTTGGAGAAAGAGAGGGAAACAGGAGAGCTTCTTTTCAATGTTACAAGGGAGAGAGAAAAGGCGAGGCAGAGTTCATTTTGGTGATCAAAGCTTCTAATAGGGGTTGGATTGCACGGGGGTTCCACTTATACCACTATAGAACCCATGTCTTCAATTCCTTTTAATGTACTTGGAGAAAGAGAGGGAAACAGGAGAGCTTCTTTTCAATGTTACATGGGAGAGAGAAAAGGCAGGCAGAGTTCATTTTGGTGATCAAAGCTTCTAATAGGGGTTGGATTGCACGGAGGTTCCACTTATACGAATGGAAATCGTTTGCCCGTGCTCATTTTATGTCCCACACTAAAATTAAAATTTAAAATTTAGGATTTAGAGTATGAGTTAAAGTTTAGAGTTAGAGTTAGGGTATAGGAAATTTAGGGTATGGTGTATTTTTTAAGGTATAAGGTATAAGGTTTAAGATTTGAAATTTAGGGTTAGAGTTCATAATTTAATTTTTAAGTATTTTTAATATGAGGCATAAAAAAGACATGCTTAGGGGCAGAAGAATTTTGTCCCCACTTATATACATAAATTGTATTAATTTCACATTACTTCTAGATAATTATATAATAAATATAGATGTGACATATGCAGAATTTGATGCATAGAAATCGTATGTCCTTTTTCGGTGCCTCTACTTATATCTCATTAATAAAAAAATAGGTTTAGGATTTAAGATTAAAGTTTAAGGTTAGGGTTTAAAGTATTTGGTATAAGGTATTTTTATGGTATAGAGCTTAGGATTTATGATTTATAATTAAGTATTATGGCTTACAATTTAATTTTTTAGTGTTGAGTACAATAAGAAATATAAAAAAAAAGACAGGATTTTTGTTCGAATTTGATGTGCGTACACGTTTCTAATAGTGAAATACTTGCATATCTAAGCTAAATCTAAACTATAAATATTCTTAAAAGATGGCCCTCATATATGTTCTAACTTATGTACCAAGTTTGGATGGTATTAACCAAAACTAATATATTGTAATTTGCATGCATTTTTACAATAAAATATATATTAAATTATTTTATGGTGGAGTAGAACTCGAAGGGAAAGTTCCAATGCTTGCCATGGAAATTGAGAAAAAAATAGAATTTTGGTGTAAGAAAATCTAATTTAATTTGAATCACATTGACGAGAAGTGAATTACTTATTTACTTATTTAATTTTTTAAATATAGATACAAAACATTTGGTATGATTTTAATTTTATAAAATTATTTTTTACTAATAGCGTATTAAATAATGATCCACCTATATGAGTAGTAAATAGAGGTGGCAAACAGGTCATTCAGTTCGGGTCATTTAGAGTCTGACTATATTCGGTTTAAGTTCGGTTCGGGTTTGGTTCGGTTTTAGTTTTGTTCTATAGTGATCTCGGTTCGGATATCGGGTCGGGTCGTCGAGTCGGTTGATTTTCGGTTCATTTAATTTCGGGGCGGTTGATTTTGGGTCAGGTCAATATCGGGTTAATAGGATATCGATCAGTTTTAGCAGGGTTTTCAGGCCAAGTTAGGTTTTAGTCAAGTCCATTATGTTCAGTTGAAAATTGTTTCGAGTCCATTTTCGGTTCAACTGGAATTTAGTTCGGTTTCGGTTCGATTTATTTTGAGTTTCAGATCAAATTATGGTCATTGTATTTTGGTCGATTTTAGATCTCTGTTCGAGTATATCAGTACGGTTCTCAAGTCTCGGATCAAATTTGTCAGATCTAATAGTAAATAGAGTAATAGCAATTCAATTAAGTAATGGGATGAAACTTAATATTAAAGGAAGGAAATAATAAATAAATGGGATGTTGTTTATTAAGTCATGAATTGTTTTCTAGTAGTATATATTCTTTCTTAAGTTAAAGTGTTAGTCACGCACTGCAAAATTCAACATCAATATGGCTGTCTTTTGTTTCCAATACGAATCCTCTGCTCGTAACCCATAAGCTTTCATAATAAACATTGGATTCAGGGATGCAACTAGAGGGGTTGGAAGAGAAGTCGTCCCTTAAAAATTTAAATTTATATATGATTTAGATTTTTTTAAAAATATTATGTATTTTCTACTGTAAATTTATTTTCGTCTCTCTAAAATCGTATAAATTTGCCCCTTAAAATTTTATAAATTTACCTCTCCTAACATAAAATTATGCGTACGTGCCTAATTGAATTATAAGCCATGTATAGAAGGCACCGTCATCCGTATTTTGAGAGAGGCTGGTTTAATAATAATAATAATAATTAACACGTGTACAAAATGCTTGTATATGTCACGCATGCGTGAAAATTCGGTCACCATTATTATATAAATATAATTTGTCAAAAAAAAAAAAACTAGACTTGATTGAGACATCTCAGAAGAAGAGATATTATATATCTAACCAAGTGGTTCTAGTAAAAAAGCGGATGACTTTTATATTAAGAGACTTGAATTCAATCGATTTGTCTTTAAGGTGTACTATATTATTAAAAGATTAAGAATATATATATATATATGAATAAACACTACCTTATAATCACTTTTAGACTAAAAAGAAAAGATATTATAGATTGCATTTTATAATCAATTTTGAGAGTTCTTTTCTGTATAATCAACTGCATTTAATTTATTGACTGACTAATTCAGATTAAATACTGCATATGTTTATATATGAGAGACTCTCTCAATCCAATTGTTTCATTCAAAACATCAAAATTCAAACTATTTTTATTTAAAAAATCTGATATCTTATCTTATTAGATTAACTTATTGTTGGTAAATTTGTGAGTTTTGATTTTGCGTAAGGAATAACAGCTTCTCACAATGTCCATCGAATCAATGATTTTGCCTTATCTTAAATAGTTATAATGTAGATGGTTTGTTGTTTTAATATTACTTGTAATTAGGGTAAATTATATTTTTTTTGTTTAAGTTAAAGTATTTAACGCTGATAGCAGTGACTAATCCCTTCGCCACATATGTTCTCATTAAGAGATAAATGGATGGTCATGAAATGTACTCTATTTTCCTTGGTAGGAATCAAACTCCTGACCTCATGGTTAAGGGATGAGATAAGCAACCACCACACCACATCTCATGGTTTTTCCTGTGTTTTTTTAATAGTTTAAAGGGGTTTACAATGCAGTATTTGTTCATAATTTTTTAATCCTTTGATAAAGTATATATACCTTATAAATAAAAATGTTCGAACTCGAGTCTCCTATGATGAATATAATTATCTTTTCCGATGAGTTTTTTTTCTGGCTTTTAACTTAAGCATGATAATAGAATAGATATTAGATAATGTAAATAAAGTTAGTCGACGTAGGATTAAAAATATTAGTAATGTGAACTAAATTACTGCATTCCACTTGGCATTGGTGATAATTTTTTTTAAAATTTTAGAATTTTTAAAAGAACTATTTTCTAAATTTTTTAAGAAGTTTTTACAATTTTTATAATTCCATTATAGTTCCACTTTAGAAATTTAGATTTATTTTAAAAGCGATAAATTATATTATGGGTCATTCTCTCCACGTCATTCATGAGACCAACCAATAAAAATCACTCATCTCATTATTTTTTTTCATATTATATTTTTAACAAGTGAATCTTCACTTGGTTAAAACTTTTTTAAAATTGATTTACAGTAAATATGAGTGGAGATTCACTTAGTAAAAAAATATGACATGGAAAAAATAATAAGATTGATGATTTTTATTGGTTAGTCTCATGGATAACATGGCGGGAATGACCCATGATATAATTTCTCTTTAAAAACTACTTTTTTATTTTTTAAAATATTAAAGAGTTTTAATATATTTCTAATTTTTAAACAAATTACTTTTTTAGTTTTAGTATTTTTCTAATTGATTATATGAATTTTTAAATTTTTTTAACGAATATATTTTTAAAGATTAGAGGCGAAATTGGCGAGAACTATAAGCGTAGTTAAAAGTTAATGGGGTTGACATTTTTTTTACATAAATGATTTAAAAATTCCATGTTACAAAATTAAAAGATTAAAATGTAAAAATTCAATGTTTACAAAATTAAAAGCATTAAAATTTTAGATTTTGAAATAAAAAAATCTTTTCTTTTTTTTTCATCCTTCTCTCTCAATAACAATCTCCTACTCCAATCATTCACAAATATAGGGATGCCAATTGAACGAGTGGGTGCGAAGATTGTTCCTCACATTTATCCACAACAAAAATTTTCACTCTCATTCCCGCTCTGTGATCTGCTACAGTAAAAAAATTCAAAATCTTTCTCGTGCCGCGACCTGCTAGACTCGAATCATCCTTGCCTCACTACCTAAGTGGTTCCTAAGACCCACCTAATTCCAGTTATACCCGACAACGATCCAGTTTATATAATATATTTATAATTAATAGTTAAATATATATAAACTAATTTTTATGAAAAATATGAAATATCCTTCTTTCGGACTCATACCACACACACGATCTTATTTCAACTGTCACAATTTTATAAATAATAAACTAATTCAAAATCTTTCTCGTACCGCGACCTGCTAGACTCGAATCATCCTTGCCTCACTACCTACGTGGTTCCTAAGACCCACCTAATTCCAGTTATACCCGACAATGATCCAGTTTATATAATATATTTATAATTAATAGTTAAATAAATATAAACTAATTTTTATGAAAAATATGAAATATCCTTCTTTCGGACTCATACCACACACACGATCTTATTTCAACTGTCACAATTTTATAAATAATAATAAGTTGTCGCGACCCTTCAAAAGAGTGAGAATTGAGAAAACGTGATACCATAAGTGATGTGTTTTTTGAAAACAACAACATGAATGTGAGTTGAGTATTATGAAAATTATTATTATATAAATCTTTTTAAATATGATTATTATGTATATTGGAGGGAATGACGCGAAGAGGGGTGCGAGTCGGGTGGGATGGGGTGGGTACACAGTCATATTCATACATACCCCACCACTCACGGCAAGTCTAAATTTTGTCTTCATCCCCGCCCCATCATCCACGAAACTTATACACATCATTGTTCAATTAAGTGTGAGGTGAGACAAATCCCCTCGAAACCTGCCTCTCTAACATCTAACATCCTTACACAAATGCTTTATTCACAGAATTTGTAAATTATTGATAAAATAATTTTACCATTTAAAATCGAATACGAAAAAAATGCTAAATTTAGAATATAATATTTTGAACTCATTTAAGTTCAAATGTGATCAAATAATATTTTCCATCTTTGACAAAAAAAGAAGAAGAAGACATAACTATAATTTAAAACGTATTTTTATAATTTCAGAAAATTAGTTATAAGTTTTATGATATTGTAGAATTTTATGATTCTTTTAATTTTTTCATAATTATAATTTTAAAAACATATTTTATAATTTTAAATATATATATATGATATTTTATTTTTTTACAATTATTGTTAAAAAAATAATTTTCCAGACTGATATGTTAACTATATTTCAACGGTAAAATTAGATATTAACCCTATATAACACTGCGTTATTGCACTTTTAATCATCATTCTATTAAGGGATTGACAATATTTAATGAACTAGTGATTAAAACTTAAAAAAAAACAAGGGATAATGGCACAAATGCCCCCTGTATTTTACCAAAATTTTTAATGTGATGTCTATAGTTTTTAAATGTTCAATGTACCGCATGTACTTTGTTTTCGTCTTTTAAAATATCCCCGATGTTAACACCATTAATTAATGATGTGACATGGACACGTTGCACTCTTTTATATTATCACGTGGCACTTTTTCAGAAAAAAAATATTTAAAATCAAGAGATGTTAAAATAATTTTGCCTTTTTTTTTCTTTGACAAAATAAAAAATGACAGAAAATAAAGGATATGTCAACAATTTTACTTTTTCTTTTTAGATTTTATCAATTTTACCTTATCTTCTATCAATTTTACCGCTAACACCACCGTCGTTGCTGCTAATTTCTATCATTATTCAGTCAAGAACCACCATCAAACTAAAGTGTTTCTTATTTTCTAGTGTTTAATCAATATAGATTTTCGAGAAAAAAAACTCAGCTTTGAAGGGTGATGTAAAAAACCGATTTCAGAAGAAGAATTGATTAAGGATTAAGAAGATCAGAACAGCAAAGGGAGACTTAGAAAGAGAATTTTAGGGAAAAGAAGATAGTCTGTTTTCTCAATCGATAAGTATGAACAAAGATAGGGTTCTAGCTATAAAGCCTTACAAGCCCAAAATGACATCACATCCTTAAACATAAACAAAACTCATCGTTTCACTTAAACAAGGATTACTAAAGCATAACAGAATTTAAAAAGACAGCTGGCCAAGACTGTTACTTTCCTTCCATCCAAAACAGCTCCTTACAATGCCCCTTCCTTCAATTAATCTTTGGCCTCAAGGATTTGGATTAAAATCAGGAAATTGCATCTGCAGCTGATGCAAAATCTCTCACGTGGCATTCTTTGGAAAAGAATTCATCCACTCTACTAGAACTTCAGTCACAACTCTATTTCCTCTCTTCCCAATTCTCCTCTCTAAGATCTTTAAAGGTTCCTTCTAATACTTCAATTTGGTCCAATAATTGGCAATTCATGTTGAAATAGAGCATCTCCAATTTGCCTTCTCAGTTGGAAAACATGAAAAACAGGATGTACTTTTGACCCTTATGGTAACTGTAACTTATAAGCCACTGCAACAATTTTTTCTAGAATCAGAAATGGTCCAAACCACATTGCTGCAAGTTTCTGGCATGTTCTTGTTTACACTGACTGTTGCCTGTAAGGTTAAAGCTTCAAATATACTCACTCCCCAATTTCCAACTCACACTTTGTTCTTCTTATGTCAGTTTGACTCTTCATCCTATCTTAAGCCCTCTTCAAGTGAAACTTTAACATCTTAATGGCAGCTTCTCTGGTTTGCAAGCTTCTGTCAACTGACTCTACCGCTAACTCTCTAGCCATGTAAGGTAGAGGAACAGGGGGCGGTTGGTAGGGGTGAGTGTTCGATTGAGTCGAGTAAAAAATTTTCGAGTTATTCGAGTTGACGCATCATATTTTACAACTCAAACTTTATTTGAAATTTTTTCGATTGGAGTCAAGTTTATGAAATTCGAGTCGAGTTCGAGTAGAGTCGAGTTTTCGAGTTCCTATACAAATTGAATTGTAATTATTTATCATGTTATAGTATAGTTTGATCCTAATTTAAACGACTTTCTCTAATCATAAAAGATATGCATTTATATTTCATCATATTTTTTCATATGTGGCATATATTTCTTCATATATTTTTATATTGGTATATACATATTTGGAAAAATTGAGGAACTTGACTCGAACTTAAAAATCAATCAACTAATTACTAAAAATTTTGAGTTATTCGAGTTATTCGAATTTCTATTTTACAACTCAAACTTTATTTGAAATTATTTCAAGTCGAATCGAGTTTATGTAATTTCGAGTTGAGTCAAAACGAGTCGAGCAAAAAGTTTCAGTTTTTTGAGTCAAGTCGAGTTTTGATCACCCATAGTGGTTGGCCATACAGAGCGTGGAAAAGGGGTAGTTTGAATGGTTGTATGGTAGGTTGTGTTGTACCACCATTCAGTTAGGTGCAACCACTCTCCCCATTCCTTTGGTCTTTCACCAGTCATGCACCTCAAATAAGTTTCAAGACACTTGTTGAGCCTCTCCATTTGATCATCAGACTCTGGGTGGTATGTTGTTGAAGGATTGATATCTACCCCCAATTTCTGGAACAATTCCCTCGAAAATATGCTCATGAAGACCTTGTCCCTATCACAAACAATATTGTTGGATAATCCATGAAGCTTAAATACATTCTCCAAAAAGGTCTGAGCCGTATCTGTTTGGATGAACAATCAATTGCAAATGGGCAAGAGAGGGATGAATTGGCAATTAAAATTTTTGGTGGAAGTAAATAGAAAGGCAATAAAAAATGGGACTCAAGATTTATAGCGGTTCAACCTTTTCAATGAGGTTTACATCCACTACCTTAGCTATCCATACTAAGAATTTCTCAAATCTACTAGATTTGCTTTCCTTTCGAGGCTCAAGGAGATAATCTTACAACTACCTTAATGTTTATACCCCAAAACCTTAAGAGCACTCTCAAAGAGAAAATTACAAATTTAGCAAACTAAGAAAATATCACAAGGAGGTTTGTTTGCACAATAAAGATTCACTAAAACCCCCCACACACTTGAATAAAAGGATTACAATAAAGATCACTCAAGAGGGTTTACAAGATTTGACAAATTTTGGCTCAAAGATGTTGGATTTGTGCTTGAATGCTTTAGACTTGATGAATAGTTATTGAAGAAGCTTTGGAGACTTGATTTTATACCCCCTCATTGATTTCTAGTCGTTTGGGTGGTTGGGATATTGATTATAGTCGTTGGGCTGCATTTTTTCCACAATAAATGTTGTCTGCCAACATAGGGTATCGGTACACGAGAGCTCGTATCGGTGCCTACCATAAGAAGATAGAGCCGTTGCAACAAAAGGGTACCGGTATGCGAAAAGGTGTATCGGTACGGAGTGAAGAATTAATAAAGGGTATCAGTATGGGTCATACTGTATCGATACTCATTTTGCTCACTAGAATTCTTGGAACGTTTGGTTAAAAGATCGTACCGATACGCCTATAGGGGTATTGGTACGTGTTAACTGACCTTTAAAATTATGGTTTCAATAAAACTGACAATGCAATAGTCGACTCATTTAATGAAAATATATGGAAAATCTTTAACCTCCGTACCGTACGCCATAGGTCGTACTGATACTTAAAGTCAATTTGGTTTACAGTTTCAAAATAGCGTACCGATACGCGCTTAGCCGTATCAGTACCCTATAGCCATTTTGCACAAGATTGGTTTCCAGTAGCGAAAACCAGTATCGGTACGTCATAGGCCGTACCGATACTCAAATACCAAATTGGTTGTTTTGAGTACCAAAACACTTAGAAAATGTTTGGGGATTTAAAGTTTGACTTAGAAAATATCAAGTTTGAATGCATGTCATTTTAATGAGTTAATTGAGAACTTTAAAAAATTATTTCTTTCTACAAATTAGTCTTTGTTATACCAAAATCAAATATATGTTTAACAATCTCCCCATTTTTAATATAACAAAACCAAAATAAATTTTTAGTTCACTCTCCCTTTCTATAAGGCTAAAAGACAATTTATTTTTGAAAAACCTTTGAAAATTTTATATCCCACTTCTCCCCCTTTTTGTTAGATCAAAATCAATAGGGCAAATAAAAACAAACATAAAGAAATATAATCCAAAATAACTCCAAAGATAATAAAAGCATAAATATTATAAATCCAAAGCTTAAAATTCAAGACAAAATATCCAACGAAATTAAAAAAAAACATAAATCAAAGCATAAAGCATAGAGTCATAGGAAATATCAAATAAAACAAAGTTGCATAAACTCAAATCCTAATAGATATGAGATGAGATGAGATGCAAAGCCTCAGAGTCTTCCTCATCATCTTTGTCCTTGTCTTCACCTTCCTCATCCTCATCATTGTCTCCTAGAGCATGTCCATGCCATTCTTGATGAAAGGCGGTAAGAGTAATGTCCATAGAAGTCACATGATGCTCAACAGTAGTCAATCTAGCATCGAGGGAGTCAAACCTTGTTTCCATGGTGGAAAACTTCCCATCATGGTAAGCCATGAGAGCATCAAGGGAAGATTGAGCAACCAGAGTAACTAGAGCAATGAGAACATCCTCAATTGGATCTATAGGAGCACCACCGGGAAGATTCGTATTGCGAACCCATTCTCTATTAAAAAATGTGAACTTAGCTTGCCAGAGAGATCTATCATTAATAGGATCGATAAGAGGAACCTCAAGGTCAAGAGAGCAATCAATCTCGAGCTTGTGAAAGATAAAGCTAAGAACGGTTCCATAGGTGAAAAAGGTGATGAGGGTGGTATGACGGTTGTTGACAATATAGACCAACTCGACGAACATGATTTGGGCAAGGTTTGGGCGTTTTCTCTCACGGAAACAATAAAGACAAAATTCATCAACCATGCAAATAGTGGACCACTTGCCACCGGATTGTCGAAACCACCAAGTGATGAAAAGATGGAGGAAACGCTCATGGGCATCGAGAACGGTTACTGAGCCACCATAGGTTTGGGGAAAGGAGTGTTCATCATCTATACCTATGTCTTCCATTCCCAACAAATTGTCTATCCTTTTAGAATCAAGAGTAAAAGTTTTCCCCATAAGATAGGATTCAATGGCTATGGTTTCGGTTTTCTCTCGATTTAAAACACACCAGGCATTTGAGTAGAAAATACAAGCACGTTTTTAATAAAAAAATACCGGGGATATTCAAAAAAGTCATAAACTTCCATTGCCTCGTCAAATCAAGATATTTGAATTTAAATTTATCAGAGCATATATAGGTATAATTAACAACTCGCTCACGACAGATTTTAAAATTTTGAAATTGTTTGAAAAAGTCCATAGCATGAGGATTTTCTGGTTCATTAAAAAAATAGAGAAAAGGTTGGTTAAGGTTAGGTTTGGTACCATTTATACCGGTATTGGGATTGGAAGAACTAGCACTAAAATCTTTTCTAGATCGCTTTTCAGGAGGCATGGTCAAAGATTTTGGTAAAACCTGCAAAATACAAACCACAACATATATATTCAAATACATCAAATTCAATCCAATAATCAAGGTAGGATAAAAATCTATATTGTATAGTTTAAAACCATATACAGATATAAAGAAATTTTTTGATAACTTTAAAACTTGAAAACTGAAAAATAAAATATACGAGTATAATTATATATTTGAACAAAAAAATTCAGTTTTGAAAAAGTTTTTGTAAAATCTTTGAAAACATGGATACATATATCGTAGATATACAAAATTATACCTAAAAGCTATAGAAATATAAAGAAATTCGAAATGGTATAAAAATAGGGTTTTTACCTTGAGTATGGATGAATGGGGAGATGATTTGCACAAAGTTTGATGATCAAAGCTTGGGTTTGATGATTAGAGTAAAAGCCCCCAAAAGATTTGAAAAAATTTGATGAAAAACTTAGAGATCTAGAGGGTTTTTATGAGTAAAATTCAGCTAGGGTTTGAGAGAAAAAAGAATTAAAGTTTGATTTAAAATAAGAAAGCCTATTTAATGGTTCCAGCCCACGCGTACCGATACGAATAAAGAGCCTACCGAAATTGCATACCAGTACAGTATAACTTTGTACCGATCCTTGACCCATATCGATAAAAACAAGTTTGTACCGAAATGCTAGCCCTGATACCCCGTATCGATACCCTCTAACCAAAAATGACAGTTTTGGCTGCAAAAGACTTAAAAACTTGATTTTAATAGAATCGATATGCATGATTATGATATGAGAGCAACAAGTATGCGCAAAAACAGATACATTCTCCCCCTAACAGCATGAATAGAAGCATATAAGAACTAGAGCACACAAACATGAAGATCATACAAATTCAAGCAAATTTAAGTTCAAAACAAAGGCTCTAAGGTTCAAGAAAAGCTTGTAAGCCCTAACTCTCTCCTAAGAGTCCAAAAATGCTCCTTATCTAAAGGTTTGGTGAAGATATCTGCTACTTGATGCAAGGTATCTAGAAACTCTAGAACTACATTATTTTCAAGACATGATCTCTAATGAAATGATGTCTTATTTCTATATGCTTGGTTCTAGATTGTTGAATGAGATTTTTAGTGAGACAAATAACACTGGTATTGTAACACTTTAAGGGGATGATACCTACATCAATTCCATAATCTAAGAGTTGTTGCTTCATCCAAAGGACTTGAGCACAACAACTACTGGCCAAAATATATTTCGCCTCGGTGGTAGATAGCGCTACGCTATTTTGCTCTTAGAAAACCACATGTTACCTAGGAATTGGCAAGTACCGAAGGTACTCTTTCTATCTATCTTACAACCTCTATAATTCGTATCCGAATAAGCATGCAAACTAAAGGACGAATTTTTAGGATATCAAAGATCTAAATAAAGGGTGTCTCTAAGGTATCTAAAGATTCTCTTAACGACTTATAGATGTGATTCTCTAAGACTAGCTTGAAATCTAGCACACAAGCAAACACTAAACATGATATTCGGTCTACTTGCGGTAAGATAAAGTGAAGATCCTATCATAGATCTATAAAGCTTAAGATCAACACATTTACCTCCTTCATCTTTGTCAAGCTTTATAGATAAGCTCATTGGAGTGGCTTGAGGCTTCACATGCTCCAAACTTCTTGAGCATATCCTTGATGTACTTTGCTTGATTGATGAAGTTATCATCCTTCTTTTGTTTGATTTTGAGTCCCAAGAAGAATGAGAGCTCCCTCATCATGCTCATTTCAAATTCACCTTGCATTAGCTTAGCAAAATCTTGGTAAAGAGATTCATTAGTAGAACCAAAAATAATATCATCAACATATATTTGAACTACTAAAATGTCCTTTCCATTTCTTTTTTATAAAAAGTGGAGTATCAACCTTTCCTTTATTAAAACATTTTTCTATTAGAAAATTTGACAATCTTTCATACCAAGCTCTAGGAGCTTATTTTAAACCATATAAAGCTTTTGAAAGTTTAAAAACATGGTTTGGATATTTTTGGATCTTCAAAACCGGGTGGTTGTTCTGCATACACTTCTTTATTTATAAAACTATTTAGAAAAGCACTTTTAACATCCATTTGAAAATGCTTGAATTCATTATAACATGCAAATGCAAGCAACATCCTAATAGCTTCCATTCTAGCTACGGGTGCATATATTTCATCAAAATCAATTTCTTATTCTTGAGTGTAACCTTGAGCAACAAGTCTACCCTTATTTCTCACAATGTTACCACACTCATCTAGTTTGTTTCTAAAAACCCATTTAGTACCTATAGTAGATTTATTACTAGGCTTATCAACTAATGTCCAAAGTTGACTCATCTGAAGTTGATTTAACTCTTCTTGCATTGCAAATATCCAATAATCATCATTTAATGCTTCTTTGATATTTTTAGGCTCTATGCATGAGATAAATGCAACATAATTACATGTATTTCTAAGAGAGGATCTAGTGGTTATCCCTTTCGATGGATCACACAAAATCTCAACACTTTTAACATAGTTGAACTCCCTTGGGTAGGTGACCTCCTTTTCCTCTAGAGATATGTCCTTCAAGGCTTCTAGAGGTAGATCTTGTGGTTCTTCTTTTGATGGAACTTCATCTACTTTGATGATTGTCATGCACCATCATTGGCATCAAAAATTGCTACATCACTATTATTACAATTATCCTTCCTCAGAAGGAGGTTGTCATCGAAAACAACATGAATAGACTCTTCAACCACTAAAGTTATTTTGTTAAATACACGATAGGCTTTAGAGTTTAAAGAGTAACATAGAAAAATTGCTTCATCACTTTTTGCATCAAACTTGCCTAAATTGTCTTTTTTCGTTGTTTAAAACAAAACATTTACATCCAAAAGGCTAAAGTTAGGCTTTTTTATTTTTGAAAAGCTCATAAGGCATTTTCTTTAAAAGAGGCCTAATCATTACTCTATTAACAATATGGGCTAACAAAGGTATTAAACCACCGAGAAAGGAATAAATCGAAAGGAAAAAGAAATTTAAAGGACTCCAATAGGTATTAGGCCACAAAAAAAGAATTAAATCTGAAAAAGGACGAGATTGTAAACCATTAAAAAATTCAGGCACCATAGGCCAAATTTTAAAAAGCGGAATGACCTCTGATATAGTTTAAAAAATGCGGAGGGACTATAAAGTAATAAAACCATTTTGAAATAAATTTAAATCTGAAAAAGAGGATTAAATTGAAAGATTTTGAAAGCTTAAAGGGATTGTGACGGCGATTTTAAAAAGTGGAAGGGCTGCGGGCGTAATTATAGAGACGCGTAGGGATTTAAAATACAAATAACCCTTTTTAAGTTTTACAATACTATAAAACTCATTTAAAAATTCATCCTGAACCTTTTCCCCATTTTTAAAACCAAACCCCCAAAAAAAGGCTCTCATTCTCTCTGAAATTATAGATGAACACCGTCGTACTATCCATCTGAATCTGAGAAAATCCCAGATTCTGGCAAACTTTGTCGCACCGACCACCATAAACCGTCGCTGACCGCCGTTCGCCGATGCCAACAAACCTCAAATAGAAGCCTAAAACACCCATTTTTCCCTCTTAAAACCAGATCTGAAACTCTCTTTTTGAAAACCACACAAAAATCTTTTTTTAAAAGATCAAATTTGAAAACTCATCTTTTTTAATAAGAGAAAACCCCTCTATTGAAAATATTTCTTGTAAGAAACACTAGTGAGCCAAATTGTCATATTTGCTCAAGTGTTTAGGATTTTGGGTGAGAGCTTAATTGTGCAAACACATTGTCTTGGAATGGTTTTTATTGTTTGCTAATTTGTAGTCTCTTTGTAAGAGAGAGTTTCTATAGTTTGAGGTATAAGTCTAGATTTGTGAGGGTTATCTCCTTGATCCCGAAAAAAGGAAAGATAAATTAATGAATTTGTAGAAAATCCTTAGTGTGAATAGCTAAGGTAGTGGAGGTAGACTTATTTTAGAATTCGAACCACTATAAATCTTTGGGTAAATATTTTTATTTATTATTCATCCGTTCACCCAAACAAAAATCCAATTCACCCCCTCTTAACATTCGGTTGATCATTCGAGCCTCCCAACAATTGGTATCAAAGCTTTGTCTCTATATCGGGTTAACATCCTAGAGTCGATCCTTGAGGTGCTTAACTATTCTACATCAACCGGTAATTATGGTGCAATCTATCGACAAGCCTTCTTACTTCGACGGTGCCAACTACTCCTATTGGAAGAATAGGATGATGTTTTTCATGAGAGCCAAAGATTATCATCTTTGGGATATTGTTCTTGATGGTCCATTCACTTCACAAAGAAGCAAGGCGGAATGAAATGTTGATGATCGCAAGAAGATGAAGCTCAAAGCAAAGGCCTTGCACATTTTTTGTGTGCACTTGGTCCGGAAAAATATGCTAAAGTCTCTTCTTGTGAAAGTGCCAAGGAAATTTGGGACAACCTTAAAGTCACTCATGAAGGAACCAATGAAGTAAAGGAGACCAAGATTGGTCTTCTCAACCTTGAGTATGAAAACTTCAAGATAAACCAGATGAAGACATCAAAGCTATGTTCGATCGGTTCTCCACCATTGTGAATAGGCTTAAAGGATTTGGAGAGATGATTTCGGAGGACAAGCTTGTGAGAAAGTTGATTTACTCACTTCCCAACTCATGCGATTCCAAGAATGTAATATCCCAAATTTTAGCTAGTGACCAAAATATAAATTTTGAAAGTTTAGGGGTTAAAGTATAAACTTTGGAAAAGTTTGGGGGCTAAAGTGTAAATTTCCCCAACAAGTGATTTTATTCAGTATAAGAGTGAATCGGATCAAAATAGGTACCTTGATATTGGTTTTAAGAATTAAGATGCAGAAAAAGATCCCGAATTTGGATGGAATAAAATTGTTAAACGTGTTCAAGCCAGAGAAATACAAGGATGGGTGACCTTCGGGAAGGTCCCATAAAAGTGTTTCTGATCGATATTTTGGACTCATTAAGAGTAAAGAATATTCGTATGGATTTACGATAAAGGATTTCTAAGATAAGTTTTACTTTTTGAAGATTTTCGATAATTATCGGGATAATAGACTGAGTTAAGAAAATTCAGTCTAAGTCATTAAGGAAGGAAGTTTTATGAGATGATAATGTTTATTTCCTGAATATAGAAATATGAAATTTTTGGAATAAATCTGTTAGTTCAGAAAAGGTAAAATCGTAGTAGAAGTATTTTACGAATATCAAGAAATCGGATCGAATTGAAATTTTGAAGACAGTTGTAGTCGAAAGATTGAAGCTACATCGGTCCATCACCCTGAAGTTTCAAAGGAATGGACAAAACTACAACAACTGACCCTAGCTCTTTGAACTTCCAATAGAGCGGGTTACGCATTCAACAGAAGATGAAACTGAACATATTTTGCTTCCACAATTTTGCTTCCCCAAAAGTGACAGGGTGGATCAATCAAGGAAGAAGACCTACATTGAGAAGAAAGAAGATATGCCGAAGAAAGTGGATATACGTCAAGAAGGGAAAGCTTAGCCAGACCAGACCTAATTGGCTCTCTTCTAGTCTTTGCTCCATTTCGTTACACAACAACGAGCAAAAAGGGGCAACTGTAACAGACCCAATTGGTCTGGGCCTTACCCAAACCAAACTAAATAAACATGTAACCCAAACTCGTTTACCCAAACCAAACCCTAAACTGGTTACAACCCAAATTTGACCCAAACCAAAAAAAACCCTAATTTTTAAATACCCTAACCCTAAAATATAATAAGCCACCGCCACCGCCAATGCCATGCCACCGCCGTCAAGCCACTGCCGATACACCCATTTCGAACCAAATCCCTAAATTTCAAACCCCAAATCCCTAAAATGAACCCTAAACCTTAAATTTGGTTCAAATCCAGAAACCCAAAAAAATAAACTAAACCTACCCTAAATCTGTCAATCCTCACCAAATCTGACACCTTTAACCACCCGGCCATACCCCTATCTGAGCCAAAAGCCCAAAGATCTGGGATTTTAACCAGAAATCAATCCAAACCGACCCTTTCTTCCTCCTCAATATATCAGATATGTAACCAAAAAAAGAGATTACATAAGCACGCAAGATTCAGAGAGAAATATCGGAAAAAAATAGAAAAAAAGAGGGAGGGGAGTCTGAATCGAAAGGAAAAATAAGGAAAAGAATACTTGTATTTTCTTCCTTGTTGGATTACTTTAAGTGGGTTAGAATCTGGTTCCTTTCCCGAGCCTTGGGGTTGCTGGAGGAGTCATCATACTCCG
This sequence comes from Hibiscus mutabilis, assembly GCA_019671005.1. NCBI lineage: Eukaryota > Viridiplantae > Streptophyta > Magnoliopsida > Malvales > Malvaceae > Hibiscus > Hibiscus mutabilis. The sequence goes on along the minus strand of CM033740.1, from coordinate 30,602,570 downwards.
ATGACGGCGGCGTGGGAAGTTTTGGAAACCCTAGGGTTGTTGCTCTGAAATTTCAGAGAATGAGGGAAGTTGGGTTTATTTTTTTGGGTTAATGGTTCGAATGGTTTTTGGGTAAAAAAGAGAGGCTTATAAGCTGTGTAAAATGACGTCATTTTAGGCGCCTATAACACGGCCCAAAACGGCATTATTTCATATCTGTACCCGCACCGGTGACCTGACCCAGGTAAGATCCGCGAAATTTTAATGAAATGGGTTATTTACACTTTGGTCCTTCCGCTTTTAATTCTCTTTTAATTTCGTCCTTTTGTATTATGATTTATTTCATTTTGCAGCTTTTAATTTCTGTATTGTTGCGATTTGGTCACTGCATATATGTTGTATTTAATTTCCAGCACCTTATTTCTGCCTATTTACGTTTCAGCCCATATATTTTGCATATGTTTCATTTTAATCCTATAATGTTTAACATACATGCCATATAATTAAATATTGATGCATTTTAGTCCCTAATCTTTAGTTTCATGTAGTATTAGTGTAAATCCATGCATTATTATTATTATTATTATTATTATTATTATTATTATTATTATTATTATTATATTATTATACTAAATAGATTATTTTCACATGTTATATATTAATATTAGATGTAAGATATATGTACATATGTTTTTATTGTTTATATTTTATGTGTAATTTTTTATATATTTCTATACTTTTATATAGGGCTTCATGTATATTTATAAAATAAAATATATTATTTTGTCTAATTACTACATGTATAAAATATAATAATAAATATTTTTTTGTATATATATATATATATAAATTACTAATTTAATATGTGTATAGGCATATATTTTAATAAATAATACATGTACGTATTTTACTTTAAAATATTATATTTTAAATATATATATAAAATAATAAGATATAAAAATAATAGGAAATACTTTTTTTTGTAAAATTAATATATATATAAAAACTACTAACTTTATATATATATATAGAGTATTTTTAATAAATATATATATTAAATATATTTTACCATAAGTAATATATTTTTAAGTATATAAGCACATATACATGCTAAATTATATTCTTGCATCATAATAGCATTTTTATATGTTAGAAATAAAGGTAATATTCTTTTATTTAGGGAGTTCGAGAACTCGAGTCCCGGGCGTAAAGGGATGCGACCTTCTCGATATCCCTAAATAAAAGAATATCCTTATCATTTTAGGATACAATATTTAAGGGAATTTTCTGTTATTTAGAATAGTCGAGAAATCATTTCTCGGGCGTAAAGGGATGTGAACTTCTCGGTTATTCTAAATAACAGAATGTTTCTTTAAATATTTAGAACATTCTCATGCATTTAAGAATTGTATTTTAAATTTTATTCGAATTCAAAATTTTCAACGCTAAGACTTTAAATATTCGGCTGGGTACCAATTTTTGGGCGGTGTGGGGGTGCTCATCCTTCTCCATCCGTAACCGACTCCCGGACCCTAAAACTTTATCTCTGGTTTTATCGGTGTCCGGTCTACCATTTTTAAATGATCGGTGGCGACTCCACATTTTAATCTTAAAATCAGGCAGGGTTTTTCAAACTAAAATTAAATAAACAAAAAAGAAAATTTTAAAACCCGAACAAAAAAGAGTGTCGGACGAATTTGGGTGCTTACAACAATGATGCATTGCTAGATGTCACTCGTTGATTATAATATTATTACTAACGTTACAATAACTTATAGTGTCACAACCTATGGTTGAAACAAACAAAATCCGAACCTAGTAGGTGTCGTTTTAGTTGTCACGTAAATTATATTAATTGTTGAATTAATTTAATTAGACAACTAATTATTGAACGAATTATATGTACAAGAATGTTGTACACAAATATTAAACATAGTTAAAATTAATATATGAATTTAATTCATAAAAATTTTAACTAGATATGATTCACAAAAATTATTATTATAAATTTTATAATTATAATTTTTGATCAAAGTATTAAAAATTGACAAATGATATTCTTTGAAAAAGGATATAAATGTTTTGATTTGATATAATTCGGTGCAAGCATACCATATATCTCGTAATGGTGATAGGGTTTAGGATGCGATAAAAGGTTAAGAAGTCTAGTAGCAGGGGCGAAAGCTCTATGGGCCTTAAAATTTTGAGAAATTTGAATTTAATTTTTAAATATTTTAATTTGACTTCCTTAAGATTTTTTAAAAAGTTCACATTAAGAAAGCTTAAATTCTTTTAATTAAATTCTCTCTTAAAATTTTTAAAAATTATGATTAATTTTTTTAAAACTATTAAAAAATTTAGTTAAATCCTCCAAAGTTTTGAAAATTTTCGTTTAAGCATCTAAATTTTTAAAAACTTTATTTTGGTCCCTCCAAACTCTTACTCTAAGTTCCGCCACTGTCTAGTAGTCGGTTCTATTGGAAACACTCTGAAAAGTTTTGGTGTTCCTTGGCCGTTCGTTGCATACCGGGTGGATTGAGTAGAGGCTTAGACTTGTTCAGAGCAGCTTGAATCGACATTGCGTCTAATAGATTAGATTTGTTGTGGTTCAACATACCTTTCCAAACGTAAAAGGTATCTCTTCGACTATTATTACTCGATTCGTTTTTTGTACTTGGATCCTCTCTCAAGATCATCGAATTAAGTTTTTTCACTATACCATAGGACGTACCGATAGTACTAAGTACCAACAAGATGGCTAAAGGCGAAAAAAGATCAAATCAAACTTTTTGAAATGTTCGAAGATAAAAATGTAATTTTGTTGAGTTTATTTGATGACAATTAAAGCCTAAAGACTTTTTTGTCTACTAATTAATGTTTAAGGGGATTATTTTATTATAATAAAAGTACAAGTCCTTATCTAAATAAAGAGACAAAGTTCAATGACTTATATAATCGTCACCCTAAAGAGGTGAGAGATATTATCTCACATGGAAAAAAAAAATTGAGATATAAATGTGGTGACATTGCACATTTTATCAAATATATCTTTGGAGAAAAGGGTAATAGTCTTGTGATAAGTGATATCAAAGTGACCCTTTAGCTACACAATTTTACACCATCATAAGGGTAGATGACTCGTAAAGAGGGCGTCACGAAGTTGAGTGGGGATATTGTCACATTTTAAAAAATGAGGAATAATAATCCCATATCGAAAAGAAAAAAAGGGAGTCATGCACATCATATTATATATATCTTTTAGGAAGACGATAATGACCCCGTGACGTAATGTATTAGCCAAATAAATATAATTTAAAACAAATAAAAAATGATGGAGTTTGGTTTAATGGTGACTAGGTTGGGCTGGACCTAGACCAATTAATTTGAATCCTAAAACCAAATTATGAGCATTTATTAACAATGGACCCACTAGAAAACAATTCTACTTAAAAATGGGATAATTTAGTAACCCAATGAATGAAAAATATGTTTAAAAAAAATAAAAAGCAATCCCCTCAAACTGAGTGGATGTGTTTAATTTAATGGATCGTTAGATATGCTTTTTAGTAAAATACATATTAAGATCCATTACCATAAGGTCCATTTGTAATGAATCTTTTAAGATATTATAATCGGGAATACCGTCCCTCAACTTCAAATTATAAAAACAAACTCTTCTATTTTATAATATCTTAGTACACAATCAATTAACCACTTAGCAGCATGATGCCTTGAGATATTTTGTGGGCAAACAATTTCAATTTTTTTAAGAAATTAGAATGCATCATTATTTATTTAGTGGGAAAGTGGATTTTGCAATTATATTAAGTTGTTAATTTCTTATTAATGCTTTTGCATTTGGTTTCAGATGCTCTCTCCAAATCATCCAACTGATTTCATTTATAGAACTCCACTAATGCCATATGATTTTGTGTTTCCACAATCGCTGACTAGGGCCATAACTTCTTTCTTTCTTTCTTTCTTTCTTTATTCTTCGTCCTTTGGATTCATTCACAAAAATCATGTGAGTTTATAAAAGATTAGATTTTTAATAAAGACAGTTGTAACTCACAATGATTCAAACTCAAAACATGGTAGGTATCGTATTCTAAAATGGGTTATATTTTGATACATAACTTGTGTAAATAATTTTTTATAGAACCCTTCACATTTAAGCTATAAAATCTAAAACATAAATCCCTAACACTTAAACCATAAACCCTAAATTTTAAATTCTAACCATAAATATCAAATTTTACACCCTACAACCTAAATATCTAAACCCTAAAATTAAAGGATTGTGACTTACGTGTCAAAGTATTTTCCTTTTTAAATTTATTACATAAACTAAGCACAGGTTTCAGGATGAATAATTTATCAATCCTAATAATTTTCCTCAGAAAATTTCTAGGTTTTTTTTTGTGGTTCAATAGAATAGAGCATCCCGTTAACTCTAATTATAATAAGTTTGGTTTATAGTTGAAGAAATGACAACCCTTGTGCTCAGCTTGAAGAATAACAATTGGTCACCTTGTCCATTTAAAATCCTTGGAAGTTGGAAGGATCTTTCTTTTACCTTTGGAGAAGTTATAGATTTTCCCACCACGAATGATTATTGCAATAAATTCATTGGGTTCACAACTTTGGGTAAATGGCCCCATGTTTACTAATTTATTTTTTTAATTTTCATTCAACTACCTTTTATTTTTACATATAAATAAAATAAAGTTGAATCAGTTTCCCGTGCAATAATCGTCTTTAAAATTGTTGAGAACGTGACGATGAATACATGTACATCTATAAATCTTTATAATAATAATAATAATAATAATAATAATAATATAGTTTAATTCCTCCACTTATCGCTTGTCGTTTTATGACAGGGGATTGGCCTATCTTCTCACTGCCCCCCCCCCCCCCAACAAATGAATTTCTTTATGAAATTGATATTTATTCCCTTTAAACTTTAATAACAATATCTGATTTATAGGTCAATTAATTCGAATAGAAATTTGTAAAGGTTTAATATGTAGTGATCTTTTTTATCCAGTTCTCTCTACTCATTACGCCAAGATTCGAATTTCTGATATTAAAAGATCTACTATATCAAGCAGGGACGGAGCATAATGGAGTCCCAAGGGGCCTTCACGCCTCAATCAATTTAAAATTTCATATTTAGCCCTTTATTTTTTCTAAAAATTTTAATTTAGCCCCCTCAAATTTTTAGAAATTCATGTTAAACATTATTGTTTTAAATATTTGTAATTAATTTATCTAAAATTTTAATTATGCTCCTTCAAATTTTCGATCTAATGACAATTTAGGTCCTTATAAAATTTAAATATTACGTACATTAAGCATTGTCACTCAATCTTGAATTAAAAGACTTAATAAACTTTTATATTTTTAAAATTTAATAATTTTGACCCCTTCAGGTATTTGATTCTAGCTCCGTCCCTGATATCAAATTGTTTTTGGTTATGATATTGATATTTTTGATAATGTATACTATTGTATTTGATGTTATATAATTAAACATACACATGAGATACGCATTCATGTCTGCAAATCTACCTTTGTTATCTGTTTTTGTTTTTGTTTTTGTTTTCGTTTTTAAACCTACGGTTTGCTGTTATTCTCATCTCAAACATGCAACTTGCATTAGAATATAGAATGTGTACATTGAAATCTATTCCATGCTTAATCTAACCCTATTATTTATATAAACTGATTGGACCTACCTCATCTCCCCAATCACCACCATCCAGTTCCTATATTTTGGAGCCACCACAAGCAGATATGGACCGAGGGGTTGTAGGGGCAATTACCCTTTTAAAAATTTAAAATCCGTATATGATTTAAAAATTTTAAAAAATATGTATTTTCTATTCAAAATCTATTTCCGCCCTTAAAATTTTATGTGTCTGACTCCTAAAATTTTATAGGTTCACCTCTTAATACAAAATCATGTGTCCGTCCCTGATCACATACAATCTCTCTTCATGCCAGGTTGGAAGTTGGAACTGATTTTGATTGATGAAATTAATTATACTTATTTGGTTAATCATGTGTTTGTTTAATATGCTTACAACTTGGACAATGTCAAAAAGAGAAAAACAATAAAATAGGGGGATAAACAACTTACTTGGATTGTAACCTAAAATTCTGTTTTTATACTTTTTGAACATTGAAATGATGTATTTATCCAATTAATGTATGGCCTATTATGTGTTTGCTTCTTGAAATTTAACATCCAATAAAATATAATATAATTTTAAATCCAGTGGTTTATTTTCTCCAAAACAACAATCTTTGTAGAAACTAATAAAGTATGTGATTATAAATGAATTATATGGTACGTACAAAATATTGGACCACAAAATCTATTACTTTTATGTTTCACTGAATTATAAAGAGATAATTGAATACTCAAAGTAAAGTATGAATTCCGATTTCTTCAATTAATCTAGTATTCGGTTTAGATTTTACATGATTCTTTTTAAATCGGGGATTAATAATTATTTTAAAATATATTTTATCTAAATTAATATTTAATATAAACACTTACGATTAGGCTGACGAAAAAATATAATTAAATTGATTATTTTATTAAAACGTTTTAAAATTTAAGCTAATTTAAATTTTCACCCACAAAATTAACCCAATTATAAAATACAATAGAAAAAGAAAGAAAAGTTGGCCAAAAGCTTTGATTGCCACAAGATTGTTTTATTGTCAAATCACGTTATGAGGTAAGAATTAAGTTCATGTACTTTAATTTTGGTCAAATTTAGTCTTTGTATTTTTTTTTTTTGAAACTTCAATCATGATCTGAATAATACAAATGATATGATCAAACTGCAAGATTTAAAAGCAACTTGATCAACCTAAACTAAATATATAACTACGCATAATACATGACCAATAGCAAAAAATTGAATAGAGTTTATCTATGTTGTCTGGGTTAAGGATGAAATTGTAAAATTTGAAAAGTATAGAGATTAAATATATGATTTAGAAGAATTTGACACTGTGTTATTCACGTGTAGTTTGGGGTGCGTCATCCAAGATCGGTTAGGGCCGTCCCTCATTAATAGATCATATCAACTCTATCTAACATGGATACCCTTTATGATCCGCCTTGACTCAAGTTTTTTCAAATTTATTTTTTATTAAATAGTGAGTATTATATTTTTTATGTCTAGATTCGAATCTATATAAGATGAGACAATATGAACATTCTTAGCCACTAGGCTAATTAGTGGATCTCAAATTTTATTTTTTTTTATCCGCGTTAACTCAAGTTTTTTCAAATTTAATTTAATTTAATCTAATCATAAATAAATTCCAAAAAAAGAGAGAGATTATATGTTAATGTAAGCTTTGAAATATTCTCCCAAAAATTGATAATTTATTTTAAATAAAAAATTTAACTACACAATAAAATCTCTATAAATTAATAATGTCGGGATCATATAATTTTATTAATTTAAAGAGGTATTAATTAATCGATAAATTAATAATTTATTAATTTAAAGAGATTTTTTTCCGATTCATCGAACCTACATTATTCTTCATGAACAAAATATATACATTGTATTAACCAATTGAATGATGTACATGTACAATGTGACTAATTAAATATAATGCATACTCCTAAAAAACAAGTTCACTGTACTACATAGTACTAGTTAAAACTTAATGCAAGTTCATGTATGGTAAGAAAATCAACCACTATATAAACAACGTCAAACATTCCTAATTAGTCAATCCAAATCAAAACCAACAAACCATGGCTTCACATCTAAAAGGTGTCCGAAAATCAACCATGAAAGATCAAATACGTAAAGCACTATGTAAGTATAAGAGAGATCACCCCACATGCACTAAAAAAGATTTGCAACAGTGGATTGATGAAAATTTTCATTTGAAAGTTAGTCAAGGTACAATACCGAACACACTCAAGCGATCATTTGAGTACCTTTCGACTAATTTTTTGTTGCAGTATGAGAACACAACACTGAAACTTTTGGATGCAATAAAGAAAGTTAGAGATGAAATACAACTAAATTTAAATTTTAAGAGGAAGCAAACAACAATAGAATCATATTATACTAAGTTGTCCTAGTTATATTTGTAATTTTATAAATTATTATTTATAATATTGAAAGGACAATAAATTTTTATAAGAGTATTCTGAAAAATTATTATCTTATTAATTTATCAAAATTATTAATTTAAATCGTGGGCTTAAGTCGAGACTAAAAAAATTTATTATTTTAAAAATTATTAATTTATCCAGTATTAATTTATAGAGGTTTATTATATACGTTAAAATCTTGTATTTTTTGTTTTATCTGGACCTCATATCAAACTTCACCTATTCACAACTAAAATAAGTATGTAATAATAAATAAAAAATAGGATGTGATAAGTCATAATGATAAATCGTTTGGTATTCAACTATAAATAAAAAGTGATTATTATTGGCGGTCCAACTCACACCAGAGATACTATGCCCTGCTTTTAAATGAGTCTACCAAGTGCGTCGAACATCGCTAAATATCACTAACGCTGAATATCGTTAAACACCACTAAATTTATTAATAAAAATTAAAAATCTCAAGGACTCAACATACAATTATAAAATATTTAAAATAAAATCTCAATTAAAATATTTTTTATATATTAAATATTTTAATTTTTTTTCAAATAATTGTATCAAATACCGACTATAGTCAATTCCTAAATTAAAAAACCCTAAATTTTTTTCCCAAATTAGAACCTGAATTCCGCCGCATATTGTTTTCATTTGGTTATTAATCCCAGAAATATCATTGTTAAGTATATACGCTTATTGTTTTCATTTGGCCATATGGATTTTCATGAAGTTTTTATTTTATATTTGTTTTAAATGGTGCAGTGTATGTGGTGAAGTTCATATTTCCATCCGTCGCATATGATTAGAACCTGCAATGTCATGGGTAATGCAGCAAACAAGGAGCATTGCTGGACAAGAGGCGATGTTGAATATGTCCAAGCAGGCATCGATCCACCTGAGTATTCAACTAGGAGAAGAGTCTTTCTTGCATACAGTATTTTTGGGAGGGCAATCGACTTTGAGAAGAGATTCTCAAAAAAAGATGCACTTGACACAAATATTTATGCATGCGGTTTTGGCAGCAGAGAAACAAGATTAAAAAAGGATTTAGGGTTCCAATTTAGGGGAAAAGATTTAAGGTTTTTTAATTTAGGGATTGATTATGGTTTACATTTGATTCAATTATTTGAAAAAATTAAAAATAATATATATATAAATAATTTAATTGAAATTTTATTTTAAATAATTTATAATTGTATGTTGAGTCCTTAAAATTTTTAATCCTTATTAATTAATTTAATAGTATTCATCGGTGTTCAACGTTAGTAGTATTTAGCGGTGTTCGACGCCCGTTGTAGAACTTTCCCCTGCTTTTATATTATTTTATCGTAAGAAAGCAACCATAAGGTCCATATTTCATCGTCAAATTTGGACCCACACGAAAGAAAAACCTTATTAATCTATATTACAATACTTTATTTTTATTATCGAAAAAAAGCAAAAAAAAATCGATACAACAAAAATATAAAATTTCAACATAACTAAATTTATAATAATCTATACATAACAGACAAACACAGGGGCGTCAATATGGGTGAGCGTTCGAATGAGACAAGTAAAAAAATTTTGAGTTATTAGAGTTGACGCGTCATATTTTACAACTCAAACTTAATTTGAATTTTTTTCGATTTGAGTCTAGTCGAGTTTTTGAGTCCTATATAAATTTTATTGTAATTATTTATCACGTTATAGTACAATTTGATTCTAATTTAAATGACCTTTTCTAACTATATAAGATACACACACACACACACACACACACACACACACACACATATATATATATATATATATCTTTATATTATTTTTCACATGTATAAATAAGATTTGTAACATTATTTAATAAAAAATATCATCTAAACTTCTAAAATATATTTATAATGTTATTTTTAAATAAGACACTTTTGGGGATAAAGTATTGACGAGACTATAAAATGAGTCAATAATTTGATGTGAAGAAAAACTTTACAAAAAATTCCGGTTGAATGATCAAATTGAATAAAATGTAAAGTTAAAAGAATAAATTGCAAAAAGAATATATTTTGTAAAAAATATGAATTGAAGTTACATGCATATTATATAGTGTTAGTGAATCATGTGGTCTAATTTTGGTCGAAAATAGACTTAAAACGAAAAATGAATTGAAGAAATGAGAAATCATTTAAAGTTGAGGGGCTAAATTGGAAAAATAGGAAATTTATTTTAAAAATATGAATCAAGCTAAATAGGTATTTTAAAGTGGTTTGAGACCATGTGGTTCAAATTTGGTCAAAACTGAACTTAAAACGAATGAGAGATTGAAGAAATGAGGAAATCATACAAAGTTGAGGGACTAAATAGGTATTCTAAATTGGTTTAGGAATATGTGGTTCAAATTGAAGAAAAGATAAAATTTATTTTTACAAATATAAATTGAAGCTAAATTGGTTGTAACGACCCAATTTTCAGGTTAGTGAATCAGGTCTCGGGTCTAGGTCATGGGCCTTTATCATTGGAAGAATAAGTTAAGGGCCTTTAGGTTTGGGCCCATTTATTTGAAAGATAATGTTTGATTTTTAAATAGGTATAGTTGCTGGAAAAAAGGGGAGAAGTTTTAGATGAGGAGAGAGAAAAAGAAAAAAAGTGAAAAGTGGATGACAAGAGAGAGAAGAGAAAATGAGAGAAAAGTTAAGGGGTAAAGATTCAAATTTTGATCTACGGAGATTCAACAATTCATTATTACCACTTCTATTGCCAGTGTGTTCATCTCACCGAGACGAGTTCGCCGGTATTAGCGGTGTCGCCATCGAAGCTGTCGTCGGAGGGGGTTAAAGTGCTCAGAATGGAAAATCGAGGCCCCCATTGGAATCACCAATTAGAGTACAGTCGGTCGTGGAAGTTTGGTCGCTGGACACTACCAACCGCCGCCGCATGCGTCGCCGATCGCGCGTGGGCGTTCTCTTGGGTAGTTGAGCCATCTAAGCCGCCCAAGCTGAGTCGTGAGCCACGTTGACCAACCAACCGAGCCGCGTTGACTAAGCTGCCAACCATGTTGACTGCGCTACCAGTCGCGTTGACTGCACCACTAGTAGTAGTTGGCCGCCGCTGCTGCCATCGTTGACGACGTTGACTTTTTTTTAGTGATCCTACCTGGGGGTTTCTCGACGTTCTGATTCTGTTGGCGTAGTCCGTTTCACCAAATTTGAACCTGGTAAGCTATTTTATGCGTTTAACCTTGTGAATTGAATAAGGGATGCATGAAATTAATGTATTTTCGTATTCATTTTGATATGAAGATTATTTAGGATCGGATATCGGGTCAAGTGAAATATTTGGGAAGCTCGGATGAAGATTTTAGCGATATCGGCTTAAAGTTAGTACACCTCAAACTCCGAAATACTTCGTGAGCATCATCAGTGTAATTGTCTTGCTTGTTAGTGGTTGCAAAATGGGTTGATGATAGATAAACATGTGTTGAGACCAGTATTACGAGACTTGACAAATATTGACATGCCTGATGAGTTTGAGAATGTTCGAGACTAGTATAAGCTTTAGAGACCGTGTAGGGTCGTTGAATATTCGTATAATTATCTGATTGGTTGATTTACGTGTTGTGTTGCTTAAGTGTTTGAAATATAAATTGGCACGTTCGATGGAAATTATACTAAGTGGACTTACAATTGGTAATATTCGAATGATTGATCATGAAGCTGGTAATAAATATTAATTGATTAAATACGCTAGTAAACAAACATGAATGACTTTCATAAGCTTTAGAGATCGAGTAAAGTGTTTGTAAAATCGTAATCTAAGGAAAAAGTACAAACCTATGAATAGGGTATCAGTACTAGCTATGGCTGTATCAGTATGCAATTGGGGATCATATTGGTACGTGTTGACCCATATCGATACTTGTAGAAATTAAAAATTTCCAGTAAGCCATTTTAGTATCAGTACGCGTGTGAGTACCGATACCCATGGATACCGTATCGATACTCGCGTTTAAGTACCGGTACCCACTAAACGAGATAATCTATAATGCTAATAAAAAGATAGAAAATGACGTGAGATGTTAATAGAGATAACTAATGATGATGATTAATGTACACTTACATAATAATCAATAACTTGGTAAACGTTGGGTGACTTGATGGTAATAGCAACCGTAGGGATCCTTGGTGGGTCGTGTGAAGCTGTGTGCTATATGTAGTCAAGTCCTTGCTATGTGCTGATATGGATACCTAGATGATTGAATCATCTTGATTGAAGGGTTTTGGATACCTAGTGAGAGTTAGAGTGTGTTGAAACACCATAGTTAAATATTTCCAAATGTATAAACTCGATACTTAGTGGGATAAGGACTTATTCGAAGATGCTTGATGAGAGATTTTGAGTATGGTGTATGTATCCTGACACTTAGTGATACTGGGCATTACCCCAAAGAGTGTACGATCCCGATGCTTAGTGAAACCGGACCTCACCCAGAGTGTATAATCCTGATGCTTAGTGGGACCGAACCTCACTCCTTTATTGTGGTATAATGTTTATATGCTATGAGAAGCATATGCCTTCTTTCTATGCTGTATGATTTGGATGCTAGAGGTAGTGCATCTCTATATGATGTTATATTGCCATATTATAAGTATGGTTGGGCCTTGTGTGCCACATATGATGATTACTATGATGAGAGCATGTGTTTAAGCGAACAATGGTAGCGCCATGTGTTTATTTATCTTTCCTTATTGCTCGTGCTAGCTTGCATGCTTACGTTTATGATTAGCATGAAGTATAGTAGAGTAAATGTGTATCACTGAGCTTTGTAAGCTTAACGCTCGAAATTTTTGTTTTCGTACGTAGGTTGATCGTTGGATCATAGGATCGAAGAGCATTATCGGTACGAGATTCTAGTATGTGATGATCTCCAGAGTACAATACTTGTGTTTAGTGGAATATGTATTTATAAGACCTTACGTGTTAGAGTCTATAATCTTATTTTTGAAATTGTATTAATTAAACTAAATGTTCAAATGTTTTAAATTTAAGTTGGAGCTCCTTTGTACCATTTTGATTATTTACTTATATTTTCAACTGTAGGCTTTAAATGATTTGAGAAAACCTTGTTAGGCTAAACCCAGTTGAGAAATTTTATGGTTTTTATTTGGGTTTGAGGCCCAAATATGACATCTGGGTTGAGGGTGTTACATTTAGTGGTATCATGGCTTAGGTTTAGCCGGTTCTAGGAAACCCCATGGTGGTATAGGTGTTTTAGTAAGGTGTTTAGTGATTGCAAGACCTTAAATTTAGTTTGTACTCTTTAATACTAGAATCCTAATGGTACATCCAAAGTTGAGACGTCAAGATAGTTATAGTCATGATCGTGAGTAGTCGAGTTAAGTGTTGAGCCGCTCATAAGAGCGATTTTGGAGGTGAGGTCACCCTAAACTATTGAGATACGATATAGTTAAATAATCTTAGAGTCAAAGATGTATCATTCTCCCATCATCTAAATGGCGTCTTCGTTGAGTTTTGTGGTCGCTCTAAAGCCTTCGGATATGGATAAACCGCTTTGTGATGCAGCGAGTAGTCGAGTTTTGGTGTTTTCATCATTATACGATAATAACAGTTGTAATGCAAGTATGGATAAACCGCTTTCGAAATTGATTTATGGATACGTGTTGGTTGGATAACCCTTTGTTCATTTAAAAAGAAGTCTTTCTGATACTTAGAGAGTGTCATCGCCCTTATCAGAGGCATTTCTCAGAGACAGTGGACTTAAGATCCACTAGTTCGCTAGAGTGTGACCAAAGTTAGACGATCTACGGGTTTGATAAGGCTACCTTCTTAAGAGTTGTTGCACCTTGGAAATTGATTTGGTTAGTCAAGCAAGATGCTATCCAGTAATGTTGAGAGTGAGATTGAGGCTCTGAAACCTCGAGAGAACCCAACCTTTGGTAATGAGGATATTTGGACTGTTGCCCTTCTATCGTGATATTTTTTGGTGGTCGTTTTGAGAATGACACAATGGGGTTGTGATGCATGTTTCACCGTTTGATAGATGCTAATATGTACAGTTTGATGCTCGAGAGTTTTTAGACTGCCAAGGTGTTTGTTTATGCCTTTTGAAAGAGTCGTCGAGACTTCTTTTCTCAAGAACATGAGTGGATATTGAGGTAAGGCCGAGTGAGACGTCAGTGCCCATTTCCCTTGTTAGAGGAAACCGAACCAGTTGAAAAAGTCAAAGGTTTAGTTGTGAAGGCACAACCCAAATGAAGATTCTTTTGTCTAAGTGTTTTGCCCAAAGACGAACCGAGCTTGTTCACTAGCAAGTAGTTGGTTCGTTGAAGTAATGTTTAAAGTTAAACCGTCGATAGCTCGTTAAGTAATAGCTAGGGACTATTATGAGTCTTATAAGGTGGATGTCTTATTTAATCAATTGTGAAGTACCCGTGTGTTTTTCTGAGATTGGTTTGAGAATAAGATGGTTGCGGTTAATGTGTTAGAGGTTTGTAGTTTTGAAATGAATTTTGGAATGAAGATTTATTTCTTTAGGGCGTGTTGTGGTAACATTTGATGTCTGCAGTGACATTGTGGTGTTTTAGATATGATAAAGTGGGGGCCATCATATTGCCTCTTGAATATAAGTTTGTTGCTTTGCGTAACACGTATGAATATATAAGGAATATGGAAATATGAGCATTGACGAGATAAAGACCTTGTGTAAGGGAAATGTTAGTTACCGTGTAATCTGTTAAGGGAGCAAGGGTTTAGACTTTGTAAATGCTTTTATTTTGTATCACAGTTTCCTTGGAAAGAGTCGAAGAACCTTGGTGGAAATCCAAGCTGCGTGAGACCATCTTGTTGTGACAGTGGTGCTGATTCAATTAGAGTCAAATAAGATTTTAAGATCTTCGAGGATGTTTTATTGTATGGTCAAGGATGTATTTTTGTGCTAGAAGAGAGAAGGGTATGCCTACCCTAACAATGTAAATTTTAGGTTCTTGATCTTTATGGAATTTGAGATTTGGACAACGGCGTAGGTCGAAGTAACTAAGAATTGTTGATCATATAGATTGTGTAGAGTTAGTTCGGGTTAGAGTATCATGATGCCCATGTAGGGCGACCAAGTATCACAAGTGATGATCTTGTAAGAGAGTACCGATGCTAGTTTTATGCAATACTGTTACCTTTTGTTTCATTAGTTAAGCTCTGGGTTAAGGATTAATTTACTTTGGAAGTTGCGGGAACTAGCATCTGATTGTAATTAAGAGGATACAATGTTATGATTGAAATTAGGTCCGATGGTTTTTGATGGACTTCGAGATCTTGTTGTGGGTGCTTTAGAGAAAAAGATATCAAGGCAAGAAATTCCTCTTATATAGTACAGTGGCCATTATATGGCAAATTTTGAGAGCAACAATTTGTGCCAAGCTTTCACCGCGTGTTTTGAGAGTGTGTGGAGTTGTGTGTTTGAGATTGTGATAAGTGTTTGATTTACCATCGGTTGGGAGTCAAACATTGAAATTTCCAAAGTTGTTGTGATGCTTCGATATTCATCAGTGAGAGTTAAATAGATGACCGTAGACCTTGTGAAGGAATTGTGAGTGCATAGTTTCGTTGGGATTATGTTGAGTAATGATATAGTCCTTGGTGGTACCGTTTGATATTTTAGAAAATGTGTCCAAATAAGAAGTCTGCTTGGCTTGTTGTGGGTTTGGTTGTACGATATTACGATGTGTACATGTTATTATTTTGTCACGAGATTCGAGGTTTGTGATAGAACCTCATCCCTTGGTGGGATTTCATACGATGACATATCCGGGTGATGGTACAAATGACATTTTCTATTCGTTTTATAGTTTAGAGTGTAAGAACCTTGCGTGAACCGAGTTGTGGGAGCTGCTTTAGTTTCCAATATGAGTTATCATGCTGAGTTTAAGGTAAATGCTTGAAGCGAGTGGAGACGCCGTTCATTTTAGAAGTCTTGCACCGGGCAAGCAATGATATTGATAAGAGATGTCATCAAAGTTAGAGTCTATTTTGGGGAGTCACCACGAAAGGGATCGCTTCATTTGGGTTACAACGGTTGTTTAACCTCATGTTCTTTCTAGATCGTAGGTTGTTGTAGAAGGATTTTGTGCGCAACAATCTTTTGGATTCTACAACGTAAGTTAAGTTTCTTTGATGATGTATTCATATGACAGATTTTTCGGGGCACTGCTGGGTTTTTGCTTGTCGTCTGTAGTGTACTGAGCGATGATGGATTCCTTCTAAGAGAAAGAATCAGTTGAGATTATGTTAGTATCGTTAGAAGACACGGGTTATAATTGACAAGTGTTGCAAGAGATCAGAGTAGCACAGCGGGATATGTTTGAGATCGTTGGAGAGCTATAAAAGTTTTAGCATCTTCTCTGGTTTATCGGTATAAATTTTGAGGACAAAATTTCTTTTAAAGAGGGGAGTGTTGTAACGACCCAATTCTTGAGTTAGTGAATCGAGTCTCGGGTTTGGGTCATGAGCCTTTATCATTAGAAGAATAAGTTAAGGGCTTTTAGGTTTGGGCTCATTTATTTGGAAGAGAATGTTTTATTTTTAAATAGGTATAGTTGGTGGAAAATGGTAAGAAGTTTTGGATAAGGAGAGAAAAAAGTGAAAAATGGATGGTGAGAGAGAGAGAAGAGAAAATAAGAGAAAAGTTAACAAGTAGAGATTCAAACTCTAATCTACAAAGATTTGACCGTTCATTGTCGACACCTCAACCGCCATTGTGTTTATCTCACCGAGGCGAAGTCGTTGGTACTAGCGGCGTCGCCATTGGAGCTGCCGTCAGAGAAGGTAAAAGAGAAAAAGTTTCAAGTTTTCTAGTTGAAGGGGTTAGAGTGCTCAGAATGAAAAAATAGAGGCCACCATCGAAATCACCAGCTCGAGAATATTCAGTCGGTAAAGTTTGGTAGCCACCAAACGTCGACGCACACGGTTGGGCATTATCCTGGGTAGTTAAGCCATCTAAGCCACCCAAGTCGAGCCATGAGTCGCATTTACCAGCCAATCGAGCCGTGAGGACCAGCCTAGTCATGAGCCACGTTGACCACACTACTAGTCGTCATTGACCGGTGTTGATCATTGACTTTTTCTTGGTGCCCTTACCTGGGGGTTTCTTGACGTTCTGAGTCCTTTAGCGCAGTCTGTTTTACCAAATTCGAACCTGATAAGATATTTCTATCATTTAACCTTGTGAATTGAATAGGGGATGCATGAAATTAATGTTTTTTCATATTCACTTTTATATGAAGATTAATCAGGATCGGATATCGGATCAAGTGGAATATTCGGGAAGCTTAGATGAGGATTTTAACTATGGCTTAAGGTTAGTACACCTCGAACTCCGAAATGCTTTGTGAGCATCATAAGTATAATTGCTTTGCTTGTTAGTGGTTTTAAAATAGGTTGATGATAGATAAATATGTGTTGAGGCCGGTATTGAAATACTTGGTAAATATTGAGATGCGTAATGAGTTTGAGAAAGTTTGAGACTAGTATGAGCTTTAGAGACTATGTAGGGTCATTGGATATTCGTATGATTATCTGATTCGTTCATTTACATGTTGTGTTGCTTGAATGTTTGAAATATAAATTGGCATGTTCGATGGAAATTATACTAAGTGGACTGATAATTGGTAATATTTGAATGATTGACCATGAAGCCGATAATAAATATTAATTGATTAAATACGTTAGTAAACAAACCTGAATGACTTTCATAAGCTTTAGAGATCGAGTAAAGTGTTTGTAAAATCGTAATCTAAGGAAATAGTACAAACCTGTGAATAGGGTATCAGTACTAGCTTTGGATGTATCAGTATGCAATTAGGGATCGTATTGGTACGAGTTGACCCATACCGATACTTGTAGAAATTAAAAATTTCCAGTAAGCCAGTTTAGTATCTGTACGCGTGTGAGTACCGATACCCAGGGGTACCGTATCAATACTCGCGTTTAAGTATCGATACCCACTAAACGAGATAATCTATAATGCTAATAAAAAGATAGAAAATGACGTGGGATGTTAATAGAGATAACTAATGATGATGATTAATGTACACTTACATAATAATCAATAACTTGGTAAACGCTGTGTGGCTTGATGGTAATAGCAACCGTAGGGATCCTTGGTGGGTCGTGTAAAGTTGTGTGCTATATGTAGTCAAGTTATTGCTATGTGCTGATATGGACACCTAGATGATTGAATCATCTTGATTGAAGGGTTTTCTAGTAAGCCATTTTAGTATCGATACTCGTGTGAGTATCGGTATGTGATTGGGGACCGTATTGATACGGGTCGACTCATAATGATACTTATGGATGTTAAAGATTTCTAGTAAGCCATTTTAGTATCGATACTCGTGTGAGTATCGGTATCTAGGAATACCATATTGATACTCGTGTTCGAGTATCAGTATCCACCGAATGAGATAATTTATAATGCTAATAAAAAGATGGAAAATGATGTGGGATGTTAATAAAGATAACTAATGGTGATGATTAATGTACACTTACATAATAATTAATAACTTTGTAAACGTTGGGTGACTTGATGGTAATAACAACTGTAAGGATCCTTGATGGGTCGTATAAAGATGTGTGCTATGTGGTAGTTGAGTCCTTACTATGTGTTGATATGGACACCTAGATGATTGAATCATTTTCATTGTTGGGTTTTGGATACCCAGTGAGAGTTAGAGTGTGTTGCAACACCGTGGTTAAATATTTTCAAATATATGAACCCGATACTTAGTGGGATCAGGACTCATTCGAAGATGTTTGATGAGAGATTCTGAGCATGGGTGTATGTATCCTGCCGCTTAGTGGTACCGAGCCTCACCCCAAAGAGTGTATGATCTCGATGCTTAGTAGAATCATCCTCACTTAGAGTGCATGATCCTGATGCTTAGTGGGACCGGGCTTCACTCCTATATTATGGTATAATGCTTATATGTTATGAGAAGCATATGCCTTCTTTCTATGGTGTATGATTTGGCGGCTAGAGGTATATGATGTTATATTGCCATGTTATGAGTATAGTTGGGCCTTGTATGCCACGTATGATGATTACTATGATGAGAGCATATGTTTAGGCAAACAGTAGTAGCGCCACATGTTTATTTATCTCTCCTTATTGCTCGTACTAGCTTGCATGCTTATGTTTATGATTAGCATAAAGTATAGTAGAGTAGATGTGTACCACTGAGCTTTGTAAGCTCAGTGCTCGGAATTGTTGTTTCCGAGCGTAGGTTGATTGTGGGATCGAGGAGTACTATTGGTACGAGATTCTAGCATGTGATAATCTATAGACTGCAATACTTGTGTTTAGTGGGCTATGTATTCACAGGACCTTACCTGTTGGATTTTGTAATTCTTATTTTTGAAACTGTATTAATTAAACCGAATGTTAAAATGTTTTAAATTTAAGTTGGAGCTCCTTTGTACCATTTTGATTATTTATTTATATTTTCAACTGTCAGCTTTAAATGTTTTGAGAAAAACCTTGTTGTGCTAAACCTAGTTAAGAAATTTTATGATTTTTGTTTGGGCTTGAGGCCCAAATGTAACATCCGAGTCGAGGGTGTTACATATGTATTCTAAATTGGTTTAAGAATATGTGGTTCAAATTTGGTCAAAATGGGCTTAAAATTAAGGAGAAATTGAAGAAAAATGAAATCGTGGACTAAATCGCAAAACTGTAAAATTCAGTTTTTCGAGTATGACAAATTTCAAATCGACTCGAACTCGAACTTTTTTCGAGTTCTCGAATAACTCGACTCGAATAATTTGAAATAAAAAATAATTTTTTGAGTCGAGACGAGTTTTACTGACCCTTAGATGTCGGTGAGTAAAGCAAAGGCTTCGCACCCCTATAAGATTTTTTTTCTATTTATGTCCATTTGAAAATTGTAAAATTAGAATGTTAAAAAAATACTAAATAGTAGTGAAATTATATTTTGGCCGCTAAAACTGATAAGACATCAGTCGAGTCCCTTTAAAAATATAAATTAACATACAATGGTAAAATTATATTTTAAATGAAAAATACTCCAGAATTTAATTCGGTACCTCTAGAAAATCAATGACTCCATCTCCGATACAAAATATAAATCTCTAAACTATAATATACATATATATAATAAGTTCGGAGCAACTTTTGAATTGATGAAATTACCATGCATTGTTCATTATACAGCTAGATTAATATTACAATGATAATTTTATGATTAAATTTTGAATATTAGAAATTAGTTTATTAAAAATTGAATTTACACTTTATATACATGTTAAATTGCACTTCCATTAACCTTCAACATTTAGGTTTATCATTGAACCCAACGAGTTCCCAATAGAAAAACGAATGATGTTTATTCTAGAAAATTCGAGTTCAATCGCTTTGTCTACGAGGTGTGTGTATTGTTAAAGAGTTAAGAATATGTATAAACATATACTACCTTGTAATCACTTTTAGATAGAGGTAGCAATCAGGTTGTTCGGTTCGAGTCAATTCAGCTTTGTTTGATTTTCGATTTAGGTCGCATTCGGTTCAAGTTCGGATCAGGTTTGATTCAGATTTAGATCGAGTCTATGCAATTTAGGGTTGGGTCAGGTATTGGGTCGGATCAATATCAGATCGGTTGAATTTTGGGTTGGGCCAATATTCCAAGAGTCTAATTGCAAAAGGAACAAGAACTTACCACTTATTTACACTATCGCGAACGTTCAAAATCTGCGTTTTTATACCAACGCTCTCAAAGTAGACGAGTATAAAATAAGCAATGCTCTAATTAAAAAACAAACTTCTCGATATAAGAAAGCACAACATCTTTAAATAAGCGACACAAGGCATGATCGCTGCTAAAGCAACACACGATTTGTGCAAAAGGGCATGTGGATAAACTTATTATGGGAAAGTAATCATGATCGCAACTACGAAAGTAAAAAGAGAGAGCAAACACTTCATCATTACCTTACAAATTAACAACGAACAAGGATTCACATTGTTATATCAATATATCAAAGGAAAAGAAATACAATACAAATGCTAAAATACAACCGTAAGGTCAACTTTGTAACTTGTCTCCCATAGGTTTCTTATCACTAGGGGGGAAGAACCCATCTTAAAGGAAAATCAGCGGGCTATCAATTTCTAGGTTTCCGATAAGGGAAATAGGGAACTACTTGAGAACCTTTCCCCATGTAAGTTCGATCAGGAGAAGCCCATAAATAGGCAATAAGCTCTTCTATAGAGAGAAAAGTGGGCTTCTTAATGCTAAAGACAGAGTGCATGGAGATGACAACCAACTTTCCCATTTCTACTTCAGTTCTACCCTACGAATCATTTGGCGCGAGCTGCTTGTTGCCACAATTGTTGACACCCCAAATACCACAATAGAAGAACGACTAGCTACTCCAATGACACGTATTTGGGAGCCTGCAAAAACTAAGCATGCATCAACAACATCGATATCATGCCCAGCAATTGCCGCCTCTCGATGTATTAACAAACACCAAAAAGCAATAGTATTCAAAAAGCTTTGTGATAAAAAAAATTTTTCGAATACATTGACTGTTGGAACTTTTTACTATAGATAGCTACTCATAGCCTTCTAAATACTATTGTCTGATGATGCAAAATAGCATACACCAATGAAACTACCTCCTCTTAGAATCTACAAAACACAGTTTTAGAGCGTCACTCATTTTCTCCTCCTCTTTTCAAAGCAACACAAATGAGATCGTAAAAGAAAAATTACACGACAAGAAAATAAACTGCTCATAAATTAGGTTATGAAGACACATACCAAATGAGCCCAATTTATAGTAGGCAAGGGGCATACCAAGTGACGACGTTTTATATAAGCCTATTTAAAGAGCCACCGACATCTGCATTTAATTCCCAAATCTCAGTCTCGAGTAAATAGCCAAAATCAGCAACTTTCAAAATTTCAATCAATAACTGCATAAGAAGGCGCATGTAGTTATCACTACAAATCAGATACTTTCTCTTTCATCTCATATTTCTCTAAATTATCTAAGTCACCGCAAATTAAAACAATAAGGAATAAGAAAAGAAACCAAGCACAGAACCATCTTTTTAAAATAGCAAGCATCTATCTCGTCCTACGCAACAGTCCACAATAAAAATCCCTTAAACCCATGTTAAAACTTTTTCCATACGCTAGCATCCAT
Source organism: Hibiscus mutabilis (assembly GCA_019671005.1). Classification (NCBI taxonomy): domain Eukaryota; kingdom Viridiplantae; phylum Streptophyta; class Magnoliopsida; order Malvales; family Malvaceae; genus Hibiscus; species Hibiscus mutabilis. The sequence goes on along the minus strand of CM033740.1, from coordinate 30,580,219 downwards.
AAATGCACGTGAACAAATAACAGAACCTTCATCTTATTAAGCTAAGGAAAACACGGATAAACATAGCATTATAGAAATGTCACTAGTGTAATCAAAGCTACCCAAGCAGCACAAACTAATTCGCTGTACCAACACAACAAGCCAAGTTAAATCTACTTCATAATTCCACCAACCTACAAAGCTAACTAAAAAGATACAAAATAATATATTACAAGCCATGAAGAAATCAAAAGTACAACAATTCTAGATTATTGAGACCATCATGGTCCTTCTTATCATTCAATTTTTAATAAGAAATTTATTTCACAAAAATTTACGCGGGGTGCCGTAGCGCACAAAAAAACAACAACAACAAAACACTTAAACCAACATAGTCTAAGAAAGTAACACCTTCGTTACTTAACGAATACGCTAGCCAAATTCAACAAATAGAGAATAAAATATGAAAAGTGTCATCTTTTGACAAAACAAAGTCAGATTAGAGATTAAAACCTATAAAGAATAAGAAAAGACGAATAAGCCACCTGAATAAATCACACTTCATTTCATACAATACATGAGTACAATAAGATACTTCAGGTTCTTTGTGATAAGGGTTATTTCATGTAAGTTGTCTGCTATAAAAATCAAAGCATGATACATTCCAACCTGAACAGAACATAGTGCAATAAACAAAGCAACACTTTAAAATATGTTCTTCCCACACGCGACAAAAATAAAGAAATAAAAACAAACAACACTTCTACACCCCTGCTACGATCACCCAAAACACCGCTACCTTCTATTCCATCCATTGCATCACTGCGGTCGTTCAGGGAGGAGGACGCGTTTAAAGTAAACGCATAAGGATATACAACGCTCCTATACTTAGTAGTAATGCTATCCCATGAGATCCCAAAAGGATTTTTTACGTCAAAGTCCAAAGCTACCTCGCAAAAAAGCCAAAGTCCACGTCTCTAACATCAAAGGGACCCTGCGCCAACTGAAATCTTAGAATAGCGGCATCTCAAGATCTCTCTATCCCTTCGACCATACAGGCAGAGGTGGTGTCCGCAACTGACTTAATCTTCTTTGCCACATCAACATCATCCGTAGCTTCCAACACCATAATCTCGTTCTTGTGTGACTCTTTCAGCTCTAATAATTTCCTAGTGAAATTGGCAAAGTTTTCATTTGCCGCGCTATTCACTTTCTCTAGCTCTTCTTTAAGACCTCGGATCTCAATTTTAAAACTTGTTCCATAGTCGCTTATTCTTAATTCTAAGAGCACGATCACTCTCCTTCTATTTCTCAGTAATTTCCTCTGCATACTTCCTGTGCAAGTCCTCTACTCGAGCCCGAATATCCACCTCATGTTTTTCTTGTAAATCCTTTAGTTGAGTAACATAATTCTCCACCTGAGAAAAAACTTGGCATTATCCTCAAGAATATCGGAGTATCCCTTCACCTGCGAATGCAACCTCACATTTTCCTCAAGAAGAACCTTCATATTCCTTTCCATGTTAAGCTAGACACAATCGAATTCCTAAATAAGACCCCAACCCCCCTCAACGGTCCTCCTAATACTAGTACAAGGTGGAAAAGCACTACAACTATTTGCATATAACTCAAATAAACCCCTAGCAGCAGATTTACGTTGGAACCAGTTTTCTACCCTCAACGCTTCCCTCAAGGGTAAAATACGCTTAACAGAGCGAAGGGTTTGCTACCCTCGCATGAGGAAACCTTCCCTAGCCCAAGCACCGAAAAAGTTATCGAAGCTTTCAGAAACGATGCGGGCTTTCTAGACACAACTGCAGCGGGTATTCCTTTACTTGAACAATGAATATCAACAAAGTCAAGTATAGTTGGTCCTACAAACAAACCCAATAAGCATACTTGGTCATAAACTAAAAGTAACAACAACATATCACTTAACACACATGGCAGCACGCAAACAATAGATAGACCGACACCTGAATCAGCAAAATCAATGCTTTTAGAAACACCAGTCGTTGCCTCAAAAAGTGAACTGTGAAGTTTGAGCAGAATAGGTGGTGCATCACAGTTTACCTTAAGCAAAATATTGGTAACCCCAGCATCAAGCACTGGCCTCTTTCCCAACATCTTTTCCTCGGCACCTAAAGGGCACTTTTTTGAGCTATAAGCCCTCATTCGCTTTGCCTCACTTTTTTCGTGCCAACTACGATATCTTTTGGCACTCTCCTAAAGGCATTTTAGGCATAAGGGGAAATCCCCAAAAAAGAAGTAGCAGGAACTGTGTCCATTAAAGACATCGCTGCAGTAATTAATACCATTGAACAAGGCGAACTTACTTTTCCGCTCCTAGCTGCAAAGGGTAAAGTATCTAGAATCGCCATTCGGCCTCCTATCTCATTACTAGCAGCTCCCAAAAGAGAAACCGCAGTCCCTGTGAGACATATGACAAAAAGGGGAAAAGGTAAAGATAAAAAATCAATGAGCCATAACACGCATAAAGAAGCAAAATCATTACTAGTATCCATTCACCTCTTCGACCTGTGCTCTAAACGCAGACAACTCCCCTCGTCACCTGAACCAGAAATAGACTGCAAACTCAAAACCACTTGTTTCTTTCCCCCTTATTGTGATCAAAGCCAAAAAGACTCGCACTAACACAACCCCTTAGAGAAACAAGAGCATCCTTCCCGCTAACCCCCTGGGGAAGAATCCTCTTCATAATATTTCCAAATATGAGTATGAATGCCAATATGCTCTGAAAAGAAGTTATCTAGTTCCTCCTCGTCACCTAAAAGAATCTTCGCAAAACGTTCGTCCCACCTTCACCAAAGGGCCACGCCTCCACATGAATAGGCACATTTACCAAAGAACCCTCCGAAAATACGTTAAATTCTTTTTCATCCCTACTATTGGGGCTTTTCCCTTACAAACAGTATACCCGAACATTTTTAAGAGTACATACCTCTTCAAAATGACATAGTTGATCACTTTCTAGCCTTTTGATAAGCTTTAGTTCAGCGAGTGACATTTTCCCAATAGTAGGCGGCACAACCTTATCCTTCGCCAGTCGGTGCCATACAAAAGGAAACGAAAAAATTTCAGTAGCACATTCTACTTTGATATACTTTTGTCTTATCAAGATGAAGATTGTCGGTTTGATTACTCGTCAACAACCTTTTCCCTCTATGGTGACAAATAGTAATGAAACTCTTCATATTTTTGTCATGACCAGTCATCATATTGTAAAAATAGCTGAACACATCGATAGAAGGTTCATCCCCATGAATCATACAATTTAAAAAATAAGTCACCAAAGTCCAACTAGTTTCGCTCAATTAACCGGGCGCTACATCAAACTAGTTTAGCCACTCCACGAAGAATGGATACAACGACAAATGGAACTCATCCTCAAAAGAAAATAGAAGGATCAAAAACCATGACCGTTCTTCATCAGAACAAGTACTTAGGCAAAATATCCCAACCAACACACTAAACTGATAACGAAAGTGATTAACAACAAAAAGGCCTCAATACTCTAATGTTGTCAACAACTCGTCGAGTTCGATAGTACAACGAACCTCATCGTTTACCACAACGGACGATTCGGCCATTAACAAAGAAAAATTTTATTTTCCTTCATAAAACTCTTCTTTACACTTCTCAAAGAACTCACAAACAACAAATAAAGCAAGCAAAGTAAAGCTTAAAGAATGCAAATCTAGAGTTTATTTATAACTAAGAATCGTGTCTTCCTCGACACGCTTTATTATTGAAGAGGTTTATCTTGTGACACTTCACATACAACGACTTACTCCCAAAGAAGACAGATCGATTCATTAATAAACTCCATTTGTAAAAAGAAAACTATCTTTCTTCAGGATTAGCCTGCCGAGCCCCTGTAAAAATCCTCTGGTTCGCCAAGGTCACTTTATAACCTTTCCACACTTGGGGGGAAATTGTTAGTATCTACAAACACCTTTCGCCATTTGTTAAAAATAATATGAGTAAGACCATGAGTGATGTAACACAAGGGATGTCTGGCGGTGTACGCCACGATGCCCGCGAACCACAACACGCAGAACCACCAGTAAATTGTGCAAAATCCTTCGCAAACTATGGCAAACAAACAAGACCACGGGTAACATCATACCTCACTGGGTGACCACGTGAATATACACGTGTTTACTACGGATGTCGAAGGTAAACTAGGACGTCAAGTCATAACCCGTCCGATTAATGCGCCATAATAACCCAACCACGACACATGTCTAGGCAGTATAAAACTGGACATACAGTAGGAAAGAGGGGGATCTTCCATTCCATACACCATCACCACCTAAAAGCTAGAGCAATAAGCAAGCTCTGGCCCAGAACGACCATCTTAAACACTATCTTCGGTCATTGTTCATTTTAACCATCAACAAATATATTAAAAATATAATTGTAATTTGATATAACTCAAGTCTCTTTATTTATTTAAATTAAAAATTATCCTTTATTAACGAAGGGAAGAAAGCGTGATGGATCTACTATATCCTTTCTTTAAATGGAAAAACACATTTTTTTATTTGTCTTAATTACTTATCTTTAAAAGAAAAGAAGTGCTGTATCACGCCTTCTTTTTGTCTACAAAAGGCAAAAACCATTCAGTTTAGTTCAATCCCAATGGGTAATCCCTTTTCTGATATTATTCAGAAAAACAAAAGTCGAGTCAAATCAATCAATTCAAGACTATGAAAGAAGCTAACCTCAAAATTATATGTATTAGGCTCCATTTGCCATTGAAGTGTGAAACAACCGTTTGAGCTATAAACCAGCGTTGGTAGAAGTTGGATTTTTCAGCTGCCGGCAAGCAGGCGTTTAGATGCTAAATGAGGGTGGGTAAACAAGCATTTGGCCAAACTTATCCCTGTTTGGCACTAGAAAGACGACGCCAATAGACGTTTAGGAGAAAAACTCAACCAAAAATGGGTCCTTAGTATTACACACATATGTGTGGGCCGAGACCCAACCTGCCTTCATAGTTATTGGATTCAAATAAAACCCCCATCAAAAGTTTTCATAATGACAAACATATTTACGCAAACTATAGATATTGTACGACTAAGGGGCCCAAGCATGGTGACAATTGAGTGGGAAATAATAAAAATTTATAGAGATTCAAATCAACGAGAATAGAGAATAATCAAAATCTTCACTTACGGGAATAGGGATGAAAAAAATTTTATCTTTGAAGTTCAAATGGGAATAAGGATGGAGATTAATATATCTGCACAGTGAAGATTCCCGAACTGTACCTATATAAATCCTTATGGGGATCCCTAAAAAATACACCACATGCCATTTTTCTTATAAAAGCAACAATTTAGTCAGTTAATAAAAATTTTGTGACAAATATGCCATTCATCCGTTAAAGTTGAAATGTACGACTTGGTATAACAACAAGTTTAGTCTCTAAAACTTATACATTCTATTAATTTGGTCATAATTCAAAATAATTTAATAAATTTAACACTTCATATTTAAAAATATCATTAGTGAAGTGATTGTTTCTACTAGCAGGTAGTGTTAATGTCATAATGAGTTTTGTTGAGATATTTGATTTTAATATAACTTAAATAAAAATGTTTTTGGAATTAAACTATTTTGCAAAAATATTTCAAAATTCTATTAACTTGAAAAATATGTTTGAAAGGTTTTCAAAGTGTTTTTGACATGATTAAATACTTTCAAAATAGCCCAAATGTAAAAAAAACATGCTTTGAGTAGCGGTACCATTTCCTCAGTATTGATACCCAAACAGCCGTACCTATACCCATTTTCTCTGTACCAATACGCCCTTTAAATCCCCAAGGTTTCCAAAACTCTTGTAGTCATTCACCATACCGGTACAAGCTTGGCCATACTAGTAACTAGTGTAATAAATGCCCAATGACTCTTTCTATTTAAAGCATGTACCGATGCCGAAGGTCGCGTACTGATACTGACAAGCCTAGAATTGCATTTAAGACTGGAATTAAAGTCCCCAATGGCTAGAAATGGTCATGAAGTCATTAGAGTTTTTAAAAGACCTCTTCAAGCAACCATGGAAGAACAAGAAACATCCTTGCCAACATTCATGTATAGAGAAAGTGATTTTTGCACTTAAAGTTTATTTTTTAATTAGATAACACTTGTTGAGCTTAATTGTCAATATTGCTCAATTGTTTAGGTTTTTGGTGAGTGCTTAAATTGCAAACATATCAGCCTTGTGAGATTTTTCATGTTTGCTTAATTTGTATTCTCTTGAAAGAAAATGTCTCAAAGCTTTGAGGTATAAGCTTTGAGGGTTGTAAAGGTTATCTCCTTAAGCATAGAAAAAAGAAAGACAAATTAGTGAATTTGTAGAAAATCCTCAGTGGGGAAGCTAAGGTAGTGGAGATAGACTTGGTTTAGAAATTGAACCACTATAAATCCTTGTGCAAAATTTTAAATTCTTATTGCTTCAACCAATTTCACTCAAAGGCCAATTCACCCCCTATTGGCAAATTCGGTTGATTAATTCGAGCCCAACAATTGGTATCAGAGCTTTGTCTCTATATCAAATTAACATACTAGAGTTGATCCTTAAAGTTCTCAACCATTCTACATCAATCGGAGCTTATAACACAATCTATCACCAAGCATCTATACTTTAAGAGTGCCGACTATTCTTATTAGAAGAATAAGATGATGATCTTCATTCAATCCGTTGATTACAAGCTTTGGGATATCATTGAAAATGACCCCAAATATTCACAAGATAGGGTTGGAGACATTTGTGTCCTCAAGGATAGGAATAAATGGAGTGATCAAGAAATGAGACAAATGCAACTCAACGCTAAAGCCACACGTGTGCTCTTGTATGCTCTTGGCCCGAAAGAATATTCCAAAGTATCATATAGTAAAGATGCCAAGGAAATATAGGACAAGCTTGAAATTACATATGAAGGAACCAATGAGGTAAAGGAGACCACGATTAGAATTCTCAACCTCAACTATGATAACTTCAAGATGGACTCGAAAGAAGACATCAAAGCTATTTTTGATCTATTTTCTGTCATAGTGAATGATCTTAAAAGATTCGGAGAGATGATATTAGAGGATAAGCTTCTGATAAAGTTTATTTATTTACTTTTCGATTCATGGGGTTCCAAGAAGACCTCAATCATTGAATCAAAGAATTTGAAGATGCTCAAGCTTGACGAGCTAATGAGATTTTTGCTAACCTATAAAATAATGATGTTAAAGAAGAAGAAAGAAGAAGAAGAAGAGGACATTGAAGAAAATAGTATTGCTCTTAAATCCTCCACAAGCCAACAAAAAGATTCAAGTAGAGAGGATAGTGAAGAAGAAGAAGAAGAGATGGCCAAGCTCTTTAAAAAGTTTACCCAATTTATGAAGCAAGAAAATGAAGAATCAAATATGAATCTAGAATGAAGAGAAGAGATCCCATCATATACTTTGAATGCAAAAAGCTGGGTAACATCAAGTATGATTGTCAAAAGATGAAGAAGAAGGGATTAAGCCATAACAAGAAGGCATTTGTGGCTACATAGAGTGATGAAGAGTACTCCATTGATAATGATGTAGCCAACCTTTTCCTCATAGCCATCGAATAAAATTCAAGGGTAACTTCTAGATCAGCACCTTCAATTTCATATACATTTGATGAATTACAAGATGCTTATGATGATTTGGTTTTAGAGTTTAAAACCATATTTTGAAAAAAAAAAGAAAATGGTTTCAAAATAAAATGTTCAAAATGATTTGATTTCTAAAACCAAGATGAACTTGAAGCAAAACTCAACGAGTTTGAGAAAAAGAATCCGATTTACAAGATTTGCTTCAAAAGGTTCAAGAAGATCATCAATGATAAATTGATGATCTTAAGAAATAAAAAGTTTTGATTTACAAAGATTTTGAAAAGAAAATTGGAGAATGCTCCAAATCTAATTTTGTAAAATCAAACTTTTATCAAAGATAATCTAGTTCCCCTAGATTTTTTAAAGGTAAAATGATTAAGAACATTTGGGTCCCAAAAGAACTCATTTTTCAAAGAAAAATGAAGAAATTGAAAAATATATTCTTAAGGGAACAAAGATTTTTTAGACTAATGCAAATGGATCCAAAGCAATTTGGATACCAAAACATGTATGACTGTCTTTATAGGTGTGTTGGAGCATGATGAGTAGTATTGAAACTTGGAGCTCTAGACACACAAGGGAGAAGGACACTTGAAGAAGGAAAGACTTAACACCCTACCTTGGTTCAAGTGGTAATTTTTTTTCATGCAATTGCTTGATCATGTCTACATTGTTTAATCTTGGTGACTCCATTGCATATAGTTAGGGGGAGTCTCAATTGCATGAGTTACATGTTTTTTTGGCCTAATATGTCTATTTCCATGTTTTGTCTTTAAACTTGTAATGTTCGGTTGAATTTTGGTGATAATCCATGCTTGATTTGATTTAAATGTGTTATCTTGAGAAGTATGTTGATTAAAATATAGCTCATATATTCTTTAATGCATATCTAATTGTCTTAAAGCCTTTGAATGCTCTTAGGATATCATATAAAGGCCTTTAGAAGTGTTTTTGCTGCATTTTTTGCCAAAATCGTGCAGCCGGTATCGGTATCCCCCATACCGTACCGGTACTGCAATGGTCTTGTATCAATATAGATGACTTTGTACCAGTACGCACAGTCAAAAAGGGACAATTTTGTCTCCTTTTTGCCATGACTTCATGTGTTTAATGATATTTTTATTAATGGCATATTGTTTTGAATTTCTTGTGTTTATTTATTTATTTCATGAAATTCAATATTTCTCTTGAATGTTTGGATTAACATTCTTTTATTGCTTGATTGAGGGGAGCCATTTTTTTAAATTCTTTCATGTAAAATTTTTGGTCTTTTCTCCATTGTTATTTTGTACCAACATGTCATTTCAAACTTTGTTTTGAATTATTTTTGATATAATAAAAAGAGGGAGAGATATGTTTGAAAAATTAAATTTCAAAAAGAAAAAAGAGAGCTTTAATATTTTTCTTTAAGTATTCTCTTTTTCTAAAATTATTTTTCTAAAGGGGAAAATTTTCAAAAACAATTTTTCAAATGGTTTCGTTATATCAAAAATGGGAGATTGTTGAGATATTTGATTTTGATATAACTTAAATGAAAATTTTTTCTGTACTTAAACTATTTTGCAAAATTATTCAAAAGTCCATTAACTTGAAAAAATTGTTTGAAAGGTTTTCAAATTGTTTTGGACATGATTAAATACTTTCAAAATTGTTGAGGCTCGAACCAATCAACCAATTGTACCAAGAGGGGGTGAATTGGATTTTTGCTTTGGTAGATGAAAAGGTAAGTAAAAAAATGTGACACAATGATTTATAGTGGTTCGACTTTCTAACCAAAGTCTACATACACTCCTTTAGCTATCTACACTAAGGATTTTCCACAAATTTACTAATTTATCTTTCCTTTTTTCAGGATTAAGGAGATAATAACCCTTACAACCAAGACTTATACCCCCAAAGTCTTGAAAAACTCTCCTACAAAGAGAAAACAAATTGGCAAACAAGGAAAACCTCCTAGGCAAATGTGTTTGCAATTTAAGCACTCACCCAAATCCTAACACTTGAGCAAATATAACAATTAAGCTCACAAGTGTGTTCTACAAAGAAATATGACAAAATTGAACACTAAAACACTTTCTCTAACATTGAATGTTGGTAGTTGGTTTCTTGTTCTTCCATGAATGCTTGGAGATGTATTTTAAACCCTCTAATTGCTTCATGACCATTACTAGCCATTGGGGGTTGATTGGAGTTGTTTGGGACTTTATTTTCAGCCATAAATGTAGTTCAAATGTAGGGCATATCGATATACGAGTCATCATATTGGTACCTGTCTCAAAGAAGATAGTGTCGTTGGGTAATTTTTACGTTGGATAATTTTTACATTGGGTATCGGTACACGATACAAGTGTATCGGTATAGAACCTTCCTTATAGGTACGGTCTAAGTCGCATCGATACTCATTTTGTCTACTGGAAAATTAGACCGTTGGGGACAAAGGGGCCTATCGGTACACAACTTAGTTGTATCAGTACGAGCTCTTCTGGTTATCGATACGCGTCAATCTGTACCAGTACTCAAAGCATGTTTTTGACTTTTGGGCTATTTTGAAAACATTTAAACAAGTCAAAAACCCTTTGAAAACCTTTCAAACATATTTTTCAAGTTTATGGACTTTTAAAATATTTTTGCAAATTTGTTTAAGTCCAAAAATATTTTTCATTTAAGTTATATCAAAATCAAATATCTCAACAAAAATAGCCTAAATGTCAAAAACAAACTTTGAGTACCGGTACCCTTTCCTCGGTACTGGTACCCAAATAGCCGTATCGATAGTCATTTTCTCTGTACTAATACGCCTTTTAAATCCCTTAGGTTCTAAAATTCTAGTAGCCATTCATCTTACCGGTACAGGCTTAGCCGTACCGATATGAGAGTATCACGTACCAGTACCCAATGTAATAAATTCCCAATGACTTTTTATTTAAAGTAGTACCAATGCTGATGGTCGTATACTGATACTGACAATCCCAAAACTGCATTTATGGCTGGAATTAAAGTCCCCAACGATTAGAAACAGTCATAAAGCCATTAGAGGGTTTAAAAGACCTCTTCAAGCAGTCATGAAAGAACAAGAAGCATCATTGCCAACATTCATGTATAGAGAAAATGATTTTTGTACTTAAAGTTTATTTTTTTTTCATTAGACAACACTTCCTACATGAAAGAACAAGAAGCATCCTTGCAAATTCAGTTGATCGATTTGAGCCCAACAATTGGTATCAGAGGTTCGTCTCTATATCAGATTAATATCCTATAGTCAATCCTTGAAGTGGTCAACCTTTCTACATCAATTGAAGCTTATAATATAACCCATCACCAATCCTTCATACTTAAATAGTGCCGACTATTCTTGTTGGAAGAATATGATGCTGATCTTCATTCAATCTATTGATTACAAGCTTTGGGAGATCATTGAAGATGGTCCTAAATATAAACAAAAGCGGTTCAAAGATTGCTTTGTCAACTTCTAGTCCTCTCTTGGTTACTTTATGTCCGAGAACTATTCCTTCCTTCACCTTGAAGTGGCATTTTTCTCAGTTCAAGACTAGGTTAGTTTCAATACATCTTTGCAAAACAAGTTCCAAACTCTGAAGGCATTCCACGAATGTTTTGCCAAACACTGAGAAGTCATCCATGAACACTTCCAAGTTGTTCTCGATTATGTCTAAGAAAATCGACGTCATGCAATGCTACAATGTAGCCTGGGGTATCACACAATCCAAAGGGCATTCTTCTAAAAGGGAATATAGTTTTCTCCTGATCTTCTAGAGCAATGACAATCTGAATGTAGCCCGAGTAGCCTTCTAGGAAGCAATAAAATGCCTTGCCTGCCAATCTGTCCAACATCTGATCGATAAAGGCAGTAGGAAGTGATCCTTCTACGTGGAATTATTTAGCTTCATGTAACCTATGCACACCCTCCATCTTGTCACAGTTCTCGATGGGATCAATTTATCTTTTTTGTTCTAGACCATAGTCATTCCACCATTCTTTGGCATATATTGCACTGGGATGACCCACGAGCTATCAGAAATAGGATAAAATATACCAGCATCCAGCCACTTTATGACTTCTTTCTTGACTACCTCTTTCATTGTAACACCCTTAACATATACTCATAGACCAAATATACATTAAAGATGTTACAAAATTGTTGGAAGAAATCTTGACTTGTAATTTTTTTATACCAAAATTCAGCTTCTAGTTTAACCATTTCTCCATTTTAAATTAAAAACTATATCGTTTAGATGTAGCTAGTTTTAACCCTGAATTGGTTTACAAAACTTACAATTGAGTTATTGAAATAAAAATATAACTCATGGTGAAAAATATGTGTGCTACCAGACCCTTTCTTGATTTTAAAACTTCTACGCAATTTAGGGTTAAACTATGTTTAACTGTACCGAAATTCTTTGCTACTATTAGCAAACTATACTTCTAAACTTATTCATCACAAGAAGCATATCTTTAACTAGTAAACGTATACTTTTAAAACAGTTCAACTATAATATATACATGCCCACTAGATATCAGTTTACGATAAGGATGTACTTACTGTAGTAACTTGATTTTTCCAAGGTTCAATTCCTTTTCGCTAGACAATTCTGGAGAACCTACGTGTGACATAATACACACGCTAAGTGTTTACTTAGTGTGGCAACTATAATATTAAATAAACTTTTCAATAATTAATCTAACATTAATATTGGAAAAATTATATATATATATCATTTAGAAATACAAAATAGTAAACATTGACTTATCAAGCCGTTCTTTCTCCAGGAAACCTGTAAGAATCACATTTCATACACATGTATATATGAGACAATTCATACCAAAACCAATGTTCGATGCATAGTTCATTTACACTTAAATCACTTCATTTGCACTTTTCACTATCATTAAATCATAGCCCAATGTAAAGTAATTGAGAATGCATGGTATGTGAGACACTGTTGAGTATGCACATGTGCGGCAACAACTAATATGTTGTGCCATAATAAATCACTGTATCACTGCTTTAACAACACCACTGTATCACTAGGTCATAGCTGTAGAACACAGCGTCACTTTTTTCACTTTATAACTGTTGTACACTTATACAACATCACTGTATCACGAGGTCATAGCTGTAGAACACAACGTCACTGTATCACTATATCACTATACTCCACCTCATTGGTATGCCAATTATACCAAGTATCTCAATAATCATACAATAGGCTTTTAACCAATTTAATGTTATAATCTATTCACTTATTTCATAATATCAATAAATAAAGACATATCACTATAACATTTATAAGAAAAACACTTTGGTCAGTTCATACCCAAAATCATTTATAAATCATTCGAAACCATTTAATATGTATTTAATTTACGATTCAAATCCTTTTGTTTTCAACACTCGAGGTTGACTTATCGCAAGTTTTCCTCATATCATAATAAAAATAAGTAAGAATACACTCACCTGGGCCATTTATTAGTATGCCTCACCAAGTTCTACTCGATCCTTTCCTTTATAGAACCTCAACCCTTCTTTGATTCGAACTTGACTTCATTAATCACATGAATAAGATAAAATATTTGTTAGATTCAAATCTAACAATACCTTAACCATGCTGTCTAATATAATCATTCGAATATAAAATTTCCAAATATTTTTCCTTTCTTCCTTGTATTGTTCAAAAACTCCTTATGGTCCTTGGTGACTAATTTGGACATCATCCAATTATTCAAGTTCAATTTGAACTATTTCATTACTACTTGCTCACTTTGGATTAATATCCTTTTTACCCCTAAACTTTATAAAAGTGACATTTAAGTCACTAATTCTATAATTGTACATTAAATTCATGTACAAATCAACCAATCATTTATTTTCTAACATTCTTGAAATTTTTCCTTCAACTTTCAACTTTATTCAATTTAGTCCTTCACTATACTTTCTTTTCAAATAGGTCCTTAAATTTTCCTTTCTTGAGATATCAATCCCTTAACTTTCATAGCATGCTTGAATCTTCAATTCTATCAATTTTTTATAAATTCAAGACCAATCCCTAAATTTTCTTAAAATGCCAAATTGGTCCTTTAACTTCCAAAATTTTTCATTTTGGTCCTTAATCATCAATTAAAGCTAACTTCATCATAATTCAATAATTCCAAAGCTAAAATAAAATTTTCAATAATTTCCCTTAATTCTCCAATATTTTGAATTGGTCACTAATTTCTCAACTTGGGGAAATTATTCAATCAATCATCAAAATTAAGCTTCTTGAATCAAAATTAATTCAATTTCATCATCAATTCTATAACCCTAATCAAAACCCTAAATTTCAAGATTAGGGTTTATAACTTCAAACATGAAATTAACTTGATTTCAAGCTTGTTTTCATCAAAACTAAGCTTAATTCATCATCTACTACATCAATTCTAATAAAATTTCATGAAACCCTAAATTCTCTCTCTTCAAACCCTAACTTAAAATTCATAATTCCATGCAATTTTACTATCAAAATATAGAGAATGAAGAGTAGATCACTTTACCTCAAACAACTTTGTTTGAATTCTTGATCAAAAACTTTGAAAATGGCTAGGAAAATTTTTTGGTATTTTTCTCCTTGTTCGAACAGCTTCTATGAGATAAAGATGATTTTTTGTTCATCTTCTATTCCATTTAATCCATGTGTAAAGGTTAAATGAATTTTAAATTCATTTAACTAGTGAAATTACTAGTTTGCTCTTTTATTATAATGGCCAAGATTCAATCTCATCAAAATCAATGGCCATGATTTAATCCGTGTTTAAATCTTCTTCCAAAATTGCCCTTATTTTCCAAAATATTTCAAAAATGCCATCCATGGAAAATGACCAATTTGCCCTCCAACTAGACTTTATTTACTTACATAACTTAAAATTGACATTCCATAAAAATTGAAACAAATTGGTTCCATTTTAACAAGCCTCCTTCCCAAAATATCATAAATTTTAATTTATGATATTTATTCAATCCAATTATTCAAATTTTACTTAATACGATTTCTAAATTTTCTTTCTTTGAGCTTTATAACCACTCCATCATATTCTAACTAAATCTAGTTATAATCCCATCAACATTAACAAAATATTCATAAAATAATATTTTATGTATTTTCCATAATCCTTGGAATTGTCTTTAAAATTTCAATTCGATCTGATATACCGAAAATTTTCGGGAATTTTTATCAGATACATTTTCTCTTAGAAATCTTATCTCAACAATCCATTATGAATACTACTGACTCAATCTGAATCCTTTTTATCAGTCAAAAAATTGGATATGGGACCTTCCCATTAGGTCACCCATCCTTGGGCTACTATGGTCTGAGCACGCTTAACAATTGTATTCGATTCAAATTCGAATAATATAAACCTCGTATGAAAAATATGGTAACACAGAAATACCACTATTGGGGGTGAACTATCCATTTACAGGGTTAACTTACATAACTTCTAGAAATTACACTTAGTTCCCTAAACTTTTCCAAAGTTTACACTTTAACCTCTAAACTTTCAAAAATTACATTTTAGTCACTAAGCAAAAATTGGGATATTATAATTCCCCCTTAAGAAAATTCGTCCTTGAATTTTCAACGTATACTTTTTTTCAAACAATTTCGTATTTTGCTTACTCATTCTCTCTTTAATTTCCCAAACGACCATATTTGCTTTATGATTTATCTCGAGAATCTTAACCAGTAAAATTTTCTTGTCCCTTAATTTCTTTAACTTTGTACAGTAGGATTTTCACTAGTTCTTCTATATACGTCAAACCTGGTTGCAGTCTAATCTCCTTAGAAGTAATTACAGGTGAAAAATCCGATCAATACCTCTGAAGCATAAATATGTGAAACATATAATGAGTCTTATTCCTATCTGGAGGTAAAGCCAATTGATAAGCCATTGGTTCCTTTCTTTTTAGAATCTCATATGGCTCAATAAATCTAGGACTAATCTTTCCATTTCAACCAAAACGTGACACCTTCTTCCAAGGTGAAATCTTTAAAAACACTTTTTCTCTAACTTCATATTCAATATCTTTTTTCTTCTTATTTGCATAGGCCTTTTGTCAATCCACGGCGGTCTTAAAATTTTGCTGAATAATCTTTACTTTATTCTCCATGTCTTGTGTTAAATCAACTCTTCCAATGTTTGAGTTATTCTGAACATTTCTATCTTGTAATCTGAACTGATTTAGAAAAGTTCAGTATTTTCTTCCATATGCTATCTTTATGCTTGCTTGATAACTATTGCTGTAAGCAAATTCAGCCAATGGCAAGTTCTTTTCCCATGATCCCGCAAAATTAATTACACAAGCTCGTAACATATCCTCCAAAATCTGTATGATTCGCTCAGATCGCCCATCTGTTTGCAGATAAAAAACTGTACTAAAATTTAATTTAGTACCTAAAGCTTTAAAATAAAGTACCCCAATACCTTAAAGTAAACCTTGGGTCTCTATATGGCATTATCGATGCTGAGACACCATGTAGTCTTACTACCTCTCAAACATAAAGTTTTGTATATTCATCCAGCGAATAATCCATCCAAACTGGTGTTCAGCTTGTCTCCTCCTTTCAAGACATCCTTCATCCATAGACTGCAAATCTTTGAATTGATCCAATATAGTTGACTTTAACTAACATTCAGCTGTTAAGGAACCATCTTGTCTCACAGACAATTGTTCATTCATCATACTCGAGACAGACAATGTCTTTCGGCTAAGTGTACTATTAGCCTTTTCAGGATGATAATCAATAACTACATCATAATGCCTTTAAAATTCAACCCATCTTCGTTGTCGCAAATTCAAATCTTTTTGTGTCATCAAATACTTAAACTTTCATGATCCATGTAAATATAACACCTTTTTACCATATAAATAATATCGCCATATTTTCAAAGCAAATCATAGCTGCCATTTCCAAGTCATGTGTTGAATAGTTCCTTTCATGAGTTTTGAGCTGCCTTGATGCCTAGATTACTACTTATCCTTCTTGCATTAACTCGCAACTTAAACCATAAAGAGACACATCATTGTACAATGCATATTTTTTTCCTGGTTCTGGTTGAATTAGAACTGGTGCTTCAATCCGAACTTTCTTTAATCTTTTGAAACTTTCCTAACAACCATAACTCACATTTAAAAAAACTTGGCATAAAGCTGCTAATCTCTCAAAGTTTATAATACCACACGAAGATGGTAATCATGGTCAACTTCGGTCTTTGAATAAATCGAAATATCATCTATGAAGACCATAATAAACTAATCCAAATAGGGTTGGAATACCCTATTCATCAGGTCCGTGAATCCAATATTTTGAATTGGTCACTAATTTCTCAACTTGGGGAAATTATTCAATCAATCATCAAAATTAAGCTTCTTGAATCACAATTAATTCAATTTCATCTTCAATTCCATAACCCTAATCAAAACCCTAAATTTCAAGATTAGGGTTTATAACTTCCAACATGAAAGTAACTTGATTTCAAGCTTGTTTTCATCAAAACTAAGCTTAATTCATCATCTACTACATCAATTCTAATAAAATTTCATGAAACCCTAAATTCTCTCTTTTCAAACCCTAACTTAAAATTCATAATTCCATGCAATTTTACTATCAAAATATAAAGAATGAAGAGTGGATCACTTTACCTCAAACAACTTTGCTTGAATTCTTGATCAAAAACCTTGAAAATGGCTAGGAAAATTTTTTGGTATTTTTCCTCCTATTTTTCTCCTTGTTCAAACAGCCTTCATGGGATAAAAGATGATTTTTTGTTCATCTTCTATTCATTTAATCCATGTGTAAAGGTTAAATGAATTTTTAACTAGTGAAATTACTAGTTTGCTCTTTTTTTATTATAATGGCCAAGATTCAATCTCATCAAAATCAATGGCCATGATTTAATCCATGTTTAAATCTTCTTCCAAAATTGCCTTAATTGTTCCAAAATATTTAAAAATGCCATCCATGGAAAATGACCAATTTGCCCTCCAACTAGACTTTATTTACTTACATAACTTAAAATTGCCATTCCATAAAAATTGAAACAAATTTGTTCCATTTTAACAAGCCTCCTTCCCAAAATATCATAAATTTTAATTTATGATATTTATTCAATCCAATTATTTGAATTTTACTCAATACGATTTCCAAATTTTATTTATTTGAGCTTTATAACCACTCCATCATATTCTAACTAAATCTAGTTATAATCCCATCAACATTAATTAAAATATTCATAAAATAATATTTTATGAATTTTCAATAATCCTTGGAATTGTCTTTAAAATTTCAATTCGATCTGATATACCGAAAATTTTCGGGAATTTTTATCAGATACATTTTCTCTTAGAAATCTTATCTCAACAATCCATTATGAATACTACTGACTCAATCTGAATCCTTTTTATCAGTCAAAATATTGGATATGGGACCTTCCCATTAGGTCACCCATCCTTGGGCTACTATGGTCTGAGCACGCTTAACAATTGTATTCGATTCAAATTCGAATAATATAAACCTCGTATGAAAAATATGGTAACACAGAAATACCACTATTGGGGTGAACTATCCATTTACAGGGTTAACTTACATAACTTCTAGAAATTACACTTAGTTCCCTAAACTTTTCCAAAGTTTACACTTTAACCCCTAAACTTTCAAAAATTACATTTTAGTCACTAAGCAAAAATTGGGATATTATAATTCCCCTTAAGAAAATTCGTCCTTGAATTTTCAACGTATACTTTTTTTTTCAAACAATTTCGTATTTTGCTTACTCATTCTCTCTTTAATTTCCCAAACGACCATATTTGCTTTATGATTTATCTCGAGAATCTTAACCAAGAAAAATTTTCTTGTCCCTTAATTTCTTTAACTTTGTACAGTAGGATTTTCACTAGTTCTTCTATATACGTCAAACCAGTTGCAGTCTAATCTCCTTAGAAGTAATTACATGGTGTGAAAAATCCGATCAATACCTCTCAAGCATAAATATGTGAAACATATAATGAGTCTTATTCCTATCCGGGAGGTAAAGCCAATTGATAAGCCATTGGTTCCTTTTTTTAGAATCTCATATGGCTCAATAAATCTAGGACTAATCTTTCCATTTCAACCAAAACGTGACACCTTCTTCCAAGGTGAAATCTTTAAAAACACTTTTTTCTCTAACTTCATATTCAATATCTTTTTTTCTTCTTATTTGCATAGG
This sequence comes from Hibiscus mutabilis, assembly GCA_019671005.1. Taxonomy (NCBI): domain Eukaryota; kingdom Viridiplantae; phylum Streptophyta; class Magnoliopsida; order Malvales; family Malvaceae; genus Hibiscus; species Hibiscus mutabilis. The sequence goes on along the minus strand of CM033740.1, from coordinate 30,561,314 downwards.
CCTTTTGTCAATCCACAGTGGTCTTAAAATTTTGCTGAATAATCTTTACTTTATTCTCCATGTCTTGTGTTAAATCAACTCTTCCAATGTTTGAGTTATTCTCGAACATTTCTATCTTGTATCTGAACCGATTTAGAAAAGTTCAGTATTTTCTTCCATATGCTATCTTTATGCTTGCTTGATAACTATTCTTTGTAAGCAAATTCAGCCAATGGCAAGTTCTTTTCCATGATCCCATAAAATTAATTACACAAGCTCGTAACATATCCTCCAAAATCTGTATGATTCGCTCGGATCGCCCATCTGTTTGCAGATAAAAAACGTACTAAAATTTAATTTAGTACCTAAAGCTTTAAAATAAAGTACCCCAATACCTTAAAGTAAACCTTGGGTCTCTATATGGCATTATCGATCTTTGAGACACCATGTAGTCTTACTACCTCTCAAACATAAAGTTTTGTATATTCATCCAATGAATAATCCATCCAAACGGTGTCAAACTTGTCTCCTCCTTTCAAGACATCCTTCATCCATAGACTGCAAATCTTTGAATTGATCCAATATAGTTGACTTTAACTAACATTCAGTTGTTAAGGAACCATCTTGTCTCACAGACAATTGTTCATTCATCATACCGAGACAGACAATGTCTTTTTTGGCTAAGTGTACTATTAGCCTTTTCGGGATGATAATCAATAACTACATCATAATGCCTTTAAAATTCAACCCATCTTCGTTGTCGCAAATTCAAATCTTTTTGTGTCATCAAATACTTAAACTTTCATGATCCATGTAAATATAACACCTTTTTACCATATAAATAATATCGCCATATTTTCAAAGCAAATCATAGCTGCCATTTCCAAGTCATGTGTTGAATAGTTCCTTTCATGAGTTTTGAGCTGCCTTGATGCCTAGATTACTACTTATCCTTCTTGCATTAACTCGCAACTTAAACCATAAAGAGACACATCATTGTACAATGCATATTTTTTTCCTGGTTCTGGTTGAATTAGAACTGGTGCTTCAATCCGAACTTTCTTTAATCTTTTGAAACTTTCCTAACAACCAGAACTCACATTTAAAAAAACTTGGCATAAAGCTGCTAATCTCTCAAAGTTTATAATACCCACGAAGATGGTAATCATGGTCAACCGGTCTTTGAATAAATCGAAATATCATCTATGAAGACCATAATAAACTAATCCAAATAGGGTTGGAATACCCTATTCATCAGGTCCGTGAATCCAATATTTTGAATTGGTCACTAATTTCTCAACTTGGGGAAATTATTCAATCAATCATCAAAATTAAGCTTCTTGAATCACAATTAATTCAATTTCATCTTCAATTCCATAACCCTAATCAAAACCCTAAATTTCAAGATTAGGGTTTATAACTTCCAACATGAAAGTAACTTGATTTCAAGCTTGTTTTCATCAAAACTAAGCTTAATTCATCATCTACTACATCAATTCTAATAAAATTTCATGAAACCCTAAATTCTCTCTTTTCAAACCCTAACTTAAAATTCATAATTCCATGCAATTTTACTATCAAAATATAAAGAATGAAGAGTGGATCACTTTACCTCAAACAACTTTGCTTGAATTCTTGATCAAAAACCTTGAAAATGGCTAGGAAAATTTTTTGGTATTTTTCCTCCTATTTTTCTCCTTGTTCAAACAGCCTTCATGGGATAAAAGATGATTTTTTGTTCATCTTCTATTCATTTAATCCATGTGTAAAGGCGAAATGAAGTTTAACTAGTGAAATTACTAGTTTGCCCTTTTATTATAATGGCCAAGATTCAATCTCATCAAAATCAATGGCCATGATTTAATCCATGTGTAAATCTTCTTCCAAAATTGCCGTAATTGTTCCAAAATATTTAAAAAATGCCATCCATGGCAAATGACCAATCTGCCCTCCAACTAGACTTTATTTACTTACATAACTTAAAATTGCCATTCCATAAAAATTGAACCAAATTTGTTCCATTTTAACCAGCCTCCTTCCCAAAATATCATAAATTTTAATTTATGATATTTATTCGATCCAATTATTTGAATTTCACTCAATACGATTTCCAAATTTTATTTATTTGAGCTTTATAACCACTCCATCATATTCTAACTAAATCTAGTTATAATCCCATCGAAATTATTAAAATATTCATCAAATAATATTTTATGAATTTTCAATAATCCTTGGAATTGTCTTTAAAATTTCAATTCGATCCGATATACCGAAAATTTTCAGGATTTTTTATCGGATACATTTTCTCTTAGAAATCTTATCTCAACAATCCATTATGAATACTACTGACTCAAACTGAATCCTTTTTATCAGTCAAAATATTGGATATGAGACCTTCCCATTAGGTCACCCATCATTGGGCTACTCTGGTCTGAGCACACTTAACAATTTTATTCGATCTAAATTTGAATAATATAAACCTCGTATGAAAAATCTGGTAACGTAGAAATACCACTCTTGGGGTGAACTATCTGTTTACGGGGTTAACTTACATAACTTTTGGAAATTACACTTTGGTCCCTAAACTTTTCCAAACTTTACACTTTAACCTCTAAACTTTCAAAAATTACATTTTAGTTACTAAGAAAAATTGGGATATTGCATTCATGCTCAGGTTTAGTCTCCTTTAGGCCCCGATTGTTTTGCCATGGTAATCCTCCAAAATGATTTTGTGCATGCAAATTGTTGGGCTTATACCTCGGATATCAGCCAAGGTCTATCCTAAGGCTTGCTTGTAATTGCCTAATGTCTCCAGCAATCTCTCCTCTTGATCATCAGTTAAATTGGCAACAATAATCATTGGAAAAGTTGAGTTATCTCCTAGGTAAGCATATTTGAGGTGGCTTGGCAAAGGTTTTAGTTCCAGTTCTGGTGGCTCCTCAATAGATGGTTTAGGTGCCTTGATCTCTATGCCAGCTAACTCAAGTGGCTCAGTTCTACCAAAATAACTTATGAATTCATTCTATATGGTTGGTTCTTCAAATTATTCACTCATCATGTTCTCATCATCCAGTCCTCTAGCATCATCATTAGCGTCCTAGCAAATATGTGTCATGTCCATAGTGAAAATAAATTCTATAATCTCAATAGTATGATATTCCTCAGGTTCATCTGTATACTTAAGAGATTGAAATACGTTAAACGAAACTTGTTGGTCATTCATACGCATAGTAAGCTTACCTTTTTGAACATCAATTAAAGTCCTACATATGGTAAGGAATGGTCTTCCCAAGATAATTGGGACATTATAGTTAGCCTCATAATCTAAAATAATAAAATCAGCAGGAAATATGAATTTATCTACCTTTACCAACACATCCTCAATCTTACCCTTGGGATGTGCATAAGATTGATCTGCTAATTGAAGTGTTACTGTGCTAGGCCTTGCTTTAATTCCATGCTTTTTGAATACTGACATTGGCATCAGATTGATGCTGGCTCCTAGATCACATAGTTATTTCCTATGAATCCATTGCTAGTCATATAGGGAATCTTAAAACTTCTTGGATCTTTTAGTTTTGGTGGCATTCTAATGGTTATCATTGCATTGCATCCTTTAGTAAGAGCAACAGTCTTGAAATCCCAGCTTTCTCTTTTTGAACAAAATGTCCTTCATAAATTTGACATAGTTGTGCATTTGTTTGAGAGCTTTCACTAATGGTATGTTGATCCGCAATTGTTTAAGAACTTTTAAGAAGCGTTTAAACTGTTGATCTTGCTTATGTTTTTGGAGTCTTTATGGAAAAGATGGTGGTGGATAAGCAAATGCTGGCTCCACTGGTTTTTCCAAAGTAATGTTGGCATCAGATTGACGTCTGGCATTAGGTTGAAGTCTAGCATCATCAATCTGTGGCTCTTTTTTCTCAGCTTTCTTGGGTTCATCTGCTGGCACCAACTTCTCGTTCTAGCAATTAGATGACTGATTGATAGGTGTCTCAGTCTCGTATTGTCTTCCACTTTGAAGAGTAACTACTTTGCATTGTTCTCGACCTTTTTGCCGAGCATCCTCCGTAACACTTGGCGAAGTTCGTTGGGGTCTGTTACTGAATGCATTGGCAATCTTCCCTAGCTGAACCTCTAAGTTTTGCATAAAAGCTGCTAAACTTTAGACAGTTGTATCATTTTGTTCCATGTACTCTGTTAAAGAATTTCCCTGGGTAAATCTCTATCCTGATTGGAAATTGTTTTGTTCTCTCTGTGGCATCACATTCTGGTTGAATCCATGTAATACCCCAAAGTATGGCTTAGTAGAATGTTATCTTGAATACATTCCAAATATTATAATCTAATTTTTAATTTTAGATGATTAAATAAGGATTAGGACCAAATCGAAGAAAGCAAAGAAGTAGACATCCTAATTTAAATGGATCAAGCTGAGAGATTGTTTGATTAAGGGTTTGCATGTAAAATTTGGAAAGAATAAGGACTTGTACAAGTGTCATTGTTAAGGAGACCACTTGTTTGTGAAAGAATGGGGTATCGGCTCTTAGAGCATTATCACCCAAAACAAAAAATTTACTCCTTTCTTCCATATTTCACTGAAACCATAGAGTGAGAGAGGGAGTTGAAAGAAGCTTACAAGAGTTGAATTATTTGTCTCATTTTGTTTTTGATCGTGTAAGCTTGGAACAAGGGTAATCACAATTTCCTTTTTTCTTCTCACTTGTGAACTTTAGAATGAATGTTTAAATGTTGAATGTTATGAATCAAATTAATGTTATAAGACTAGATAATTCAGATTTATGTTATGAAATTCTTGATTCTTGAATGATTATATGGTTGTCTTGTTGGAAAAGATTATGGTAATGTTTTAAGGTTATTCGAATGATATGTTGAAAGAATGGTTATGCTCTCTTAAATCTTGCAAAATGACTAAGATGATGCTTTGAAGAGACAATAAATTTTGGTGTTGGGATTTAATTAAACATGAGAATGAATCCTTGATGGCTGTGTGATTTAGGTTTGAGCTTAAATTAGGCAATGTTGCTTGTTAGAATTTAAAGAATGGATTGTTTTATAAGTCTAAGGTCTGATTTGTAGTATCTAAACATAAATGCCAATGTAGGTACTGTTTTGCATAGATGAATAGGTTAATGGATAGCTTTTGTGTACATATATGTAGTCATATGTGTGTTAAGGGAATAATTTGAATAAATTAAAAACAGGGGACTGTTCTGTATATATATATATATATATATAAGTACTGTTTTTGCAATATGTGACTGTTTTGAATACAAATGTGTATAAGAAGATCATTGATATTGTTGTGTATAAATTAATAGATATAGTACATTGTTTCGGGCATGTACATGGGTATGTAAGGGCATGAGACTGTTTTGAATGTTTATACAAGTGTATCTTTGTGTATTGGAACTGTTTTTCATCTATATAAATGCTAAATGGACTGTTCGAGTGAATTTGTACGTGTTTATGAGTACTCGAGTAGCTTTACATGTGATTGATTGCTAGGAAATTATTCTAATGTATAGTTACACTTAATGTCACATTAGATCATGAAGATTTTGAAGGTGTAAGGGTTGTAATAAATCAATCAATAGACAAGAAAAAAGGGATCGTTATTCAAGAACAAAATTAGCTCAGAATGATCTGTGAATGTAGTTTAAGTCTCGGGATAGGCAAAAAGCTTTCCTGAGCAATTTTTATCGTTTTATTTTATGTCACTTTATATTTATGTTAAACAATGCTTAAGCTAAGCTTGAACTAAGGTAAGTAACTACTTGCTAAAGAGATTTATGCTATACAAATATTTGAAACAAAGTATGTTCGAATTGAAGGTTTTTACTAATTATGCCCAATTGTTTCGACTATGATAAGATTGTAGCATGTCTAAGATTACATGATTATGGAGCTAAGCTCATATGTTGATAAGATAAGAATATGTGGAGAAGCCTTGGCCTCAAGTCGGTCTTAGGTATAATTGGCATGCCATAGAGTCCATAGAGCTTAGTTTTAGGGTGGTCTACGGTCCTGGACTATGGTCCTTATTTGGAAACAATATGAGGGAAGTATTGTGGTCACTTGGCGACAATAGGAGAATTGATCGGTACTATGAGTACCTTTCTGTTTGGCGACAGTTGGATGAGGATTCGAGTACCTAGGCTGATGCTTGATTTTAAGGCTATGTTAAAATGTTTTAATAAAATTTCTACTAGTAAATTAAATCGATAACTTAATAAGCAAGTAATGCATATTTGGATAAGTTTTGTTTTGTAACTTTCTTGTTAAGAAATCTATGATCTCATTATGCCATGTTAAGTGCTTCTCTTACAATTAATGATTGTTGATAATTTCGGGTGATCAATGCCATATTATTCTATGTTAAATGTGTAAGGACTAGTGACTACATGAATAAGCATGAAAGGTTAGGCTACACTCTTATGTTTAGCAAAATGGTTATTATCTTATCCAAGCTAGAAATGTACTTGGTTAACTACTTTTGAGTGAAAAGATTCAATAACTCTTATATGCTCTAGTGTTTTAGATTACCTCACTAAGTATTTGTACTTACTTATCCTTTCACCATTCTTCAGGTTGAAATTGTTTTGGTCAGTTGTGAACTCGGGCAAGATCACAAGAATTCACGAAGTATGTTTTGTAATTTCCTTTCCACAACTCCTAGTAGGTGGCATATGTTTAATAGTATGCATAATGTATCTAGATGTCCTTTTTGTTACATATGTGTATAAGTAAGCTAAGTAATTTTGTGGTTTGTAATGGCTTTTAATCCTTTATATGGTTGATGGTTATTTTGGGTTCTGATAAGATTAATTTTTGATAGAATTATATAGTTGTTAAGTCATGATAAAGGCCAGTTAAAATTGAAGTAAGTAATTAAGTTGTGCTTTGATGGAATTAGATTGTTTGAGTTGATGTTATAACCCAGTTGTGGAGTGTTTGAATGTTATATGATGTGTAAGTAAACTATTATACTTTAAATGGGTTGTTTAGGAATAGATTATGTGAAATAGTTTTATAAATAGCTAATTGTGAACATGTTATACACATTTTAACCTTAATAGAATGTTCATTAAGATAGTTCTTATAAAAGATTGAAGATGGTTTAGCTTCTATAATCATATGTGTAGTTGGTTGGTATTGGATAACCTAAACTTTAATTATATACAGTTTAATTCGAATGGTGTAGACTTTATTATCCTCAATCGAACCTTTGGTATAATTAAGGACATGTCCTTTAAATGTTTTAATGATAAAGGAAAAATATTAGACTCAAAATCTTAGGGTTATTATTGTTGGTCTTATGTTTCTATCAATAACTTACATATAAGTTACAATTAGTCATTTGTTAAATAACTCTTCTTAGTTCGGTTTACTCCTAAAACGGGCAAGGGGTGTTACAATCCAGGCGGTGCATTGTTGATCTGACACTAGGCATTAAATTGGTTACTTCCCTGATTTACCCAAGAAAAGTTGGGATGTTGCTTTCAACCTGGATTTTAAGTATTGGAATGTGGGTTAAAATTGTGATTGAAATTTCCAACAAAATTTACCGATTTAAGATTTGATAGGCATTTATCCACATGATGATCCTCTCCACAAGTAATGCATAAGGGTTCTAATACCTTTACTTCTCGGACTTCAGTAGGTTTTGGCATAGTCTTCACTATATTGGTAAGACTGGCAATTTAAGCATTAATAAATGATAAGGCATCAAGCTCCAATCTTTCAGCAACTTTTATTCTGGTCCCTAGTCTGGCAGTAGGATACTAAAGGTTATTGGTGGCAATCCTTTCCAGGATGTCCAATGCCTTTGTATAATTCTTGTCTAGCAACGAAGCATTTACCGAAGTATCAACCACAGTCATGGCATGAGCATTGAGTCCATTATAAAAGGTCTTCATTTGGGTCCAAGTAGGGAATCTATGCATGGGACACCTCCTCAACAGGTCCTTAAAACGCTCCTAAGCATCATACAAAGCCTCATCATCAACCTACCTAAAAGTAATGATTTTACTCTGCAGCTTGGTATTAAGTTTAAGGGGCTGAAATATCAGAAGAAACGTCTGGCATAATTCTGCCTATGGAGTAACTGAACCAGGTGGCAAAGAACTTAGCCACAATTTTGCTCTATCTCTCAGAGAAAAAGAGAATAGTCTCAACTTCACTGTTTCTTCAGTTACACCAGGCTGCTGAAAAAGTTGGCAAACCTATATGAATTGCTTCAAGTGTTGCCTTGGGTCTCTAGTAGGTGATCCATCAAATTGACCTACATTCAACAGCGTCTGAATCACTACCGGTTTAAGTTCAAAGTTTGTTATACTTACCTCTGGACCAATCAGTCATGGCATCAAATTTTCTATGGTTGGTACCAAGTGTTCTCTGATAGGTCTTTCTCCTTCCGCTGCCATGGCAGGTGCGGACGGTATTTTTTCATGTATTGGCAGCTTTTCTTGATTGTTAATGACACCATTTCCATTAAGAGACATTTCTCTAGGTTTCTTTTTTAACCTGCATAGGGTTCTTTCAATTTATGGGTTGTATGGCCAATCCTTATTCGTAGTGCGACTCCTGGTCATACACCAAGCAAACAAAATAAGTAAAATTAACAAACACAAGTAAAAATAAAAAAAATAATTTCTATTGCAATCCCTGATAACGACGCCGAAAACTTGTCGACTGACTAACGCTTGGAAAATAATTAATGAATGAGTGTAAGTATGCCAGTAAATAATGCCAAGTTTAGGTCTTTTTTCATACAAGTATACACAGTCAGCAAGTAATAAGCAGTAAGTTGAGTATCGTATCCACAAGCATTGACCAATAATTAAATGCCACAATTTTACTTGTGAAAGGGAAAATGAGTTTGATTTGGAATTCGGATTTTAGATTCAGAAAAATGACTAAGGAAAATGCAATTAAAATTCAGGCAGTTTTGAAAACAAGTGTTTTCAAATGGATGGCTGGTGTTGGCAAGGGATGCTTGGATTCCATGCTAGCTATGGCAGCAATTAATAACTTTCATCCTTGATATTATTGTCGAGAAGATTTTAAGTAGTATTGTCTCTGTCGATGGCAATACCCTAAGTTAATTATCTTTAACACCTATATGTCTATAGCGAATTTCAAACAATTAACTTTGGTAAGATTCAATATTTACTCCTAAGGGGTAGATTCACTTCAGGTGTAAGTTCATCTACTTGAATATCTTCTATCGAAGTTTCTCACCTTAGTATTTGGCAATTAATCGTTATCTCTTAAGTCTGTTAAGATATTAAGGGATAATATGCATGCAATGCCAACTATCGTATGGAAAACAGTTAAAGAAAAATAAGCACTAGCAAGATAGTCAAAAATGCCAAAGCATTCAATTATTAAAAGCTGAAAAATAGCTGAGCGCTCATCGCAAAAAAATCCCCAACCAACTTAAGAAAATTAGTTAATGGTTGGGGGAACCATCAACACCATATCATTTTTAATAAACACCATTATAAATTTAAAATGGAAATAAAAGAGAAATGGACAAAGAAGGAGATTCGTCGATGCAACCCTTCAATGGATCCAGAGCTCTCGGTCTTAGACTGGTCGAACCACGATCTACCCTCTACCTTCGTTCTTCACCACAGTGCAGCCTCCTTGGCTCATTGATTGACTTCTTTTAAATAGCCACTTGTGGAAACCCTAGGTTGAGTTTTGATTTGAAATTTGTTGCGCACAAAGATAGACTCGTTATCTCTTTATCCTCTTATCCTCTCTTTTGAAATTAGGACTGACTGGTTGACCTAGAATCGCCATTCTTCTTTTGCCAACCAAGCTTGGCAATCCTCTTCCTACTTTTGCCAACAGTGCTCGACATTTCTCTTCTGGTCCTTCGCTTTGCTCTACCAACTGCTCATGTCCTACTCCTGCTCCTAACCTGCCTTGCATACCACAGCGAAGAAATACACCTTTACTTTGGCAAACGAAACGTTCCTTAACTTCTTATTGCAAATGCATGATTCTACTAAATAAATGCATGAATACATACTCAAAGTCAAGCAAAAGCATGATAATAAGTATATGAAAAATAGTACTTTTGAGGAGTCAACAGAGAATGAAAACTATTAGTCAACAGACATCGAACAACTTAAAATGACTTGACAGAATGACACATCAGAAGAAAAAATATTTTATATTTTATACAATTTTATAAATTTATTTTTTACTGATGTGTCATTCTATATAGTCAGCATATTTGCTTATATGACACTACTATCGTGGTGTGCATTACCATGTAAGTTTTTCACGTCATTTCAAGTTATTTAGCATTAGTTGACTAATAATTTTTATCTGCAAAAGGGTAATTTTGACCCAAAATAAAACATTTAGGATTAAATTACTTCAAAAAAAATTATAAAAACTAAAATGACTATTTAATTAAAAGTTATGTGCATTTCTTGACATTATACCTCATTTATTTGTATGAATGCTTTCCGTAAAAAACCGTGGCATCCACCCAAGTAATAAGATATTCTAATCTGCATTGGAAAAATACATTGAACCTACCACGTAAAATAAGATTGGATTACTTTTGTTGAAAGCTAATCTAAATCCAGAAAGTATGACTCCGCCCTTTTTTATTATATACCAAGAGGGCGCCAACCGCTTGCTTAAAATAGTTTGTTATTTTAGTGGTCCACTCAAAGTTGTTTAATTCATTGGTTTATCACTAAAAAACAAACTGCAAATAATTATAATCTCATACCTTCATTTTATTTTCTTCTATGAAAAAAAGATAATAGCACATAGTAAAATTTAATTCTAAGCCTCAGCGTCAGGCCGAGTGGTTAAAGGAGCTTTGTTATTTTACTGGTCCTCTCTTATATCGTGGTTTCAAGATGTGTGTATTTTGTGTGAGTTCAATAATAATAATAATAATAATAATAATAATAATAATAATAATAATATGTTCCGATGTAGATAAAATATTTTTTCTTAAAATAATTTATAAAATTTATTCGACAAGTAATTATTTCTTTGTATCTATAGTGAAGTAGTATTAACACCTCACATGATACCTTTTGTTGTTAATTCGAACTTGGCCTTCCACATATGGATTAGATGGTTTCGGAGCTGTTTCACAACAACTTTACTCGGTGCTTACCCGACTTTACCCGGTGCATGGCCCCTTATAAAGGGGTTAGATGAAGTGAGGCACATGTCAATCAAGGGGGAAAAGTGTTTATGTGACTCGGTATCGATGTGGATCATGGTATCGTCACGTCTCAGGTTCGCTCTGTCATCCATAGCAATCACGTGCGTAGTCACGTGATTGCTGGATGCAATGTTGCTTGTAGTCTTGCTAGTTCGCCACATGTTGCAAAGGGTGTCGCACGATTCGCGGACAACCTCACGCGTTATGGTCTGCAGCGATCACATGCCTTGCTTCGTCGATCGCCAGATGTCCTTTATTTTATACTATGTGTAGTCTTGTTAATTCGTCGCAGGTCGTCTGGTCTTGACACGTGGTGGTAAATATTCGTAGGCACCAACAATTGCCCCCCAGGTGAGGGAAGGTTATAAAGTGACCTTTGCGAACCTGAAAACTGAATTGGGATTGTGGGTCGCGAAACAATTTTGTATACTCGCAACCTTGGAGTTTTGGTTCTTTGATGAATAATTAAATATTCGTGTGTATCCCCTTATGACTGTAAACACTAGTTCGTTTATAGTTAAATAACATATTGTCTTTTCTTTGGTGAATAAATTATGGAGGTTGAATTATGCTTATATTTTTAATGTTTGCCTGTATTTCTCTTTCTTTAAAATGGCGGTAGATACATGTTTCTGAGATTTGCAAGCTTGCAAGATAAATGGGTAGCAAACGTTCATCCTGTTTTGAAAATAGCCCGCTATTTTTACCTAGGTTAGAATGTATTCTAAAGTTATTTTGTTATGGCTGGCAGTATATTTGAATTGGCTTTTATGGTAAAGAACCAAAAAATTCTCATTGTCTTGTTCTTTTATCTCTTCATGGGAGCTAAATTTCATGTTGCAACTATAATTATAAGAAGGACTAGAAGGAGTTAAATAATCGGGCATGCGCGATTTTATTATTGTTGTGATCTGATTTGACTTGTTAGAGGTTTCTCATCTTTTATTTGCGATAGTGTTTTTTTTGTGCTGCTGCGTAGGATAAGACAGATGCTTGTTACTTTAAGAAGGTGGATACTGTGTGTGGCTTTTTCCTTATTCCTCATTGGCTTAGTTTGAGGCGATTTAGATAGTTCAGGTCAGACTGTGTTGAAAGATAAAGTATCTGATTGGCAATGACAAGTAGATGCGCCGCTCTGTGCAGTTTTTAATTGTAATTTTAAAAGTCGCATGATTTTAGTTATTTACTCGAGATTTTGGGGTATGGGGCTTTAAATGTTGGTGTTGGTGTCTCTCCTTGTAGGTATATGCAACGTCATCGCTTGATATGCCCATTACCTATTATAAATATGGTGACTTTGAGTATGCATCTTCATAACCTAGCTTAGGAGTGGTCTGCTCCTTTCTCATGTGGTTTTGCTTTTATGGTTTTTTCTTGTACCGTTTTGAAAGGAGGAAAAATATGTTTATGGTGAGAAGTAGTTTTCAGGAACCACGTTTGATAGATCCTGGGAATTCTAGTATTGCAGTTTTGGTTATTTGTATCATCAGGCAATAGTATTCGAAAAACTAAGATTAGCCCTTTGTGGCGGGGTGGGGTAGAGTTAGGGAAGGGGGATGCTTGCCATCTTTATGTGCTCCGCTAGCCGCATTAAGATATCGAGGATACCTTGATACTTAGGATTAAAGTAGAGACCTAGATCGCGGACTTTTTATATGTCTGAAATTTTTGTATGTTCGTGATTTTGTGTTGTTTGTGGCATGTTGATTTTCTTAGCATGGGTTCTTACCCCTAATTAACAAAAGATTTATGGTTTTTGTTCCCTTTTTAAATCTTGTGTTAGTGATGATTAGTGTTTCTTACTTGATTTGGAAATGTTGCTACTATTTTTTGTGGTGGGTTTTTTGGTATGAGTGTTTTCGTGTATCTATCTTGCCCTCTGGGAGAGGTGGTTTGGATAGCTATTATATTAATATGTATTTTCTACGTATTGGTATGCAAGTAACATAACTGCGTATTTATGAGCTATATATTTGGGAGCCACTGGGTGTCCGTATTGTTTTGATTTGCAAGTTACCCTTGTTATGTGTGAATATTTGGCTTCTTATGGGAGTTTGTTTTGCTTTGTTCCTCATGGAACGATATCGCCTTCTTGGAACGGGCTATGCTTTTGTTATTATTAGAGGGCTTTTACTTCTAGATAATAAAATATTGTATTTTTAATGCTCGTAGTTTTTGAGTAAATGGTATGTGTGGTGAGACTGAATTTTCTTTGCCTCTTTCTTTTAAATATACTCGCAATTAACTTTGTAGTAGATCTACTTAAATGGTCACGCAAGGAATTTATTTGTGTGTACTTACGTATAATATTAAAGGTTTGTAACACGTAAAAGTGGCTAACTGTCTTTTGCAGCATGCTCGCGTTTTCTTTAGGGTAAAGAGATTTTGCTTCTTTTAAGATTCGTGTGTACCGTGTAGCCTACTGCGAATTTGGGGTTATGCCCCCTACTCGAGATAGTGACTGGGGTTGATGTTACAACTATTGTATAATTTCAAGATAGTGATGGACCTATGGTAAAATCGCTTATTTGCATCATGCTGATATGAGTAGTCAATAGGCCTTACTAAATACAAAGTAAGCATAATTGTTTCAGTCAAAGGGTAAAACTTTGTGTTAATAGCACAATTATTTTAGTATTTTCTTTGGATCTGGATAAGGGAGATTTTGATTTTTTTTAGTTTGACATCAATTATATAGGCAGAAACTGTTAATGTTGTGGCTTCATTTGTAGTTTGTGGTGTATAGCTTCATATTTTGGTAGATATTTGATGTCAAAAAAGTGTTTTACCCTTCTTGTGGGAATATATTTGCAAAAGTAATTCCATTGTTTGGTTTGTGATGCTCTTATGGGGCTTATGCCCCTTTTGTATGGGTTTTTTGGTTGTCGTTGTACTTGTTGTTGTTGTTGTTGTTGTATTACTTGTAGTCTTTGGTTGTATTGACCATTTAGCACAATTCAGTTTAGTATACCTTTTTATTTAATTAGTTGTATTGTTTTCTGTCTATAATTATGCTTCTTAATATTCGTGTAGTATGTTTGATACGTGTTAGCTTTATGGTGACTTAGACAATTTGAGGCAGATCATGATGAAAATAGAGAGTTTTGATTGACCTTGGTAGGTGTATGAGACTATTCATACATTTGTTGATTGGAAGTTTGAGGGTTGCGTATTGTATGCTGTTTTTTCAAGATTTGCAGATCTGGGAATTGAATGCTCATCTAGTAGCCTTTCATATTGGAATTTGGAAAGTGAAAGCTTTGCTTTTTTATCTTTTGCTATAAATAGGGTTCCCTAAGGGTTGTGTTTTCATAGGTTGATTTTCGAGTGGCTTACTCTCTCTTTTGTGTTTTTTTGTTGTATGACTTTGGTCGTGTGATCTTGAGGGGAGTTAGAGAGGACAAACATGTTTATTATGTTTAACGGTGTGCCAAAACTCCATTTTGTAGATCCAAGCAGGGTTATTCACTGTTTGTGTTATTTGTATCGATAGACAATAGGATTCGAAAGGCTATGAGTGGCTACTTGTAGAGATGAACATCGACATATAGAGTACTTGGAAAACCTTTCTCTCAAGATTTTCCAAATATTATTGTTTGCTTATTGTCGCCAATTGTCTGTCAGCTGCTGGGGAGTTTGTTGGCTTTAAAACAACAAAGAGAACATGTGTTTGCTTCTTTCCATCTCATGCATTCAATATTTGTCATTTTTGTGCACTTTGTTAACTTCCTTAGAGAATTTGCTTTTATCTCAACAGTGGGACTTACTGTCGACCTTTGGCCTTCCGTAAACTAAGGTTGCCCTCAAGAATCTATAAATAGTTCTCCCTTTGTTTGGTTGTATGATCACAGTGTTTGTTTATTTTGTTTATATGGGAAAGCTCGTTTCTATTAGAATTTGTAATGACCTGGTCATTTGGTTTCACTAAATTATTCGTGTATTGTATTAATTTTATTGGTTAGATTATCCGGTTATTTCATATGATAATGTACGACGCTTTTGCTCCCCTTTTGTATTTGCTATCTTTATTACTTTCTTGGGGTATTGTATGTGAGTGCTTTTTCATGTGAGTCGCGTATATCTTTATGGACACCCTGAGTTATGCCTTAGTATAAGGATATTGTGATGTTTTGGGTGATTATAGTAGGGTGCATAATTGTTTGTGCGTTCAATTTGTTCGCAGCTCATCGTGGTCCAATCTGGCTTGTATGAAATTACTAGTCTCTCAATTTTGTTATGTTGTTTTTCTATTGCTGGCTCTGCTCATCCATCAACCTGGTCTATGCTATCTAGGAGATATGGGTCTACTATTAGCGTCCCTATAATATTTTGTTTAATAGTAATGCCTCTAAACTGGTAAACATAAAAATCTTGCTATCCTTGCATTCTTTTGGATTCTGATGTATATGAAGAGCTTTGATATTAGTTGAAGTGATCGGGGTTGTGGATAGTTGGGTGAGATAAGATAGGTGTTTATCACTGTGAAAAGTGGGGTACGGTGCAATGTTTATTTGTTTATTCCTTGTTGAATTAGCTTTTCGTGCTTAATATCTATTGTTTCTTTGTGTTGATTCAGAGAATTCAAAGCATGTTGAGATGGAAGAGAAAGGTTTTTATAGGCGGTGATAGGCACGTGCGCCTACCCGTACGTTTATTGATTAGAAATTTGGAGGTTGCGTGACTTTGTATACTTGCTCAAGATTTCAGGATCTAGGAATTAAATGCGGATCTTGAAAGTTTTCCATATTTAAATTCGAAATGTCAGGGTTTGGTATTCTCACCTTTTACTATAAATAGGACTCCCATAGATTTATTTTTTAGTAAGTCAATTTTAGGAGTGTTTTACTTTTTCTTTTGTATCCCTTTTGTACAACTTTGTTTGTCCCATTCTAAGAAGAGGGGAAGCAATCATGTTTGTAGTGATGGACGACATGTAGAATTTGTGCTTTATAGATCTTGGGGGTTGTTTGGCACTCGTGTTATTTGTATCGATAGATAATGGTATTCGGAAGGCCATTAGCCATTTGTAGGGATGAACACCAACAGACAGAGTATTTGGGAACGATGCTCTCAACATTTGTCTATATTTGTTAGTGTTTGGAACTACGTTGAGACGTGACAAATGCAAGTAGTAGTGTTGTACCTGGGAATGTGATAGGATTACCGCTCTCTTCGCATATATAAGGTCGAGGTGTTTGTTTGTGGTGGTGACGACTGTGATGTTAAACAATTCGCTCTGGACGACTTGTTAAGGTGGAGTTGAAACGAAATTAAGGGAGATGCCTTTCGTCTCTATGTACTTTTCCTGGTATATTAAGAATCCCACTTTTATCTCAATCAGTGGGAGTTGTTGCTGATTCATGATTCTCTCCGGGAAAAAATTGCTTAGAATTTTTTTTAAAAATGCCCATATTTCCCTTATATGTACTTTTGGTGGGATAATTCTTAATTACGATGCTCCTATTCACGTATCTGTATTCAGGAATATGATTGCCTTTTTAGAGTAGATTATACAAATGATCCTTTTTATGGGATCGCGCATTGCTTGAATTATGTTTGTATCCTAATGCTCGTATTGTACTTATTCTTTTTTCAATTTGTGATAAATATAAACCTTTAATGCTTGCAATCTTGCCAAATAAGCAGGCAGCAAACCTTTGCCCCTATTGCTTTACGTTATTTCTCATAGAACGACATCACTTTCTCAGGGCAGATTATTAGCATTACTACCTAGAGTTGGGTGGATTCTTGCCTCCTAGGTATTCTTTTTTTTAGCGCAATATCCATTGTGCCTTGTATTCTTTTGGCACTCATTGGCCGTATATATGTATTAAGACAACACTTTGAGAAGAGATGCATGGGGTCTAAGGACGTTCTACTGAAATTGAGAATAGGTTGGATTGATTGCGTTGATGTTCTGTTGCTCAACGAAAAAAGGCCTCGACGAGAAGCATTTTGCACTCGAATTAATTTATTCGTTTAAGGCTCACTTTGGTGATGTCTATAAATAGGGCCCGTTCTTAACGAAAATATTAGGACTCCAGATCTTACTTTTTGATCGAGGGCTTCTGTTCGACTTTAGTGTACTTGTGGTTGCCAACATCTAATAAGGTCCGTATCATGAGAAGAATTATGTTTTCTTATATGTTCGCATGTTTGTTTTACCTCTCGAGTGAGGTAATCTTGGTTGTTATTATTATTATTTACGCACTCGTTATTCTTTCGTGTCAATATTGTGGTTCTATTTTGATGAGCAATATTTATTGAAGCTTTGATGCATGCGCTATTTTTGACCTGTGTGCTAATATTTTATGCTTTACTTGATCGCTTGCTTTAGAAGCGGCAATCGTTGAGTTGATTCCTATATGCAAGCTTCTTAAAAGTGGCCGACGCTCGGATGACCCTTTGCTTATTTTTAGCTCGCTTGCTTTGCAAGCGACAATCGTTGAGTTGATTTCTCTATGCACGCTTCTTAAAAGCGGCAAACACTTAGATGACTATTTTTTATTTTTATCTTATTTGCTTTGGAAGCGGCGATCATTGAGCTAATTCCTTTATGCACGCTTCTTAAAAGTGTCGGACGCTCAGACAACCTTTTGTTTATTTTTAGCTTGCTTACTTTGGAAGTGGCGATCGTTGAGCTGATTCCTCTATACACGCTTCTTAAAAGCGACGTACGCTCAGATGACCCTTTGTTTATTTTTAGCTCGCTTGCTTTAGAAGCGGCGATCGTTGAGTTGATTCCTCTATGCACTCTTCTAAAAAGCGGCGGACGCTCAGACGACCCTTTGTTTATTTTTAGCTCGCTTGCTTTGGAAGCGGGGATTGTTTCAAGAGTGTCTAACGAGCCTTTCATCTTTGGGGAAAATTAGAGACTGAATAAAAATATTAGTAGAAATGATATTTTCATTAATCAAAACAGTCAATATAGTGTGCCATATAATGTGCAAAATGACGAAAGATGAAAACAAAGTGCATATTGAACAATATAAGTTAGGTCATACCTCCTCATATTTGGTGTGTCTATGCTTTGTGACAAGTTTTTGCTCTCTTGTTTCCTCACTATTGTGCTTAACTGCTAAATGGTCTGCATCTTTGCATCGGGTGCCAACCTTGATCGCTCCTCAAGCCATCAGAGAGGTTACGGGAGCAGCGGATAAAATTCAAAGCTTTACAACTTCAAATTTCATCGGCAGAGATCACTTCCTTTCTTCCAGCGGGAGAACTATGAGGGCTCCTTACATCCCTCATCCGGCTTTCTTGCCTTTTATGTTCCCACTCCCCGTCAGGTCACTTGTGGCGCTCTTGGCTTTACATCTCTCATCTGAACATCTATATGGCGGTGGGTCTTTTTATTACATGCATGTACCCTTCCTCTAGTTGTCCCGGCTGCTTCTCCTGGCCGGCCTGTGACTTCTGATCTATTTTTTATGCTAGTCATTCAACTACTTTCGACTTGAAGGGGGTTTTATTTTCCCATTCTTTCTCCTTTTTCCTATCTCCGTCCATTCCTCCATATACGCCCCTGTCAATGGTCGTTTTTCATTGTCTTTCGAGGATCAGACAGAATATTTGAAGGTCGCGTGTTCGGTTCACGCTCACTCACCAATTGTTGATAGTCAAAATGGTTAGGGACCGGATACGGTGGTTCGATGATGGCCGAGATGGTTGTTCTGGGTTAGGGTTTGTGTGTGGCTCTTGTTTCTCTTGTGGTCGTGGTGCCCGAAATGGATAGTTCTTATGGAGCTTGAAGAGCTCAGGTTTTAGTTATGGGAGCTTATGTGTGTGTTATGGGGAGTTCGACCTCTATTTGAGGGTGCATGGCCCCTTATAAAGGGGTTGAAGTGAGACACGTGTCAATAGATGGGGATAGGTGTTTTAGTGAGTCGTTGTGACTTGGTGTCGGTGTGAATCATGTGTATCGTCACGTCTCAGGTTCGCTTTGTCATCTGTAGCGATCACGTGCGTAGTCACGTGATCGTTGGATGTAATGTTGCTTGTAGTCTTGCTAGTTTGCCACAGGTTGCGGAGGGTGTCGCATGATTCGCGGGCGACCTCATGCATTGTGGTCCACAGCAATCGCATACGTTGCTTCATTGATCGCCATATGTCCTTTATGTTATACTGTTCGTAGTCTTGTTTATTCGCTGTCATCTGGTCTTGACACGTGACGGTAAAGAATCGTAAGTACCAACAAAATATATGTATATATATAGGGAATAAGTACATGTATTATTATCTATTTTATGATTTAAAAATAATATTGTTAGGGTTTGATGGTATTTAAATAAAGCACTCACAACAATACTTAGTTTAATGCAGACAATAGAAGGTTGCTAACGCCTTCCTCTTTTAGGTTTTCTTTTAATATTTTTGTATTGCCTCCTTCTTTTTCTTTAATTTTTGTTTAATTGAGGATAATACAAATTTTAATGTTGGTTGCCGACCGCCGATGTTATTATTTTTTGTTTTTTTTTCTTAATTTTTTTTTTCAATTTTGATTAAGAATTTGTGTCATATCTTTTCTCTGCTCTTGTGGCACGTTCCTTATGGTTTTTGGTACGTTTTTCTTATATCTTTACGATCGTTTTGGTGCTAGCATAAAGATCCTCACGACTTTTATTTTCTAATTGATTTGTTGGTAGTAAAGTATAGTCATATCCCTCTTTGGTAAAAGGTTGTTTGCGAATAAAATAAGAATTGTGTAGCGAAACAGCCTGCCAGATAGTTTGGTTCGCTCACCATTCGTTTATCACTTCATAAGGCGTCTTGTTCAATAGAGACAAGGAGTTAAGGTCACTGAGTTCTTTTGATGTTAGACTCATTTTCAAGGGAAGGTTTCATTTTTTTATCTTTGTATTTAATTTCCATATTTTTATTATATGCTTGAGTGCGTTGTAATTTTGATTCCTTTCATTATTTTTATTAATAAAATTCAGTAGTTATTTTTAAAGAAAAAACTGTTAACCTTTCTTCTAATAGTTTGTTGATAATAGTTTTAATATCTCAATTTTTAGAGATTTTTTTAAGAAATTAGAGGATATAAATTTTAATTTCGAAAATATAATTGTAAAACACAAAATTCAAATTATCCAAAAGTGCTGTTAAAGAACGGGAGAACAAATTAAGTCAAAAAGAAATTGTATTTTTTAAAAATCACTTTTCAACTCAAATATGAAAGTACACTCTTAATCTAAAAAATTACATATTTTATGAGAAATTATTTTATAGATCATTCTCATCACGTAAACAATGGTTTCAAGGTTTCAACTTTCAAATTGAAACTTTCAAATAATTATTTTTTTCTTAATGTCAACTCACTCAAATTGAAATTTTCAAATAATTATTTTTTAAATGATATCTAAAAATGTGTGTAGATTTACCCAAAAAAATATATAAAAATAATAATTTGGATGCTTTTTTTTTAGTAGTTGAAATCATTAATGTGATAAAAAAAAAGTTCATTAAATATTTTTTCCTATTTTACATTGTTTTTTTTTTCTTAAAAATAACTCTAACTCCAGAAATATTTTTTAAACAATATAAAGAATATCATCTAAGACGAAAAATTCTATATTCATTCGGTTCCTCTTTCTATGTCCAACACTAAAAAATTAAATTCTAAGCTATAGCCTAAGTTCTAAATCCTAAACTATAAACTTTAAACTCTAAAAATACACTCTACCTATAAATCTTTAAACTATAACCTTAAATCTTAATCTTAAGTTTTAAATCTAATTCTTTAGTGTGAGGGCATAAAAAGAGACACCGAAAAGAAAAAAATTATATTCTCTAAAATATCAAACAAACTGAATCTAAAAATATTTTTATATTATTTTGCCAAAATAAAAAAATATATATTATTCATCGACTAAAAGAAACGTCGCATGCGGTCAATCAAAGCTTACCGAAAGCCCGTCCAATCCCCTCATTTGGAAACAAAATCCGTCAATTTCGATTTTTGGTCCTTTTGTTGTGTTAAATATTACTATTTAGCTATTATACATAATTTAGTTTCACTATTATTATAATATTATTAGTCAGTTCAAATAATTAATGTAATTATATTATGAATATCTATTTACACAGATGTTCATTTTGATTAAAATTCCATCTATTAAATAAGGCTTTGATGTAATTTATTATTAGGACTTTAATGTTTAATAGGTTTAGAGTTCTATATATTATTTACTTCTTATGCCTATAAATACAGAGTTTGGACAAAAAATTATACACACTTCATATTGAAAATACAATACAAAAATTTCTACTTACCTCTTGTCTCTCATGTTTTTGTTCTTCTTTTACTTTATTTATAACACGTTATCAGCACGAGTTTACTCAAAAAATATTGACTCAAATTAAGTTTCATCTTTCATCCAATTTGAGCATATCAATGTCAAATCTTGCAAAACTTGAATTTGTAGCCCTAGACATTTTTGGAAAGAACTATTTATTTTGGGTGCTAGTTGGCGGAATACACATAGATGCAAATGGCCTAGGCGATACTATTAATTTTTTTTTTGAAAGAGTACGGACCTCAGTAAAACCCCCCACTAAAGCCAACATTAAAATGGGTTTAGTGTTTACCACCTAAGGGGGAAACGAATACCCAACTAGTATTAAGTAAAGTGAGGATACATCATCGTTTACAACCAAATATATAATTTTGGCACAAATCGAATCAAAGAAAATATAATTATTGGACTGAAGGGCCCATGTTGTTAAATAATAGACTACAACGGCCCATGTTGTGAAAGAATAGACTACAACAGTTGCTACCCTTTTTACAAAAACAATATGGAAAATATTATGGGCTTGTAGAAGGAGACAGATCGAGTCAATGTGGACCGAAAGGTCTTTAGTCGGACGGCCTAGTTTGTAGATGACAATAGCTGAGTCTGATTCAAAGAAAACTTGATGTTATCATCTATCGCAGGCCATATGTAGCTCAACAGTAATGTCATTGATCTCGACGAGGGTGGCCTCATTGCAATCGTTTGTGTATTGTGCAAGCCCACCAAAGACTGACTCATGTCCATCACGGGTAATAACTCCTATTGATTTAGCTCCTCGGTCAGGGTCACAGGCTTCATCAACATTGATCTTGACATATTCATTGCATGAAGCCTTCCATCTCAGTTATACACACATGGGGACTCTACGAGCTGAGGCTGTTCTTGAGCTTGCCATGACTGCTTGGTAATCTCGGTGAAGTGTTTGCACATTGGTAATGGTGACCCATATGGGCATAAGGTGTCCTCTGTAATACCCAAATTTTACCCAGATATGGGTATATATATATATATCTTATAAACAAAAATAAATAAATAAATAAAGTTGGTATAATAAATAAATAATAAAAGCTTTAAAATCTAGTCCAAAATCCTTTAAATTTCCATAACATATTTCAAAATCCCAAAATTCAGTTTTAAAGGCCCGAAACCAGTTATATACAGTTGTTCTCGCCCATTTTAATATTCAAAAAACACAAAACCCATTAGCTTTTTAAATTCTCGCCTAAACCTTGACACGTGGCAAAACAAGATTGGTCTGAATAGTTTTCACGTGAATTGTGCTTCTACAATCTGAGTTGGCTCTAGTTAACAGATGACTGCATCACCATGATGTCACCTTGTTCAGACCCTATAAATAGAGGAGAGAGAAATGTTAAAGGTATTCATTATGGAATATTAATTACTACTACTAATAATAATAATTAAATATAATAAAAGAGAGAGAGAAATTTATCTCCTCGGAAGCTGAACCATCATGAAATCAAAGGGACACTACTGGTGAAGATGGTTCTACGTCGGAGAAGACAACTGAAGTTGTAGGAAAATTGTTGGAAGGTATACTTTCTCCCTAATCCTTTATTTCCTATAGTAAAAACATAAAAATTTTAGATTAAAGAACAAGAAAAAAAACAAATCGAAAACATAAATGAAAAGGGGAAATTGGCGGCTGGAGCTTAGCTTTTGGTGTCGGAGTTGAAAAGGGAGAGGGTTTCGGGTAGATATCTTTTAGGTGGTCAGATTTGGGTGGCTCAATCAAGCTGGGATTAGTTTTTTTAGGTTTTAAGGTTTGAAAATTGGGATTTTAAGGATTTTTTAGGGTTCTGGTTGGCGAACGGCCGAAAGAGAACTGTGGTTGGCGTTTGCCTGCGGCGGCCAGCGAACGACCAAAGGTCGTCGGTAGGCTACAGTTGAAGATCTGTGGGTGGAGTTGGTGGTGGTTCATGGCTGGAGTTATTATGTTTCTTTATAAGTCTAGAGAAGATGAATGTTCATCCGAAAATCAAGGTTTTGATCTATTTGGATCAGGTTTTCTGGGTTTTTAGTTGTTTAGTAGAAAGAAGGGTGAGACCGGAGTTAGAGAGAGAATGAAAATAAAAATAATAGAGAAATAGGCTTGTTAAGGTTGAACAGTCTTAGAAGGTTATTGAGGACCGCTTGGGTAGCATGGAACAAAAGATTGACTAGTCACAGAATGAGATAGTAACCTGAACTACCACATTGCTTGGAATCAGAAAAGCCAAAAAAGAATGTTTTAGATGAAAGTACCGATATTGATGAGCAATGAGGTATCACATCTCACATGAGGGTTCAAACTGAAATGATTATTCCAGTAAAAAAATAAAAAAGACAAAAAAGAAGAAGCAGAAGACAAAAAAAAGAAAGAGTTCAGATCGATATAGACGGGGCATCTGCAAAAATCCAGTAGATCTAAGTTTGAATTATAAAGGAAATAATAAAGTGCTTGACCTTAATGCATTGGTGGACTTTGAAAATACTGAAATAAAGGTAGTCAAGCAAACAAATACAAAAGGACCGAGTAAAAGCCAAAATTTTGATATTTGTTCCAAAACTGTATTGTCTAAGGGTTATGAGACTTTTAAAGAACAAGGGGATTCTAAGGGAGTCAAAGAACCGCATATGTTTACAGAATGTTTCTCCGAAGTGATGATAGCCAGGAATTCAGTTGAGGCTAGAGATTTTCTTACAATGAAATCAACTCCATCAAGGAAAAGATGAGCAGAAAGTACCGAAATACGAGACAGAGAGATAAAATGTTTTAGCAAGAAAAAGGGAGACGATTATTCCTATTTCAATGCCATATTCAGATTTGTTGCCCTACCTGTAGAATCACTTGTTGATGACAGTTCTATCGAAGTTTTATAAGTCTTTTTATGGCATTAAAAATGCTTGTGGTTATTATTGTGGAGATTTTAGTCACTCTGTAGAGGATGGCATAGTTTTGAAACACAAAGTCAGTGATCTCATTAGGAATTGGCATTTATGTTTCGAGAACAGAGAACCTCGATTCTATAAAAAACCATCATTTTCTAGAAGAATCAAGATGAAAGAGAAAGAAGAAAATTTATAGTAAGCTTTTGTGGGTAATCTGTTACAATTCGGGGTCTACTAAAATCAGAGTAATGTTTTCACATCTACCCCTTCAATAGTTCCTTTACTGAAGGATACTCTAAAGTTGGATGCTCAATATGTTCCTGTTAGTGGAAAATCAAAGACTAAATTGCATTTCATTCATGTTTCCTATCATGAGCCGTACTTCAAATTGCTCGAGGCTTCACCACATCATGTGAAACCCTCAAAGCCCCATTATCCAAGTTGTTACGATAATAGAAATCATTGTGAGTATCATACTGGAGTTCATGATCATGACATTGAAGACTGTTACACTTTCAAGTAACAAAGACGTCAAAAGAAGAGAAAGATAATAAAGAGCAAGGGGAAACCAATTGAGAATTATCAAACGCCAAGAAAAAACCTCAAATAAACATGTTCATTAAAAGCTTCAACACATCTAGGTAACATCTTAAAAAGCATAGTTCATCTAGACGCCGGCCAAAAGACACTAATTTCCACGTGTAAATGATTGAACATTATATGGAAAAGAGCAAGCAATTGATTGAATAAACAAGGAAACTCATAGACAAGATAGTCTTAATTCAAGATTCGATGAGAACAGCAGAACATGAGCAAGAATAAGCATGTCTTTGTGGTGGTAAAGGAAATAAATGAAGAATTGTTCATAGAATTGGAGTGGCTGAAATTCACTCAAGCTTTCCTTGATTAATTGTCGACAATTGGACCACAGGAGATCTATTAGTAGTGTTAGGACCGTTATAGAGTAATACCTTGAACCATCCCAATCTCTTTTGCCTGCAAGCATCGAGGGTCCTTTATAAGGGAAGCTATTTCGATTTATTTGTTTACGATACTTGTTTCCTATATAATTTTTCTCAAATGGAAAACATTTTTACATTTTTAGATTATTTTAATATTTTATTTATTCTTTTTATGGGTTAGTTTTTGTTCTTCCATATGTATATGTATATATCTTCACTATCATTTTTCTATTAGGTCTTCGAATATTAACCGCAAGAGTGACCAAGAACCAAATTCATAGATCAATTTCAAAAATATGACTCTATTCCAGTTTATTTAGGCCTATAGAAAGACATTAATGAGTGTTCAGGAACTATGGGAAAATCCTAAATACAAACTTGAGTGAATTTTCCTCTCAGACATTGTTGACTAAAGTCCTTGAATGAAGTGATAACCCTAAAACATCTACCACCTAGAGAATGCTTTTCTTTAAAGATATCCGTATATGGGAGGACATTTGGCATTCCTTCATCTCCCTTCACAAAGAAAGAAAATAAGAAAAATATCCTTTGTTGTCCCTTTTGAGCCTGATAATTTTCTTTCGATTCAACCCAAACCAAGGATCACCCCTACACTAAAGGCAAAGAGGAATACATTGAGTACATTGAGTACAAGAGCAATGGACATGTTGAATGAATGCGGATATTCCAAATCAAGTCAAAAAAGAAAAAGAGAGAAGAAAAAAAAAGGAAAAAATAGTGGAAAGTCTGTGTTCCAAGAGTCAACTGAATCAAGTTGAATCAGGGCAAGAAAAAGATGAATACATTGAGTACAAGAGCAAGGGACATGTTGAATGAATGCGGATATTCCAAATCAAGTCAAAAAAGAGAAAAGAAAAAGAGAAAAAGGAAAGAAAACAGTGAAAAGTCTGTGTTCCAAGAGTCAACTGAATTAAGTTGAAAATTGTTGACACGAAAGTTAAGCAATTGAAAGAGAAAGCACTAAGTTGAAAAAGTGCAAGAAAAAGCAAGATACATACATAAGATATTCCATTCAAATGAATCTCTATCTAAAGAAGTAGTCGATGATTGATCACCTTTTAATTCGTGGAAAGAAAATGAACTATAGGGTAAAAGCCTAGAAATGGACAGTCTAGAGTGATCCAAAAAAAGAAGAAGAAAAGAAAAAGAATAAAAAAAGAAATTATTTCTTGAGCATGGAGTGCAGAAATAAGATTTCACTTGGAAGAGATGATCCTTGGTTTCATCACCCTTAAACATTTATTTGAGCCTATATATCATTTCTTTTAGAGCCGTGAGCCATATCCTACATTACGGGCCTCAAAAGACCATTTTGATCATATACATGCATTGGAGTAAGAAGAGTTTCTCTCCAGAATACATCTCGCTTATCAGGGTTAACCTTTCTTCAAGGATTTTTAGACTTCTAATGTCTAATTGAGATTAGAAAAGAGGGAAATATTGGGCATGATGAGTTAGTAAGGTAAAGAGTGCCACTTTAAATGGGATAGAATTAGGCATATGGGAACTGTTTCTCTTGGAAGTATAATAATTTGGAATGGGTCACATTTGAGTTGATCTTTGCCAACTTGGTTCAAAGGCGCTATTGCACTTGATATTTGGGAGCCTAATTTTGATTTATTTTCTCACGTTTGTCATGACTTATCAAATGGTTCCATTTTCTCAAAATTTAGTGAAATAGAATTTTGAGCCTTTCCCTTATCATTTCAACAAGCATATTGTAGATAAATTCATTAGATACAAGAAAAACAAAGGATTTCGTGGGTATTATTATGATGAACTAATCCTTTAAGTGCAGGTAGAATAGGAGGGGGCCTCGATACTTGTTTAATGATGAAAAGTATGTCGAGGAAAGGATACAACTCTGAGTGTCAGAAACATTTAAATAAAGCTGCAGGAAAGTGACACAGACAACCCTGGGGTAAGGAGAGAACATGGACCATCTTTTGGGGTAAAAGTAGCAACCAGATCAGTTCGCTAAAGGTTCATCCTATTCAAAAGCAAGATCATTACTTTTGAGGCATTGCAAGACAAGAAAGCCTTGTGAAAATAAGCAAGGATGATAGTTGAATTCAAGACCGGGCAACGCTACAAAGAACACTACAGAAGAGTATATGCTTATGCCGTGAATAGAGTCCACAAGCTAGAACAATAGAAATGATGATCTCTTTTGGAACCATGAGAAAGAATGTTGTCAAATAAGCTGAATGAAGACATAGCAAGAGTGGTTTTCTAAGAAATGAGTTATCACCAGAATTCAAATTTTGAAAAGTGAGATACGGTAAGAGAGGGGTTTATGTGCTGAATTCATGAAAGGCTAGCACGAGTTCCATTAGAATTGGAATTAGCCTTATTTGGAATAGAAGAAAAACATATTTGTAAAGAAATAATTGCAAAGAATGAATAAAAGAAAGAAACGAGGTGAAAACCTGCAAGGGCACTTCAAAAAAAGAAAAAAGAAAAAAGGAAAAATAAAGAAAAAGAAGAAAAAAATTGAGGTAAAAACCTAAAAGGGCGTATTGAGAAAAAGAAAGAAAGAAAGAGAAAACAAAAGTAAAAACCCGAAGGGAGCTTTAAGAAAAGCAATCTAAAGTGAAAACCTAAAGAGGCGCTTTAGAGTAAAAGATGCAGAGATCCTAAAGATTGAACCTGAGTGTGAGATGGATTACTTTGGCAACAAGAATTTTTTTAATGAAAAATGAAGCAAGGAAATTTTGAGCTTCCCTAAAGATGAAAGCTCACCCAAGTGACCCTTAATTGACACCATTCATGCATTATATATAGCTAGGCATCCATAAGATAGGAGCATGCTAACTCATACATTCAAAGCATTTTTTGCATGTTTTGACAGGAATTTGCAAAATCAGCAAAGAACAAGCAAACATTAGCAAAAATACCAGTCACATTTTTGTGAAGCAAAGACATCAACACGTGATTTCCATTTGAAGAAACAGATCTCAGCAAAGATTTTTTGATTGTTTGCATAAGACAGAAAGTGCAGAGCAATTCTAAAACCTTCGAGTCATCAGTAAGTCCTTCGGGCATGATTTTAAGTCCTTCGGGCATGATGTTAAGTCCTTCAAAAATGATGAGAACTTTTAAATGTCGTCATAACAAGTCAGCGGGGGCATGGTATCGACAAAGACATTAACCTTTTTGGCCATCAGTTTTAATGAAAAAAAGAAGTTCAGGATACCAGGTTAGAAAACAAGATAGATCAATTGAGGGCTCAAATGAGGAAGATTCACAGTTTAATTGGTCAAAAGTTTCAGCGTCTCTCGTTGAAGCACTTGAAGTTTCTTAATGATTTACCTAAATTGCACATTTGCTTTACTATTAATATTGAATGATTAATGATAGATTTGGCTTTTGTAGGTCATATATATTTCAAGCATAGAAAGTGATCAACCAGCAGAGAAAGATAAACAAAAGATTTCATGCTAGCTTCAGACTGAAAAATTGAGATACCTTAGGTAGAAAAAACAGTGACACTAAAGATCTCAGTGCTTCAAGCGAGAAATTGAAGATACTTCATATTACCTCAATTTGAATTTTTATTAATTGAAGATATTTCTTTTTCAGGTTCAGTTTTTTCCCTAGAGGAGGAGGTGAATAAACATTCCTAGTAAAGAATGAAGAGCTCCTAATGAGAAGAGTTCGCCCAGAAAAGAATCAAAGCTCCTAATGAAAAGAGTTCACTCGGCAAAAGAATGAAGAACTAATAATGAGAAGAGTTCGCCCATTGAAGAATGATGAGTTCCTAATGAAAATAATTCACTTGTTCAACACCTTTATAGAGAGGTGGATCAACATTTCCAGCAAAGAATGAGGAGTTCCTAATGAGAAAAACTTGCTTGTTCGACACCTTTGCAGAGAGGTTGTAATACCCGAATTTTGACCGAGTTATATATAAATAAATAAATAATAAATCCAATATTATAATAATAGTCCAAAATAATAAATAACAATCCATTATTCATACAAATGCACATATTACAATTTAAGAACCCAAACTATAAATATACAAAAGCCCATTTATTTTTTTGACCCATTTACATTTATTAAACCAAATTCCCGCCCAAACTCAGATAATAACCCAAACTAGCACATTTGTGCTTTCTTTGCCCGCCCAAATTGTCCACGTGGCACCCAATGAGTGGCTCATTTCCCATTCGCATGGATTCATTCCCATCAGCTGGCTATTGCTGATGTCATACCGCACTACCTATAAACGGAGAGAGAAATTAATGATATGTAATAATGACACAATTATTGCAAAAATAATTGAGGAAAGAGGGAGAGAGAAACTGAAAGGTTTACCTGAGTTTGAGGAGACATCTGGAAGCTAAAGTTTGCTGGAGAAGACCACCGAACTATCGCCAGAGTTTGCCGAGGTAGTTTTCTGTCATTCTCTTTTATTTCCTGTAAACAAAAAGACAAAAAACATTAGTTAAGTTCTAAATAATAATAATAATAACAAAATAGAATTAAAATAAACAAAAATAAAGATGGTCGAAGTCTTTTTCTGGTTGCCAGGAAGGTTCGAAAAGTGGTCAAAGTTGAAAATGAGATTTTAGGGTTTCGGGTAGTTAGATTTAGGAGGGGAAGTAGGGAGATTCTATTGAATCGGGCATTAGATCTAGGTTTAGGCTTAAAAATGAAGCATTTTGGTAGGTTTTAGGGTTTCGAAATGGTGGTCGACGGTGGCCGAAAATCGCCCTACGGCGGCCTGAAATCACCTTGTGGTGACCGGCCGAAGTGAGATCGTGGCCGGAGTTTCAGACGGTGGTCGGAGTTTAGGTTAGGGGTGATCAGAGGTTATAGAGTTGACTGGATTTTAGGTTAGGGATGATTGGGAAATGAGGGACGGTGGTCGGGAAACATGGTTGAATAATCAGAAGTGGTGGTGAAGGATTGAATGGATGAAAAATGGAAGAACAAGGTTTGAGTTCATGAGGGTTTTAGTGTTTGATCTTTAAAAACACGAAAGATGGGATGTTTTGGTGTTTATGATGGATCACATGAGGGATTTTGGATGAATATGAGGGAGAACACGGATGAATGTGAGGGTTTGATCGAAAATAGGTTAGGTTTTCTAGGTTTAAGGGGTTTGAGTTGAGAGAATTAGAGGGGAGGGAGAGAGAAGAAGAGAAAGTGTAAATTTGGTAAAATGATCGGGCTAACTCGATTTTTGGGCCTTTATAGGCTGAGTTAAACGGTGTCATTTTGGCATCAGGTCAGCCTAGGATCCGCGTGTAGTTATCTGGGTCGAATGAGGATCTGCGCCCTACTTCTGGGCCTTTATGCTTCGGGCTATAGTATTTTGTATTTGTTTTAATTTGGTAACTAATTTCAATAAAATCAAGATTTCAAGTTTAGTTTCCTTTTAATTTCGTCCTTAATTTTATTGTTTAATTTAATTTAAATTGTTTAAATTAAATGATTGAATAAAATTTTAAATATAGTTCATAATAGGATGTATATTTATTAGATAATTAAACACTTAGATTTAATTAATTGTTTAGAGCCTTAGTCTTAGGTTCTTAATGAGGATTTAATAATTAATTAGGAAAGGACATTGTAGTAAATTAATGTATATTAAATGGAAACTTTGGGGCTCAAACTTGGATGGTGTTCTACTTGCTTGCAATGGAATGTTATCACAAAATTGGCTTTAAAGAGGTACATTTAATATACATTATAACCTAGAATTAAATAAATGACCTAGTTAATTAAATAGAGCTTTAATTAAGTTTAGTGCTTTAATTAATTAGAATGGTTAATTAATTAGGAATGTTATTAATTGAAAGGCTTTAGTACATGGATGGTGTTCAAGCAATTGCTATTTTCTCATGAAAGCCTTTAAATTAATTAATATTCATAGTTTAAATAATTAATCAATTAGAGTCATCTTATGTTAGTACTTAAAATAAACAAGACAATAATAAGTCATACATTTTAAACATTTTATGTTGGAAATTCATTTTTAAATATGAATAGGGGTGCCACTTAACGTGGTGCTTTTAATTTCATATTCGAATAAAATGAATTTCCTTATAAAAAGATATCAACATTTGGAATTTAAATTCATTTAATAATTAGGGAACAAATTAAATTCAAATAATTATTCGAAATGTCACGTAAAATTAAGGTACCGATAACGGGCGTTTGTGGGGTGCTAATCCTTCCCCACACGTAACTGACTCCTGAACCCAACTTTAAAGAAATGAATATCTGGTTTGTTTTTACGGTGTCCGGTCTATCTCAAAATGATCGGTGGCGACTCCAATTTTTTTAAGGAAATAAAAGGTAAAATTTGATTTAAAAATGAATTAATTGATTTTCCAATATAAAAATAAAATGATCAAAAATCAAATGAATAAAAAGGGTCAAAACTCTAATTTTTCAAAAGATCAATCGTCAGGCTATTTTTATACACGATTTCAAAAATGGTCGCGACAGAGGTGGATTAACATTTCAGAAGAATGAATAGTTTAGCTTTTTCAAACTTCATCAACATTTCAAAGAAATAAAGGGTATAATGATTATGAGCTTTGCCGCATTTCAGAAGAGCAAATAATTTGACCTTATCAAACATTTCAAAAAATGAAGAGTGTTACTATTCTGGGCTTCGCTGCATTTCAGAAGAACATATAGTTTGGCTTTTCAAACTTTGTAAACATTTCTAGAAGGACGAATGATTTGGTTTTTCAGACTTCACCAACATTTCAGAAGAGTAAAGAGTTAAATTGTTTTTGACTTCACCAACTTTGCAAAAATACTTGTTTGTTTAATACCTTTACAGAAAGGTGGATCAACATTTTCAACAATGAATGATGGTCAACTTTTTTGCAGAGAAAAGTGGATCAACATTGCCAAGAAGAATGAGTAGTTCATAATGAGAAGAACTAGCTTAGACTTCGGTTCAACCTTGGCAGAAGGATTGAGAAGTTCATAATGAGAAAAACTTGTTCAAGCTTTCTAAAGGGAAAGAATGAGTGAGAGTTCATAATTTGAAGAACTTGCAGCTCGGAGTGACAGTCGGCTGCTTCGGATAAAATTCGTGTCTTTTCAGTCTTTGCCCCATTCCTGTTCCACAACAATAAACAAAGAGAGGCAGCTGTAATACCCGAATTTTACCTGATTATGGGTATATATATAGATATATTTCTCTTATAAGTAAAAATAAATAAAGTTGATATAATAAATAAATAAATAAAAAATAAAAGCTTCAAAATCTATTCCAAAATCCTTTAAATGTTCGATACATATTTCAAAAGCCCAAAATTCAGTTCTAAAAGCCCGAAACCAGTTATATATAGCCGTTCTCGCCCATTTTAATATTCAACAAACACAAAACCCATCAGCTTTTTAAATTCCCGCCTAAACCTTGACATATGGCAGAACAAGATTGATATGAATGGTTTTCATCCGGATTGTGCTTCTATGATCTGAGTTGGCTCCAGTTGGCAGATTATATCATCACCATGACGTCACCATGATCATTTAGTCAGACCCCTATAAATAGAGGAAAGAGAAATGTTAGAGGCATTCATTATGAGATATTAATTACTAATAATAATAATAATTAAATATAATAAAAGAGAGAGAAATTTATTTCCTCCGAAGCCGAACCATCATGAAATCAAAGGGACGCTGCTGAAGAAGCTGGTTCGATGCTAAAGAAGACGACCAGAGTTGTAGGACAGTTGCCGGAAGGTATACTTTCTCCTGAATCCTCTATTTCCTGCAGTAAAAACATCAAGAATGTTAGATTAAAGAATAGGAAAAGAAAAACAAAATAAAAAAAATAAATAAAAAGGGGAGATTGGTGGCCGGAGCTTAGCTTTTGGTGTCGGAGTTGAAGTGGGAGAGGATTTCAGGTAGATAACTTTTTAGGTGGTCGAAGTTGGGTGGCTCAATCAAGACAGGATTAGTTTTTTCAGGTTTTAAAGTTTGAAAATCAGGATTTTAAGGATTTTTAGGGTTCCAATTGGCGAACGACTAGAGAGGAATGGTGGTCGGCGTTTGCCTATGGCGACCAGCGAACAACCAAAGGTCATCAGTAGGCTGCGGTTGAAGATCTATGGGCGAAGTTGGTGGTGGTTCATGGTCGTAGTTATCGTGGTTCTTTGCAAGTCTGATGAACAAAGATGAATGTGCATCCAAAAATCAAGGTTTTTGATCCATTTGGATCATGTTTTTTGAGTTTTTAGTTGTTTAGCAGAGAAAAGGGTGAGAGCCGAGTTAGAGATAAGGGAAATAAAAATAAGGGAAATGGGGTTATCTCGAGTTTTAGGGTTTCTTATAGTGTGATCCGTGTATTGACCCGAACTTGGATAGAGGGTTCACGCATTTTGACCGAGTCGGGTCAAGAGGGTCTACGCCCAACTTTTTTTGGGTCTCATGATTTGGGCCGCATAGTTTGCAAATGTATCAATTTGGTCCCTATTATCAATAAAAATCAAAAATCAGTTTTATTTCCTTTCAATTTAATCCTATTTTAATTATTTAATTTATAATGTTTTAATTATTTGTATGATGCATGATTTTAA
Source organism: Hibiscus mutabilis (assembly GCA_019671005.1). Taxonomy (NCBI): domain Eukaryota; kingdom Viridiplantae; phylum Streptophyta; class Magnoliopsida; order Malvales; family Malvaceae; genus Hibiscus; species Hibiscus mutabilis. The sequence continues at coordinate 30,527,377 of CM033740.1, read as the reverse complement.
ATATTGCATATAGTATTATTTGTTAGATAATTAATTCACCTAAATTTAATGTTTAATTGTTTAGAGCCTTAGTCTTTTGGTTCACTAATTAGGATTTAATAACTAAATTAAGAAGATAATTGTAGCAATTTAATGTGTATTAAGTGAGAAACTTTGGAGTTCAAATTTGGGTGAGGTCCGTTGCAATGGGATGTTGTCCAACATTGACTTTAAAGTAGAATACTTAATATTCATTAGAACTTATAATTTGATAATTAACCTAGTTTGCTAATTAGAGCTTTAATTAAGATTATTACTTTAAATAATTAGATTAATAAATTGATTAGTGAGTATTATCTAAAATTTAGGGGTTTTAATATGGATGATACTCAAGCAATTGAGTGTTATCTCATGAAAGCCTTTAAATTTAATAATATTCATAGTCTTAAACAATTTAATTAATTAGAGCCTTTCAAGTTAGTACTTAAAATAAACCAAACAATAATTAATCATAAATTAAACCTTTTATATTCGAAATATATTTTTTAGAATATAAATAGAGGTGCCCAGAACGCATAGGGGTGTTTCCAATCTTATATTCGATATAAAAATTGTATTTCTTTATAAAAAGGAATATTTCCATTTGAAATACGAATCCAGTTAATAATTAAGGATCAAATTAAATTAAAACTATTATTCTCAAAATGCCAATATGCCACACAAAATTAAAAGGTGCCGATAACGGGCATTTGTGGGGGTGCTAATCCTTCTCCTAACGTAATCGAATCCCGAATCTAATTTTTAAAGAATGAATCTCTGGTTGTTTTTATGGTGTCCGGTCTATCAAAGTGATCGGTGGCGACTCCAAAATGTTTTCAAAATTAAATAAAAGGGACAAATCCAATTTTTAAGAATGATTAATCTAAAATGCAGATTAAATAAAAAGGAAAAAATCTAATTTTCATGATTAATTAATTACAAAACCCTATTTAACATGAAAAATATAATTTTTCAAAATCAAATGAATTAAAAGGTAAAACCCCAATTTTCAAATATTAATCGTCGAGCTATTTTTACCCGGTTTAAAAATGGTCACGACATCCTCATGAACCAGGGTATTCTTATGGTTCTAAAGCATAACAAGAAAGCCTGTAAAGAAGTTAATATCTAGAATGAAAATTGCCTCCTCAAACTACGTCAGGGTTGGAGAAGCTTGACTGTTGATGGCAACATTAGGTGAGCCAACAAGATTAAGGGTTTCCTTAGAAGATGGGAAATCCTTAAGAGTATGTAGAATGTTTTCAACCTTATTTTGACATAGGGGACAATGGCATGAGCCAAGTTTGCAACCCTTAATTTGTTGCCTATGGGAAAAGCTTCTTGGGCAACACACTAACAGAAAATGTGAATCTTGGGAAGAACTAACAATTTAGAGATAATCTTCCATACCTGCGACGGTCTATCAATGGGAGAAGAAAGATGTTGTAAGTACCAATATCCATACTCAACAATATACATATATGTGTCATGGTGTCCCTAGATGATGACATCTCCTTGTGTGGGTGAGATGGGGACTCAAAGGATGGAGTCTGTATCACTCGGATGAAACACACTATGAACCCTCTCTTCATTCCATTACGTTTGTCCTTGGTGATTGAATTCATGGCAGCGAACATGAGAAGATGGGTTGTCCATATAGGAGACCGAGAAATTGATGGTTGTCGATTCACCCCAACGGTCTGCATGTATGTAAATGTTGTTATCAAGCCCTAGTTTCCAAAAAAAGCTGTTGTGTAGCTCACTCATGGCATGATGCAAGTATTTCCATGAAAAAGAGTTCCTTTCATTTAGCTTGGCATCGAGGATGTTTCTCGAGGGGAAATATTTAGCCATGTAGACACGAGAAAGAACATTGTTAGGTTCCGTAATCATTCGTCAAACCTGCTTACCTAGGAGGGCAAGATTGAAGTTATGCATGTCACGGAATCCAGTTCCTCCTGTACTATTGGATGTGCACATACGACTCCAAGAAACAAGTAGCCAGCCCCTCTTATTAGTTTTACCTGTCTATTAGTGGTTGCGCATGGTTTGCACTATATCATCAGTCAAAGATTGTGGAAGCAAATAACAAGACACTAGATACTCAGGTAAGGCTTGAGTAACCGATTTGATAAAAATCTTTCTCTATATGATAAAAGTTTATTTATCCATCATGTTACTCGAGTGTTGACCTTGTCACGAACAAAGCCTAGTGTGTTGGTCTTGTTCTTACCAACAAGTAGAGTGATGTCAAGATAGATACCTAGGTTATCAACCTCTCGAACATTAAGGATATTATGAATTACCTATTTATGTTGTGTAGAGGTGTTAGGTCTAAAATAGAAGGTTGATTTATCAAAATTCACGCACTGCCCAAAGGAAGAATCATATATATGAAGAATGCCTTTAAGTCTTGTTGCCTCGGCTTTAGAGTTTCATAAGAAGATTATGCTCTTATTAGCATAAAGGAGATGGACCACTCTTGGCCCAAGCAGGATTGCACGAATGCCCTTATTTTTACTTACACTTTGCTCAACGTGTAACGTAGCCGAGAGACCCTAGGTACACAAGAGGAAAGGGGACAGAGGGTCTCGTTGCCTCAAGCATCGCTTTGGATAGAACTCTATAGATAGAGATCCGTTACTACGAGCAAAAAAGAATATAGTAGATACGCAGTTCATAATAATATTGACTCATGCAAAATTAAAGCCAAGTTTTAGTATAACATTACGCATGAAGGTTCAGTCGACCCCGTTAAAGGCTTTCTCCTTTAGAGTTGTACCCTTGTTTGAATCGGTCATGATGGAGTGAAGTTAGTAGAAAGCTCATGATCTACAAGTATGTTGTTTGAGATCATTGTTCCCTTGATGAACACAACTTGGTTAACACTGATGTAGAAAGGAAGGATTAGTTTCATTTGGTTAACCAAGACCTCCAAGACAATCTTGTACACTATTATACAAAGACTGATTAGGTGTAGTTGCTTCATATTGGTATGCTCGACAACTTTGGAAATGAGGACATGGATAGTCTTGTTAACAACAGACATGTTTGCTCTTCCATTGAGGAGGCCAATGCAAAGGTTGATGACATCATTACTAACGGTGTCCTAATTTTGTTTAAAGAAGCTTCTGGAGAGACCATTGTTGCAGGTGCTTCCTTTGGGTTTATGTCCTAAAAAGCAGCAATAATCTCGTCAATAGTAAAAGGTCTATTAAGAGATGCATTCATATTGGGTGTTACCGAATGTGTGATGTTATCAAGATGGAGTTGGTTGGTAGGTGGATTTGAAGAGGCAAACAAGTTTTGAAAGTAGTTAGTGACCACATGCATGGTGTTTTACATCCTCTTTTGTCACTCTCCATTCTAATAAAAAGACCCTTTATGTTATTCTTTTTTTTTTGTCTAGAGACTCTTGCGTGGAAGTGGGTTGTATTTCTATCACCTGGTGATAACTAGGTTACCCTAAACCTTTGAGCCTAAAGGCTTTTTCTTTTCTTTGTCGAGTAGACCCTTCAATTCTTTTTTGGCAGCCAAGAAAGTATCCATTTCTATGTTCAAAATATAGCGTATGAGGCAAGAGTTAATAAAATCTTGCAAGTTTTTATGCGTTACATGATAATGTACTTGTGATTATCTTGTCAATTCTTGATAGCCCCTCCCACATCATGAATCTTATCCATAGCATCACCATCATGAATCTTAACTTTTCAGATTTTTAGTATGATTAATGTTTTCAACATATTTTAGTTTCAGTTTTGGCGTGGAACTATATTATGTTATTAAAGACTTTGAGAATTGTTATTTATTTTCATAATTATGACTTTAAATATATATATATATATATATTATAAATTATGTAGGGTATTATCAAGTTTAAAGCCATTTCAATGTTCATTAAATATATATACGTATGAGAATTCATTAAATATAAATACGTATGAGAATATGTGTTTAAATCATACTATTTAAATTAGGATCACTTCCTAATGTGCTTAGACACACTTTTGCCTACGCGATACGACTTAAGGCAAAGATGTGATTGATGAAACTTTTCTTTTGCGTGCGTGACATGATCCTAGAAAGATGTGCATGCCTTCTACATACATGGCACGATATTGGAAAGACACGACAAACGAAACACGCCTTTCCTAATCTTTCAGTAAAATCAAGCAAATTTACATTTTGAAGAACCAAAATGTAATAAAAGAAAAACAATGAAAAAAGATATACTAATTTTTCCCAAATGATGAAATACACGGTACATGCCAAATATACATGTTAAAAAGAATATGAACACGGACATAAATCAGGCTCTAACAACACACGTGTGCGAATTTTCTTTACAATCACTCAATGAGTGTATTTCAAAGATTGTAATAAAAAATTAAAAAAAAATAATGTCTAACCAATGTGAGATTTGCATTTTGCCTCCGCTCAACTTGTTCTTGTCTCTTTGACGCGTAATGTATGTGCTTTTTTTTCTTCAACAAAGTTCATTTATTTTTTCTTCATTACTTTTCTTTTTTTATTTCGGTACTCGATAATGTAAAATTAATCAATTTTACCCCAAAAATTAAGAAAGACGTGCTTTATTAGCAACATCTTTTCACTATCGTGTCACATACATAGAAGGCATGTTTCGTTAGTCATGCCTTTATAGGGTTTTAGTCAAAAGGTTCCATTTCGATGAATACTTGAGAAGGCATACTATTTTTATAATTAATTTAGCAAATTATTATATATAGATAAAAGCCTGATAATTAAGGTCACATCTATACAGCATTAGACACCTGTTATGTGAAGAACAATCTTATGGGGTCCATAGCAAAAGAATCTTTCAGATACATTCATCGAACACCACCTCCAAAGACATGTATTGAAGGGTATAATAAGAGCAAAATGGCCTAGATCAATGATTTTCTTAAGGTACCTAAACTTACGTCACCCACTCACTTCTAACCACTTATCTGACCCAAAACATGACACTCTAAGATACCACATACTTCACGTATAAAAGGAAGAATTAAGAGAATGTACAATCCCATGAAAAAAGGCCGAACACGTACAAATTGCAAAATAAAAGGAAAAAGGTGGCAACTTGAAAACTAGAGTTAATAAAAAACAAGATTAATAAATAACTAAGTTGAATGACAAACAGATTCAAGAAATTAGAAAGATTCAATCTTGATTTGGAAAACAGATTCAAAAAGGTTGCATGTGCAATGAATGTGTTGTGGAGAAGGGATGAATCCAATAAATTAACCTTTTCAAATGGTACTAATATCCCCTCTAAGTTGATGTTCTTGGCAAATCGAAGGTTGAAAGATGAATCTTCCACAATCTTTAAGAAAGATCGAGTTGAAACACTTCTAAAAGACACAAGAAAAACAATCTTGCAGAGAAGCACTCAAAAAGTATTTTAGTATTGTTGATAATCAAGAAAAAAGTATCTTACAATATATGTGGTTACCTTATTTTATAGGCTGAAGGAAGCCATCAAAAGAAACCTTGAAACATAAGTTACAGAATAAAAATAATAAATTTTGACCAAAAAATTCTAAAATAAAAAATAAACTAACATTCCCCTTATTGAGCTAAGTTTACATGGTTTGGCTTAATTTAGTGAACTTTTAAGATGTTGGCTGGACTGCTCTTCGTGGATTGGAAGTAGGTATTTTTACACATATTATCTTTATTAAAATGAGTATATCTTGAGTTTTTGATATTATATTGTCGTTTTTTCAAGAAGACATATTGACCTAAATTTTTTTAATCCCATTCAAAAAGGTGGCTCAAGTCTGCTGTGATGTCCAACCCTTAAAACAGTGTCAATGTCTTGTCTAAAATATACCGTTTCACCCCTCTAATGAACGTATCACCTAGGAACAAACATTTAAAACCCCATAACGCCCTTCTCCAACTCTTTATCTCTTATTAAAACTTTTGATCATCTCACACCAACTCTTCTTCTAATTCAACTGGGGTTAACCGTCATAAACATCCTCTTCAACTTATCTTTTCGACAAAAAATAATAAAATAACAACTCAATTAAAAAAACTAGTATTTTACTTTTTTCATATACTTATTTTATCAATAATTATATAATTTTTTATTATCTTATCAATAATAATAATTTTAAAAAATTAATTATTTTTTTATTAATTTAATTTCCTCAACCATAAAATAAGTGTGCTATAAGATAAATAATATTATAAAAATAAAGGTATATAATTATACTAAAAATAAGATATAAAAACCAAATATTAAATTTATCATGATATAGGGACCAAAACCGGAATTTAAGCAACAAAATCTAAGGAAAATTTCGTCATTTCCTTATTTATTTCCCCCTTCCCGATGACGATATAACCCTTCAAAATGGCTACCGCTCCCCGCCAGTCTGTATATAAAGCACAGGCTTTTATTTTTAAGGTAAAGTATACAAATAGTCACTAAGTTATCTTAACAATATAAAATGATTATTAAATTTTTAAATATTATATAATGGATATTAAATTTTAGTTTTTATTATAAAATGATCATTAAATCATTAACTGTTGTTAATTGGTAATTACAAAAAATTATATAACAACATATTTAATCCTTAATATTTACACGTTTAGTCAATTTAGACATCAATAATGAGGGTTAAATTAAGACTAAATTGATTGGATGTGTAAATATGGAGGATTAAATGTGTTATTATTTAAATTTTTGTAACTGTCACGTCATTCACTTAACGGTAATTAATGTCTCAGTGGTCATTTTATAACAAAAACTAAAATTTAATGCAATAATGTAACATTTGAAAGTTTGGTGATCATTTTATATTTTTTAAGATAATTTAGTGACCATTTGTATACTTTACCCTTATTTTTATTATATAGAATTACGAAAACCCGCGGGCTTCCCAATAGCCAATACTTCCGCTATCCTACGCCAAGGTGCGCACCACCCTCGTCACTATGTACGTGTCTCCTCCAGTTTGCCTGTAAGTTTACGTGTGCTCTTATTACATAAGGAGCGCATCCACGCACCCGGTGCCCTTTAGCCGTAACACCCCCTCCTCCCCTTCCTTATATTTTAATATTTCATTTTCCCATCGTTTCTCTCTCTCTTTCTCTCTCTGGGAAACAGCCAGAGAAAAATACGAAAAACAAAAACCTTTCTTCTTTCCTTCACTTCCAAAACCGTTTTGCACCTTTAGTTTTTTGCTTTCCATTCGGTTATATACCGACGGATATTAAAAGCCAAACCAACTTTACGTGCTTCGTTCGATATATTCGCTTTTTGTTGGTTCATTCACCCAGTTCGTTCAGTTCCGCTGATACCTTCTTTTTTCTCAGAGCTTGAATCTGGGTTTTGGGGATTCTTTCATTTCTGGGAGTTGTACGGAATGAGAAGGTTGTTTTTGAGGGGTGTTGAAGAAGAAAAGAGATAAGTTATCCTGTGAGGCCCGTGAGAAAATGCCTCATCGAACAACTTGCTTCTTTCCCAGGCAATTTCCCGATCGTGGGTTCAATCCCAAACAAGTATTGGATCACGAGAAAAAGCTCGATAAAGAAACATCAACCTCTGTCACCCCGACTACCACCTTCAACGTTGCTGCCGCTGAAAATGACCGAGCTAAGTCGATCGCAAGGGCCGCTCCTAAAGACTTTGCATCGGCAGCCGCTAAGGCTGAATACTCGCCGCTGTCGGATCTTTTCACCGACGACAAACTTCAATCCAAAAAGCAACAGCTCGCTGCTTTCCGCGATCTCTTCATCAGTAAAAAAGCTACTATTCACAGATCACGTCACGTGAAACCATCCTTTACCGATCATCATGATGAAGATCGGGAGTTGTTATTACCTCCGGAACCAGCTCCGGCTCCTTCTCCTCCCGAAACCAACGCCGGTATTAACGACGTTGTGTTGACCGGAACTTTGACCGCCAGGTATCACTGCCGAGGTTCTCGAGCGGTAGTAGTTTCGAAGGGAGCTTGTTTTCTGGGACGACGTTAGAGGGCAATTTCTCGAGTGAGGTTAAAGATACATGGACTAAGGACTCACCTCCCACGGCTGTGCCGGAGACAGGGGACGCCCAGGAACCGGAGGCGAAGGAAAGTAAAGATAGCTTAGCTCTCAAGTCAACGGAGAGTTATTATTTACAGCTTATGCTGTCGAGAAGGCTTTCTTCTCAAGCAAGTCTCCTTAGTGAACCCTTGCTTTTACAAGAGTATTGCGGACCTGGTGTTGCCGATGCAGAACTTGTTTCTTATCGACTATGGGTATCTAGCATCTCATCATTGTAGCTTCAATTTATTTTATTTCTCACAACTCGAGTTGGTCCTAAGTTTAATAGTAACATATATTTTTCGTTTTTGTATGGATGTGATTGTTGTATGTTCAATTTGCAGGTTAGTGGGTGTTTATCTTATAGTGATAAGATATCAGATGGTTTTTATAATATTCTTGGGATGAATCCGTATCTGTGGGTGACGTATAATGAGTTTGAAGAAGGAAGACGCTTACCACCTTTGATGTCTCTTAAAGAAATCGAACCCAGCGAGACGTCAATGGAGGTTGTTCTTGTCGATAAACGCAGAGATAAAAATCTCAAAGAGCTTGAAGATAAAGCTCAGGAGTTGTATTGTGCTTCAGAAAACACCCTAGTGTTGGTCGAGAAGCTTGGAAAACTTGTTGCAATATACATGGGTAGGTTTTTCTTTTTTTTTTTTTTTTCCTCCTAATGGTTCGTTTATTTTTCACCGTTTCTTATCTGTTTCCATTATGTTTGGATTGTTAATGTTTAGGGGAACTTTTCCAGTGGAGCAAGGGGATCTTCACAAACGCTGGAAATTAGTCAGTAGGAGATTGAGGGATTTTCAGAAGTGTATTGTGCTCCCCATTGGCAACCTGTCCATGGGACTTTGCAGGCATCGTGCAATCCTCTTTAAGGTGCCAAAAAATAGACTTTTTTGTTGTTCTTGCTCATCTTCTCATGCACAAATTCAACCAACGGGACACAAAGAAAAACGCTAGACAAAAGCTTGATTGAAAAAGAATTGATGTCTTAATTCGTCTAAATTCAATCCATTGTTCTGTGTAGATAATAGTGAACATTGGATGTTATTATACTGTTTAAGTGAATGGTTATCTAAATCTTGGGCTGAACTTCTAGTGTTCTGTCCCCTGTAGTATCGAGGAAAAGATATTCCTTGTTTTGATGATGGCAACTACTATGTTGTAGATCTACCATATAAAAGTTCTGAAAAGGAAGTTCAATTGGGGTAGGAGAAACTGCTGCTGAGTGCTGGGATATACAACAGGACGGCAGATTTTAGCGTAGTTGACCTTTGGGAAGTTTGGGAAGATAGTTGGCTCATTTACCCTGCATATTTGTTTCTGTTATTCTCTCTTCTTTGGCCTGAAGTTCTTCTGGAACGAAAAGCATTTTGCTTATGCGTGTATATATGTATTGTGTGAAGATTTGGATTGAAATTTTTTGTTTTTTGTTTTTGACCCCAAGTGTTTCAAAAGTTATTATTTTATTGGAAAGGACTCTCTTTTATAGGTTTCCAGTAAGAAGGACTAAGTTTTACTAAAGTACAAGAATTTTCAAACTATATATGAATGTTTTTAACAGGGAGCATTGGTATTGCAACTGAATTAGGAGCATCAGTGACGCCCAGATCTATAGCCAGTCCATTATGAGTACTCCCTATTCCATGATCATTCAGTGAGGTATCTGTGGCCTGCCATGGTGAATTCACAATGTTTTTGTGAAATATTTGATTCTTATGAGGTCCTCATGGGAGCCCCAAGGCCCTTTTTTCTATCAATGTCTTAAGAATGAATTTTGTTTATCTAAAACCCGGTTTTTATATAATGGGCGTCTAAATCATTTAGATCTTTTCTTTTTCGTCAGAGTTTAAAATATTCAAAGAATATGTTAGCTTATTCTTGATTGAATGTTGAACTGCATGGCTTTGTTCACATTTTCACTTTATGCTGCTAGACCAGGATATCAGATGAAGAATGTGTGTTTGACTTTGTTGATGTGTGAAATGTATTTGCTACTTACGGCCTGGTTACCCTTCAATGTAGATGTAACATATGATGATCTTGCAACAGAGGGGTCTGGTATGGGTTCCTTCACTAAAATGGTGTTTTACGTATGCAGAAATTGGCAGACTATATAGGCTTGCCATGTAGAATTGCTAGAGGACGCAAATATTGTGCAGCAGATCATCGTTCTTCTTGCCTTGTTAAAATTGAAGATGATAGACAGTCATCAAGGTAAGCTACTGAACTTTTAGTTATTCCATTTAATCCTTTTTAGTAGTCCAAGTGTTCTAGTTATTTGAAGTTAATAAATCTTCACCATTTGCACTTCTCGGCATTCTATTATATTATCATGTCTGGATACCGAAAAGAGCTCAAAACTTCCATTTTTGTGATGGAATTTCATTCTTCTCTAAATGGCCTTTCTTCAAAATTGTTCTCTTCCTATTATATGTTTGTTCCTGATACATTTTCTAACAGGAATATATGATCTTTTGAAATATCCATGGTCCAGACATTCAATATTACTTTCTTCAATGCCATCATTTACATTTTGTCAGATACTAAACTCAAAGAATTCAAGTTCTCATTTTGAGAATCCTCTACATCCTGGTACGTTATGTTTTGGACACATATTCTGCAAAGTAAATCAAACTTTTAAAAAATGAAACTAAACGGTGGAGACCAATATCCTGCAGGTGGCATTGAGAAATCTCAGCAGTTGAAGGACAATGGTTTGCTTGAAAACCAAAATTCATCAGTAACGGCAGCAAGTGATGGAGATTGTTTCGGAAAGGGGATGCTTTTTGAAAGTGCAGCTGAATCAACAATGGATTCTATGCTGCGAGTAGATAAGCTTGCCAAAGAACCAACTCTTAGAAAAGAAATTGGCGTATCTGGAAGTCCAGTGGTAAAAAGCAAAAAGCAGATGAATGTTAACTTGCCTAGTCAGTCAGATCTGGAGGAGATTGGAGCTGAACTTGATAATCAGGGCAGATTCTCCGCTGTTTCCGTCCCAAGATATCTACACCTTGAACCTTCTCTTGCAATGGATTGGCTTGAGATATCATCGGATGAATTGGTTATTAAGGAGCGTGTTGGTGCTGGTATTTCTCTTGGTTCTTCTTATTTGGCTATAAATTATACATCTTTCCTTCTCTCAAAGCATTTTAAAAATTGGCCTCCTCAGAAGGTTATCAATGAAATTTAGAACCAACTTTTTTTCTTCAAATGTCTTTTTGCAGGCTCATTCGGAACAGTTCATCGTGCTAAGTGGCATGGATCGGTTAGTATCTAGTTTTTTTTTTTGCAACTGAAAATTGTCAGTATCTTGGTGTCACGGATGATGAATGATTCTGATATTAATCATTTTCTCTTAATAAAGGAATCTGGCATAGATTGCAGTGTTCTTATAGTCTTATGCTAATAAACAACTGCTGTTCTAATGCAGGATGTTGCAGTCAAAGTCTTGACTGACCAAGATTTTCATGATGATAAGTTGAAGGAGTTTTTGAGAGAGGTTTGTACTGGATAAAACCTAAAAAAAATAATTCTATTTTCCATATTGTGTTAGAATTATTTATTTTCTTTTGGACAAGTGCCACTTTTCTCAATGCATGCTCCTCATCCAAGATCAACCATTAAATTTTCTGCATTTTGTTCTTTTATTTTGGGGTTCTTTCCCTGCATGCTCTATTTTTGTGCTTTATGGTTAAAAAGCAATCCTCTAGTTATTACTTGTATTTGTGCTTCAAATGCTCTTTCTTTGCAATGCATTAATGTAAAGGAGCATGTGGCATGTTGCTTATTCTTATAAATACTCCTATTTACATGTTCCTCAGTGAGATGGATATAGTCTTTTTATAACTATACCTTGTGTTCTAATGATTTTTAAGGTTACTATAATGAAACGTGTTCGACATCCAAATGTGGTCCTTTTCATGGGTGCTGTTACGAAACGTCCTCATCTGTCAATTGTGACGGAGTATCTGCCAAGGTAATGAACTGTCCTGATATTAAGGTAATGAATTGACATCTATTTGTAAAAATAACGCACTGATAATACCTAGTTTTTGCCAAAACAGGGGTAGTTTATACCGCCTCATTCATAGGCCTAGTGCTGGGGAAACACTTGATCAGAGGCGGCGGTTACGTATGGCATTGGATGTGGTTCGTACTATTTTTTTTCTTGCACATTTATCTATTGATACCAGCTGCAGTTAGCACAATATTCACGTTTTATGATGGAAACAGGCCAAGGGGATCAACTATCTTCATTGCCTTAATCCTCCCATAGTTCACTGGGACCTTAAATCGCCTAATCTGTTGGTTGACAAGAATTGGACAGTAAAGGTAAGATAAAGAACTCCTGTTTTGCAATCTCAATTTTTTTCCTTTTACAAATCAACAATTTCCAATGTCTTATGTCATTCCCAGGTGTGTGATTTTGGATTGTCCAGATTCAAGGGGGGTACTTTCATATCATCAAAATCTGTGGCGGGAACAGTAAGTGTAGTATAACATCATTTTTTTTCTAGCATAATGGCTATATAACATGGGCAGACATGCTAGTAGGTGGTTGCCGATCTTGCTTTTAAAGCCAATTATTTCAAATAACTTAATTGTAGCCAAAGACAATGTCACGTATGTGGAACCATGGCTATCGGGTGGTTTGCAATGTGGGTTGATTCCAAATTATGACTAAATCCATATTAAAGACAACAATCACAATTATTGTAACAAAACCTTGTGCAATATTCTACAATGATGAATTGATACCATTATTTCAGCCTTTCATCCTTTATTTTAAATGAAGTAGGACGTTCCTTTCAATCTCAGTTCCTCCTGCATCAATTAGTAACTAAATCTCTCATTTTCATTTGCAGCCTGAGTGGATGGCTCCAGAATTCCTTCGCGGAGAGCCTTCAAATGAGAAATCTGATGTCTACAGTTTTGGAGTAATCCCATGGGAACTTATAACCATGCAACAGCCATGGAATGGACTCGGTCCTGCCCAGGTTTGATATGTTTGGTTCTCTTATTTCCATTATGTCTCTTCTTCTTATACTGCATGCAGTCATAAATATCAATGCAATTGACCATTTCTTGAAGTATTTGTAAGAAATGGCGGTGCATTTCCATGCTGTACGCTTTTACTTAATTCCATCACCCCATTTCTGATGTGGTGCTGTAAATTTTAGGTGGTGGGTGCTGTGGCTTTCCAGAATAGGAGGCTTGCCATTCCTCCTAATACCTCCCCAAAGTTGGCTTCTCTCATGGAATCTTGTTGGGCTGAGTGAGTATATGCTTACTCCTATATTTATTCAGAGCACTTAATTTTATATGATAATGAGTTGAGAGTATACCTTTTCCTCTGTATGCATCGAACTCTAAAAATAAAAAAAAATAAAAACAAATGTGACGGAGTAGGACCAGGAGTTGTAATGGCAAAAACCGCCGAACCTGACCCAATTTTTACTTCTATTCCCCTACCCTTTGTGTTTCAAAAATATTTTAGTCCTGATAACCCATGTTGAACTGATTTCCGTCGGAGATTGTAATGAATGAACTGAGACGTCTCGTCCTAAAACTTAAAGAAGTGACCGGAGCAAGAGGGATATCTTGGGTGGTTTGATTGTCCAATGTATCCGCGCCCTAGTGTAGGATATGGTCCTCCGAAAATACATATAAATCCTGAATGGGGTTTTAAATGCATAAAAACCATACTTGTATCCTGCACTCACACATTAAACATAGGTGCATAGTATTTCTGAGTATATTTGAGAATAGTAGCAATCCCTTATGGCCACTTTTATTGATTTGCATGTTTGCCCAGTCCTGATGATGTCTGCCATATTCTATATTTGCAGTGATCCGGCTCAACGGCCATCTTTTGGTAATATAGTGGAAGCGCTGAAGAAGTTGCTGAAATCTCCATTGCCTGTGATGCAGAAGGGAAAACAGCAACAGTCGCCGTCGTCAACTGAAACCATTGCAACTGTGAAATAGTATAATAAAATAAGCAGAAGCTGGTTTTGGGGAGAGAAATGAACAAGTACAACATCCACAACATTTGGGTGTTGAATGGTTGTATGTCACTAACAGAGCCCTTAATTTTTTTTTTTGGTTCCAGGCAAGTTGTAGATGTTTATCTTGACCCATTTGGTAGGCAGTGAACCCCCCATCCCCATTTAAAATGGAGGCCTATATACATAGCAAAGGTGCTGTGTTCATATGGGTTGTACGTGGGGATGGGGTTGCCTTCCGACGTAAACCTATTTTCAAAGTCCGAAATGTGAAATTTAAATACGATATGTATTTCATTTGTGACCGACTGGTGTTTGCTTTCTTATTCTAATGAAAATAAGTTTACTTTAGCCTATAGTTTGTATGCATTTTCTTTGTTTATAGTGGACTGAGGTTATGTTAAGATCCAGACAGGACAGCAGTCGACGGCACATATATAAAAAATAAAATAAAGGGTTTGTTTTGTTGTATGTTGGCGAATCAAAAAATTATCTTCTATGATTTTTTCCCCAATACGATCCAAAAGTTCTTTTGAAAATGTATCAGTTAGTCAAATAATTTCGACATACATATATAGATATACACATAAAATAAAAGTTGGGAAAAATCTTTGGACATACAAGAGTATTCCATCTCAAAAAGACTGCATATCCTTGATGTTGATAAGCTAGAAATGTTTTAAAAAGGTTGAAAGAACATAACAAATAATTTTGCTACGGCGGTGACCACTGCTTAGCTTACGTAAACAAACTTTTCCTTTCAGGGCATTTGAAATCATCAAATGATAAGAAAGATGCATACCCAATTTTCCTTCAAATTCCATACCAAGTTTGATGTTTGAATATTAGAATTTAGTGACCGGAATCTAAACGGAGAAGGAGATTGAGAGAAGCAAGAATGAAAGATGAACTAAACTGAATAACGAATTAAGAAACAAAGAGAGAAGGGAAAGAAAGTAAAAGATTGAGGGTGCGTTTGGTTTCGGAGAAAAAGGCATTTTTATTTTTATTTTCTTAAAAAATAAAAAATGTTGAAAAAATATGTTTGGTTGCAAAAATTTGAAAATGATTTTTAGAAAATGAAAACAAAATGAATGATTTTGAAAACATGAAAAATATTTTCACCATTTTCATTGAAAATGTTTTAGAAAAGTCGAAACATAAAACAAAGGTTTTTAAATTTTAACTCTATTTAATCCATGTTCGAATCCTTCTAATGTCAATTTTAAAATTTTTGTTTATTTAATCATATCTTATTATTATTATAATAATATTTTTAATAATTATACTTTAATTTAATTATTTAGTGAGTATTTATTTATTTTTATTTGGTTTAAAGATCAAATTAGTCCTAGAAAAAAAAAAAAATAATTAATCTATTATTGATCTTTTGCACTCAATTTAGTCATTTCGTAACGGTCGACCAAAATTTGACCATTAACTCATTGAAAACCAATAAAATGATAACGCGTGGCACACACTGAAAGTGTTACGTCATTAAAAAATCTAAAAAATATTTAAAAATTTTAAAATTTTAAAAATATTTTTTAATTTGGCCATTTACGGATTTTTTTATTTCAAAACAATCATAGTTTTGATGTTTTTTTTTAATTTGATCTTTATTGATTTTTTTAATTCAAATCTCAAACCCCATTGTTATTGTTATTGTTATTGTGAGAACCAGTGCCGTCCCTGGGCATGGGCAAAAGGGGCGCCCGCCCAAGGCCCTATTTTTTATAATATTTGATATTAAGATTTTTTTTTTTAATATTTATTATTAGGGATTTATTTTTAAAATTTAGTTATTTAACATTTATTACTAGGACTGAAGTTTTTGTAATATTTGTATTAGGGGCATACTCTTAAAATTTAATTTTTCTCAATATTTATTATATGGGGTCTAATTTTTTCAATAATTATTATTATTAGGGGCCTATTTTCCCAATATTTATTATTAGTGACATACTCTTATTTTTTTTCAATACTTGTTATTAGACTTGATTTTTTCTAATACTTACAATTAGGGGCCCAATTCCCCATATTTGTTATTAGAGACATTCTCTTAAAATTTAAGTTTTTAATATTTATTATTAGGGGTCCAATAGGGACATAATTTTTTCCCAATATTTGTTATTAGGAGCATACTCTTAAAATTTAATTTTTTTCTAATATTTATTATTAAAAACCCATTTTTTAATACTTGTTATTAAGGGTCTATTTTTAAAATTCATTTTTTAAAATTTATTATCAGGGCCTAATTTTTTCTAATACTTTTAAAATTCAATTTTTAATATTTATTATTAGGGGCCTAATTTTTAGGTTCGCCCTTGGGCCACTAAAATCTCAAAAACAGCTCTGGTGAGAACTATCATAACTGTTGTAGATCCCTTATCCCAGTTTTCCTCCAATCCATGCGAATCAAGTTTCCACTGGAATTTCACGAATTTCCTAGGAAACAAACAATCTTTAACAAACAAACCACGCGTTTTACGAAGAAAATGGATGTTGAAACCTGGAGATGTCAGATTTAACTTCAACTCATGCAAACTCTACAATGTGTTAATGGATCCAAGTGAAGACGGTAGTTGTGGAGGGAACTAATTAGCAAACTATTTTAAGGTGAGCAGTTGTGGATGAGTTAATTTTAAATATATATATTTTTAGATTTTTTTAATAATTTTCAGGTGTAACACGTGTCACTATCTTAATGATTGCTTGTGAGTTAACAGTCAACTATAACGGTCAACATTACGGGAGGGTTAAATTGATCGCAATTTGAATTATGATGGCCTGATTGATTGTAATTTAAATTATGAGGCTAAATTGGGTGTAAAAAATTTACAAGGGCTTAATTATTTTTTTATTTTTCGTTGAGGGTTAATTTGATCTTTAAGTCTTTTTATTTTGAAAAACTAGATACCAAACACATTTCCACTATTATTATTTTTGAAAACAACTTATCATTTCTATTAACCAAATGTGTTTTCTAGTTTTTAAAAAACAAAAAAATAAAAACCATTTTCTAAAAATAAAAATAAAAACAAAAATAAAAAATATTTTCTAAAACCAAACGGACCCTGAATTTTCTGTTATTTATTTCAGAGTACAAAAGCATAATGGGCTGTGCCCATTGCATTTAGTATTTATAGCCCACTTATAACAACACCGAGCCTACATATCTAACAACCCAAACGTTAATAACTAATTAGGATTTAACTAATTACAGTTGTTAACTGAATATAGTTGTTGAGAGCTCTCATACACTCTTATATTGAATACATACTTGAAGTCAGTTTTTGACTTCTTTGGATCCCATAGTCGCGCTAAACCATAACTAACACCGTTTCAGTGTCCACTTCGGTTTGCATTTCTTCTCTCTTTTTTTTGAGAAACGAATTTCTTCTATTTTCGGTTATAAACCATTTCCCCTTATATTTTTAGTATTCTTATTTAGTTTAATTTAATTTTCGCTCAACAAAAAACGAAAACAAAGACGAGCAAAACACATTCATAAAAGTTTGACTTTCGCACATTCCAACCAAAACTCTCATTAAATCTCTAAAAAAAACTATCATTTTTTCAAAGTTCTCAACAAATTCCCTCAATTAAACAAGTTAACTAAACTTTCAAAACTTCTACAAGATTTTAATTCAACCCTCTGAATTGGTTTTCTCAAAATCCGTCACTGTTTCAATAAGTGAAAGTGTAAAACCCCGACCCTGATGTCATAAATTGGACCTCAAGCCCAAACTAAAATCATAAAGTTTTGCAACTAGATTTAGCCCAAATCATATTCATTCATAAAATCTATTAAGTTTAAATATTTCAGAGTTGATAAACCAATTTAAAACGTTACATGGGAGCTCCATTTAAAATACATAATTAAAAGTATTCGACTCACAAGTTAAAATCCCAAAATAAAAGTTACAATACAACTTAGGGTCCTACGAGTACATAGCCTAAATAATCTAAGTACTGTACTCTGACAACAACTCGATGATGAGATCCTACTCTGATGGTGCTCCAACGATGCACGGCAACCTACTAGCCTGCGAACATAAACAAAAATTCCGAACCCTGAGCTAATAAAGCTTAATGGATACACTTTCACTCAACCATGCTTCATGCAAATCATAAATATGAGAAAACAGCTAAAGAATGATATCATGGTATAAAATAACATTGGCGCTACCTTTAGCCGCCTAAACACATAGCAAACAATAGGAAGCATTAACCTCGCACAACATATAAACATCATACCAACAAACCTAGAGTGAGGCTCGGTGCCACACAGCTTCGAAAACGTACACTCTTGGGTGAGGCCTGATTCCACACAGCTTCGGGAACGTACATTCGAAAAATCTAGAACTGTGGTGTTGCAGCACACTCTCATTCTCACTGGGTATCCGAATCCCTCTGAACAAGGTAACTCAACCATACACATGCCCTTACGTGGCACTCAACACTTATTCGATCCATCTAGGATCCTTATTGTTCAATACAAACAACCACCAAAGGTTTTATTAAGTTATTATTCATTATGTACGTATATGAGGTTAGATTCTCAGTTTATCAGTTTTACTATTTATTTTACAACTTTAGAAGCCCATTGGGCCTTAGTTCTCAAATTATAGGTCTCTTGAACTCAAAACGTATTTTTTGGGCAGATTGCCCAGAAGGTACCGATAATCTCATACGTGTACCAACACACCCTTCAGGGTATTGATACCTATCCAAGCGTATCGATACCAAGCTTACTCACGTAGGGGTCCAACCAACAACCCTCGTACTGATACACAAGGTTGTGTACCAATACCCTTGTTGTACCGATACACCCTCATGTGTACCGATACCAATTTAGACTATTGAAATTAGATGGAACAAGGGGTACCAATACCCCCTCAGGCGTACCGACACACCTTTACAATTTGGCTTGATTTCATCCAATTAAACAAAGGGTGCTGATACTCGTTTAACCAGTATCAATACTCAAACCTAGAATTTTTTTTAGTGTCCGGGAATCAACTCTCAATCCTCCAAAACCCAAATGCAATACCCCAAATTGGACCTACAATTTATGGAAGGTAGTTTAAGTGGTTTCCTACCATTTTTAAGCCATATTAACATTAAACTTAGTATTAGCCATTAATGGAGTCCCAAGCATTCAAGCAACCAATTTATCAATCTAGCAACAAGGCAATCACATTAATGATTTCCAGGAATAAAAGGAGTTAGTAGTGTACAAACCTTCCTTATAATGCTGGAAAATAGACCCTTCCTTAGCTCAAGCCTTCTTCTTCCTTTGGTCTTTAGAGTGATCTCCAACCTCATTAACTACAAACAAATGTTGTAAAATGAGTTACAACACTATTAAAAGGAAATAAGGATGGCTAAGGGAGATACTAACAACAAAATGTGATTAAATCTTCCATTCATGTTTATCCTCTCCAACCCCACCAAACTTGATGAAACTTACCTTGATGAATAGATCCTTAGATGTCGAACAACACTTCTCAAACCTTGATTTCGAGATTTCTACACAAATTAACAAAGATTTGATATTTTCTCTTGGGCCAACAAGGAAGAATGAAGAAGAGAGAGATGTGATGAGGTTGGAGACAAAATAAAATCACCCTTCAAGATTTTTCTGCAGCAACCATAAATAAAACCAACCTTCTTCCTTTAAAATTTAGGAGTTTACCTCTTTGCCCCTCTCATCTTCCCACTCACCTATTAACCCAAAATCCTAAGCCCAACAACAAGGGGGTGAGTCCACCTAGGCTCTCGAGGCCCAAACATTTATACCTAAATATGAAGCTCATGTTTCAGGTTAAACTGACTCTCAGATTCCAAAATCGAAGTCGTTATAACTCTCCCATCCTAAAAGAAAATTTCGCCCTTGAAATTTACCTATTGAAAACAAATGCAGATAAAGAAACTTCATGTCCTTCTCGAATTCCCACATAGCCTCATCAACTTCGTGGTTCCTCCACAATATCTTAACTAAAGGTATACTCTTATTGCGCAATTCCTTGACTCATTTGTCCAAAACTCTTATCAGTTCTTCCTTGTAGGTCAAGTCAGTGTTGATCTCAATTTCTTCAAGTGAGATAACATGTGAAGGATTAGAATGATAGGGTCTCAACATAGACACATATAACACGTTGTTGATGCATGCCATCTTCGGAGGCAAGGCTAACTAGTAAGCCATGTGTCTAACCCTTTCAAGAATCTCATATGGATTGATAAACCTCTGACTTAACTTGCTCTTTTGCCCAAAGTGGATCACTCTTTTTCATGGCGACACCTTAAGGAAAACCTTGTCATCAATATCATATCAATGTGCTTACGCTTCTGGTCCGCTTAGGCTTTTGATGATCAAATGCTGCTTGTAATCTTTCCTTGATTATCTAAACCTTTTCCTTAGTTTGTCTAATCAAATCTGACTCCACAATCCTCCTCTTATTAAGCTTGGTCCAACATAAGGGTGTCCTACACTTACTCCCATATTAGGCCTCAAAAGGAGCCATCTTGATTCTCGATTGGAAACTATTGTTGTAGGAAATCTCAACAAGCGATAATTGTTCTTCTCAACTCCTCTCAAAATCAATGATGCAACACTGAAACATATCCTCCAAAATCTGGATAACTCGCTCAGACTGACCATCGGTCTGAGGGTGGAAAGCTGTACTAAAATGTAACTTAGTATCCAAAGCCTCATGTATCTTTTTCCACAACCTTGCCGTGAAACGCAGATCTTTATCTAATATGATCGATGTCGATAATCCATGCAACCTTACTATCTCTTGAATGTACAACCATGCCAACCTCTCCATTATAAAGTTTATACATACAGGCAAGAAGTGTGTATACTTGGTCAAACGATCTACTATCACTCATATGGCATCATGTTTCTTTTGCTTCAATGACAACCCTATTATAAAATCCATGGTCACACGATTCCACTTCTATTATGGAATCTGAATGGGTTGAAGCAAGCCCGAAAGAACCTGATGTGCGGCCTTAACTTGCTGACAAGCTAAGCATCTTGTCAAAAATTAGGATAAATCTCTTTTCATACTAGGCCACCAATAAAAGAGCGAAGGTCTTGATACATCTTGTTACTCCCTAGATACATAACTGTCATCTAAAGTACAAGATCCCACCATCTTGCACTTTGAACTCGGATGTCTCACCTCTCTAAACCATTTCTATCTTTGCAATCAAATCTTCATCCAACACTTGCGTCATCTTGATCTCTTGCAGTAAGTTAAGCTCTACACGAAGCTTGGTTAACAACCCACCATCCTAGGTCATCCTCAACCGGGCAAACATTACCCTCAAATTTGACATGAACTTTTGGCTCAAAGCACATCCACCACGTTAGCTTTACTAGGATGATACTCTATGATGTAATTATAGTTCTTTAACAACTCAATCTATCGTCTTTGCCTTAAATTCAACTCTTTTTTGGTGAGAAGGTACTTCAAAATCTTATGATCAGTGTAGATGTAACACTTTTCCTCATACAGGTAATAACTCTAAATCTTCACTACAAAGATAACTACGGCAAGCTCCAAATCGTGCGTGGGGTAGTTCTGTTCATGAAGCTTAATTTGTCTTGAGGCATAAGCAACCACCTTACCCTCTTGAATGAGAACACAACCAAGCCCATTCAATGAAGCATCACTAAACACAACATAGTCCTTTCATGGTTTGGGTTGCATCGAAACGAGAGCCTCTATAAGATAAGCCTTCAACTGTTCGAAGCTTTGTTGTCTTTTCTCTTTCCACTCAACTAAAACTCCTTTTTGTAACAACTTGGTCATAGGCACCGTTATGATGGAAAAACCCTTGACAAAACAATGGTAATATCCAACAAGCCCGAAAAAACTATGAATTTCCGCTAGATACCTAGGTGGTTTCCACTCCACCACTACTTGAATCTTTTATGGATCGACTCAGATTTCATCTGCTGTAATAATGGACCTAAAAATGCCACCTCAGAGAGACAAAACTCACATTTACTTAACTTAACAAAAAGTTATCTTTCCCTCAGGATCTGAAGAACAACATGAAAATGATAGTCATGCTCCTCCTTCGAGCTTGAATAAACCAAGATGTCATTAATGAAGAATATAACAAACTGGTTTAGGTAGGTGTTAACTCTTTAAAAGTACTATTTTTCATATATATATATATATATATTACCATGCTTTTGCTTGACTTTGAGTACATATTTGTGCATTTAGCTAATAGAATCATGTATTTGCATATAGGAGTTAGGGAATGTTTTCTTTGCCAAAGTAAAGGTATTTCTTTACTGTGGTATGTAGGGCAGGTTCGGTTGAGCAGGACAGGAACAGTTGGCAGAGCAGAGCGAAAGAACATAAGAGAAATGTCGAACACTATTGGCAAAAGTAGGACGAGGATTGCCAAGCTTGGTTGGCAAAACAAGGATGGTCGATGTACGGCCAGTTAGCCGTTGGTCAAAGAATTTAGTCAGCCCTAATTTCAAACAAGAGGATAAGAAGATAACGCGCTTATCTTAACTGCGTAAATAACTTTTAAATTCAAACCCAATCTAGGGTTTCCATGAGTGCCCATATAAAGGAAGTCGATCATTGAGCCAAAGGAGGCTACACCGTGGTGTAGAAAGAAGAGGGAAAACTACGGTTCGACCAGGCTATGACCGAGAGCTTTGGATCTATTGAAGGGTTGCATCACCAGATTTTCTTCTTAGTCTATTTCTCTTTATTTTAATTCTAATTTTATGATGGTGTTAATTGAAAATGATGATATGTTGATGGTTCCCCCAACCATGAACTAATTTTCTTAAGTTGGTTGGGAATATTTTTGCGATGAACGCTTAGCTATTTTGCAGTTTTAATAATTGAATGCTTTGGTAATTTTTTATCTACCTTGCTTGTACTTATTTTCATATATTCTTTGCCATACGATAGTTGGCATTGCATGCTTATTATCCCTTAATATCTTAACAGAATTAGGAGATAACGATTAATTGCAGGTGCTACGGAGAGAAACTTCGAAAGAAGATATTCAAGTAGATGAACTTACACCTGAAGTGAACTTACCCCTTAGGAGTAAAGATTGGATCTTTGTCAAGTTAATTAATTGAAAATATCACTATAGACATATAAGGGTTAATCATAATTAATTTAGGGTATTGCCATCGATAGAGGCAATATTAGTTGAAATCTGCTCGGCAATAAAACCAAGACTGAAAGTTATTAATTACTACCGTAGCTAGCGTGAAATCTAAGCATCCCTTGCCAACGCAAATAATCCATTTAAATACATTTGTTTGCCAAACTGCCTAAATTTTCATTGCAATTTTCCTTTGTCATTTTTCTTAATCAAAATACGAATTCCAATCCAAACTCATTTGTTCCCATTCACAAGTGAAATATTGAGGCATTTAATTCCTGGAAAATCCCAGTGGATACGATACTTAGCTCGTTGCTTTATTACTTACTAACCGTGTATATTTGCACGTAAAAAAACCTAAACTTGACATTATTTCCTGGTATATTTACATTAATTCTTCAATTATTTGCCAAGCGTTAGTCAGTCGACAAGTTTTTGGTGCCGTTGTCGAGGATTACAACGAAAATTATTGTTTTAATTTTTACTTGTGTTTTTGAATTTTACTTATTTTGTTTTGCTTGGTGTGTGACCAGGAGCCGCACTGTGAATGAGGATTGGCCATATGACCTAGAAATTAAAAGAACTCTACGCAGGTTGAAAAATAAACTTAGAGAAATGGTGGAGCAGATGGTGTCATTAACAATCAAGAAAATCTGTCAATACATGAAGAAATACTGCCCACACCTGCTGTGACAACGAAATGAGAAAGACCTATCAAATAACATTTGGCACCAACCATAGAAAATTTGATGCCAGGACTGATCGGTCCATAGGTAAATACAACAAACTTTGAACTTAAATCGGTAATGATTCAGACGTTGTTGAATATAGGTCAATTTGCTGGATCACCTACTGGAGACCCAAGATAACACTTGAAGCAATTCATGGAGGTTTGCCAACTATTTCAGCAACCTGGTGTAGATGAAGAAACAATGAAGTTGAGACTATTCTTATTTTCTTTGAGAGATAGAGCAAAATTTTGGCTAAGTTCTTTGCCACCTAGTTCAGTTACTTCATGGGCAGAATTATGCCAGAAGTTTCTTATGAGATTTTAGCCTCCTAAACTTAATGCCAAGCTGTGGAGTGATATCATTACTTTTAGGCAAGCTAATGACGAGATTCTATATAAAGCCTGTAAACATTTTAAGGACCTGTTAAGGAGGTGTCTCATGCATGGATTCCCTAATTGGACCTAAATGGAGACTTTTTATAATGGACTCAATACTCATGGCAGGACAGTGGTTGATGCTTCGATAAATGGTTCTTTGCTAGACAAGAATTATACGGAGTTATTTGACATCCTAGAAAAGATTGCCACCAATGACCTCCAGTATCCTATTTCTAGACTGGATACCGAAACAAAAGTTGCTGGAAGATTGGAACTTGATGCCTTATCATCTATTAGTGTTCAAATTGCCAATCTTACCAATATATTAAAGACTATGCAAAAACCTACTAAAGTCAGAGAAGTAAAGGCACTGAACCATTCTTTACTATTTGTGGAGACGATCATCATGTGAATGAATGCCCATCAAACCCCGAATAGATAAATTTTATTGGCAATTTCAATCGTAACTTTAACCCATATTCCAATACTTATAATGCAGGTTGGAAGCAGTATCCCAATTTTTCATGGACAAATCAGGGAGGTAACCAATTTAATGCCCAACGGCAGAACAACAATGCACCACCAGGATTCAACCAGAATGCAATGCCACAGAGAGCATAAAACAATTTCCAATCAGGCCAGAGATCTAACCAGGGAAATTCTTTAACAGGCTACATAGAATGAAATGATGCCATTGTTTAGAGTTTAGCAGCATCCATGCAAAACTTAGAAGTGCAACTGAGGCAGATTGCCAATGCACTCCGTAACATACCTCAGGGAAATTTGCCAAGTGATAAGGAGGATGCTCGAAAAAAAGGTCAAGAACAATGCAAAGCAGTTACTCTTCAAAGTGGAAAATAATGCAAGATTGAGACACACTTTTAAACAGTTAACTAATTGTCAGGACGAAGAGATGGTACTAGTAGATAAAACCAAAGAATTAGAGAAAAAGGAGGCAAGTAATAATTCCAGACCTCAATTTGATGCCAGCGCTACTTTGGCAAAACTAGTAGAGCCAACATTTGCTTATCCACCACCACCTTTTCCATAAAGACTTCAGAAACACAAGCAAGATCAGTAATTTAAGCACTTCTTTGAAGTCCTTAAACAATTGCAAATCAACATACCATTGTTAGAAGCTCCCAAACAAATGCCCAACTACGTTAAATTTATGAAGGATATCTTGTCCAAAAAGATGAAGCTTGATGATTTTGGGACTGTTGCTCTCACTGAGGGATGTAGTGCAATAATAACCAATAGATTACCACCAAAACTTAAAGATCTGAGAAGTTTCACTATTCCCTACACGATTGACAATAGATTCATGGGTAAAACACTATGTGACCTAGGTGCCAACATCAATCTAATGGCAATGCCAGTATTTAGAAAGCTTTGAATTAAAGCCATACCTACCACAATAACACTTCAGCTAGCAGATCGATCTTATGCACATCCCAAAGGTAAGATTGAAGATGTGTTGGTAAAGGTAGATAAATTCATATTTCCTACTGATTTCATTATTTTAGAATATGAGGCTGATGATAATGTCCCAATAACTTTAGGAAGACCATTCTTCACCACAGATAGGACTTTAATTGATGTCCAAAAAGGTGAACTTACTATTCGTATGAATAACCAATAGGTTACATTTAATGTATTTCAAGCTCTTAAGTGTATAGATGGACTTGAGGAATGCCAAGCTGTTGAGATGATAGAATCCATTTTCACTATGGACATGGAACAGATTTGCCAAGATACTGATGATGATGCTATAGAACTGGAAGATGAAGATATGATGAGTGAAAAATCTGAAGAACCAACCATGCTAAATGAAGTGATAAGTTATTTCAGTAGACCTAAGCCACTTGAGTTGGCTGGTAGAGAAATCAAGGTACATAAACCATCTATTGAGGAGCCATCAAAACTAGATTTGAAGCCTTTGCCAAGCAACCTCAAATATGCTTACCTAGGAAACAATTTCACTTTGCTATTGATCATTGTCGTTGATTTAACTGATGACCAAGAAGAGAGTTTGCTAGAGACTTTGGGTAATCACAAGCAAGCCTTGGGATGGACCTTGGTTGATATCCAAGGGATAAACCCAACAATATGCATGCATAAAATCACTTTGAAGAATTACCATGGCAAAACAATTGAAGCCCAAAAGAGACTAAACCTAAGCATGAAAGAGGTAGTCAAGAAAGAAGTCATAAAGTGGTTGGATGTCGGGATAATTTATCCTATTTTTGATAGCTCGTGGGTTAGCCCGGTGCAATGTGTGACAACAAGGATGGAATGATCGTGGTCTAGAACAACAAAGATAAATTGATCCCCTCGAGAACCAGGACGGGCTGGAGGGTGTGCATAGATTACATGAAGCTAAATAAAGCCATATGGAAGGACCACTTTCCACTGTCCTTCATCGATTAGATGTTGGAAAGGTTGGCCGATAAGGTATTTTATTGCTTCTTGGATGACTACTCGGGTTATAATTAGATTGTCATTGCTCTAGAAGATCAGGAGAAAACTACGTTCACTTGTCCATATGGGACATTCACTTTTAAATGAATTTCCTTTGGATTGTGTAATGTGTAATATCCCAAATTTTTGGTTAGTGACCAAAATGTAAAATTTGAAAGTTTAGGGGTTAAAGTGTAAACTTTGGAAAAGTTTAGGGATAAAAGTGTAATTTCCAAAAGTTGTGTATTTTAACCCCGTAAATGAATAGTTTACCCACAAGAATGACATTTTTGTGTTACCTAAATTTTTCGTACGGAATTTGTATTATTGGCTATAAAGCGATAAAGTTCAGAAGAATATTCAGATAATCGGATCGAATCGAATATCCAGGATATTTTGAAGGATGATAAGACACGGTTAATTATGTCATTTTACATGTCTGAGATATTTTCTTTGTGTTGGAAGAATATGAACCCTTTGATTTAAGTTGATTTTCCATGCTAAATATGAGCCGTTAGATGAAAAATGGCAAGATCATAATTTTGGAAAATTATAAGGGCAAAGTTGGTAAACTACTAACTCAATATTTAAAATTGGGTCATTGGATGAAGGATGATGATATGAGGAATATTATGGAAATATAGAATTTTTAGAATAGATCCGATAGCTCGGTAAAGGTAAAATCGTAGTAAAAGTATTTTGTGAATATTGGGAAATTGGATTGAATTGAAATTTTAGAGGTTGTTCCATAATCCATGGAAAATCATAAAATCATATTTATGGAATGGTGTCCTGGTTGAGGAGGAACTAATTTAGTTAGATTTTAATGGAATGATAACTTTGAAACAAACTAGTAAATAAAGATTAGTTGGAGGGCAAATTGGTTAATTGGTAGGGATGGCAATTTTGAAATATTTGAAGTTACAAGGGCTATTTTTGGAAGAATAAAATTAAAGATTAAATCTTGGCCCTTGATTGATGATAAAATCAATCTCAACCGTTGTATAAAAGGTCACTTTTGTAATTTCCCTATTTGAATGAATTTAAAATTCATTTATATAATACACGTGGCATAATTGGAGGAATGGAAAATTAAAAGGCCAAAAAGATGAAGCTTTCTTCATCTTCCATTTTCAAAAATTAAGGGAAAAAAGGGAGAAATTCTAAGCTCGATTCAAGCCCCAAAACTCGATTTTCAGTCAAGGCCGAATCAAAGAAGATTCGAGGTTCTATAAAGGAAAGGATCGAGTATAATTTAGTGAGGCATGCTAATAAATGGCCCAGGTGAGTGCAATGCATACATAACATGATACATATATGTTTTATACATCATTGGGAAGACTTGCGATAAGTCTACCTGGTTTATATATTGGCATGGTATTTATGTCATTGATCATATGATTGACATATTTTAAACATGTCAAAGTTTGAATATAAATGCATGGATCACTAGTTATATATGATGTTATTCTATGAATGTTATTTCGGGTATGAACTACCAATAATAAATTATATTGATATACTTTGCCATGGATGGAATAAATACGGAAATTATGCCCAAATAAGTCATTGAAGGATAGGGTATAGTTGGCATGCATAGAGTCCAGCAGCACACTGCATATTCGGGAAACCGGGATAGCACTATAGTGTATGTAAAGGACACTTAGTGCATGGTAAGCACGGCCTTATAAACGTGCGGAAAATCGAAAGGTTAGCACAACCTTATAAATGTGCAGAAATCAGGAGCACTTCGGTACATATTTGACTCGCGTACCCAGGGTCCTCAAGGTTTAGTTTGGGCTATAAATAAATGGATAATAAATAGTAAACATGTTAATGTATATTCGAGTATCTGGTTTATATGAATACCCGAGGCAAATGGCAAGTATATCGGTAAGAAATTTTATATCTGGTTTATATTATGTTGATATATGATTAGTATGATGGTATACTTGTAAGCACTCGAATCCGTCCGATGCTCACTTTTATTAGGTTTTAAAATTTCTTTTCGATTATTTAATTTAGTTTGGAAAACCCTTGCCCGGTTTTGGAATTAAAAGTGTGGAGTCGCCACCGATCATTTTAAAAATGGTAGACCGGGCACCAAAATAAAACCAGAGATAAAAAAATTCGAGACTGGGAGTCGGTTACAGATGGGGAAGGATTAACACCCCTACACCGCCCAAAATTGGTACCTAGACGATTATTTAATGTCTTGGTGTTGGAAATTACAAATTTGTATAAAATTTAAAGTACGATTCTTAAATGCATGGAAATGTTCTAAATATTTAAAGAAACGCTCCATCATTTAGAATAACCGAGAAGTTCGCATCCCTTTACGCCCGAAAAATGATTTCTCGACTATTCTAAATAATGAAAAATCCCCTTAAATATTGTATCCTAAAATGGTAAGGACATTCTTTTATTTAGGGGTATCGAGAAGGTTGCATCCCTTTACACCCGGGACACTAATTCTCGAACCCCCTAAATAAAGGAATATTACCTTAACCCTTAATTTATCTAAATATTATGATGCCATTTAATTTGTTTTATGATTATATATATATATATATATCCAAAAATATATTACTTATAGTAAAAATATTTTTAATAATTATATTTAAAAGAAACTATATACATATATATTTTTAAAGTTAGTAGTTATACATATATATATATATATGTATATTTACAAAAATCAAGTATTTAATTTTATTTAATGTACATATTTAAAATATAATGTTTATAATAAAATATATATTCATTATCCATTAAAAATATACTTAAATATTTAGTTAGTAATTTTTATATATTTACAAGAATACTTATTCATTATTATTTTATATACATAGTCTTAAAAAATTATACAATATTTTACATATAAAGTATCAATAAATATATATATAAAAATATTATACCAAAAAAACCATAATAAAAAATATACATATATTTTATATATCATACTAATATATCACACTTATACAAAAATATAATACTTTAGGTAATAATAATAATAATAATAATAATAATAATAAGTATGCATGAACCATATTAAAATGCATGAAACAATATTAAATATTGAGACTAGAATGCATGAGTACTAAATTACATGGCTAAAAATAATATAAAAAAGGCTAAAATGAACACCATATAACATGCATAGGCTGAAACATAAATAAAAATAAATAAGGTACTGAAAATTAAATTTAATAAAAGAGCAATGACTAAATTGAATAAAAAGAAAAATAAAATTGTGAAATTAAAAATAAAAAGGATGAAAAAAGGGCGGGAACAAACCGAAGGGACTAAAATTATAAATAACCCATAGACAAAAACAGAAGCGGGGGTAAGGGGAATGACTAATGGTGAAATTAGACCATGGATAGTAGTGAAGACGGGAGAAGAGTTCAGGGACCAAAGGTGTAATTTACCCATAAAAAATGCATGGATCCTCCCCGGGTAACCGGGTCACATCGGGTCGGGCACGCCAAAACGGCGTCGTTTTGCTGTTGCCGGTTTAAAACAAATTATATGTTATTTTTTTCATTCAAAACGGAACAAAACAAAATAAAAAAACCTAACCAGCTTTACCCTCTCAACTCATCTCCCTCAACTCAGATTCGACGGCGGCCACGCACCTCGTTTCGCGGCCGTTCCTCGGCCTTTCAGCCTCTTGGCTAAGCACGGTGGCCGAACGATCGATAAGCCTCTCACCTTTCTCTCTTATTTTTAAATACATCAAAAAGAAAATTTCAAACTCGAATAAAAGAAAGTACCAGCCGAATTTGAGTGGTTACAATACTTATCTAGTGATCATGATGCATTTATGCATATACGACATATTATGATAACCGGGCAAGCATAAAAATCTTATGACATTGGCATATAGTAAATAATTATTAATGCAATATGAAAGTTGATGTATTGGCATATATCATGCTATATAAATGTAGCTATGAAGTTGAATAAAATTTAAATTATTGTTATTAACTTCCTTTATTGCCTCACTAAGTTCGTACTTAGAGTGTGTTTGATTGTACACACGTAGGTAAATCAGGATGAGGGGGAGAAAAGAATTGCATCAATATTGGAAAACTCAAAAGGTAATCACAGCAATGACATCCTAATTAAAGTTTGATTATTATTGTGGCATGTATACTTGCTAAACCTATTTGAGTGTGATTGACCTTTAAAGTTCGTTATGATTTCAAGATAAGTGGCGTTTCTGAAAAGATTCAAGGTTAAGAATAACCTTAAGTGATGAGTAGCATGCTAAGATAATTGATTTATGATTGAAACTCGAACAAATAATTTAAGTCAGTTTTAAATAAAGTTAAGCTTGCTTGAGCTAGAGAAATTTTAGGATGGGTGACCATAGGGAAGTTTTCTGAAAATTTTAAATTACCTTGATTTTTTTATTTAAATAAGTCGTAACATTTCTGACTCGTACCCGGTGTACAAATACGGGAAAGGGGTGTTACATTTATTGGTATCAGAGCTACAAGTTTAGTCGGTTCTAGAGTTAAACGAAATATGGTAAAGGTCAAAAGTGTATACATGCCACTAGGATGTCAGAATTACTGATGATTTTACTTGTTGGAATGAATGCAATTACTTACTTCATTATGATAATAATGTTAAATTCTAATGTGTGAGGGTAAAAGAATCGTGTTAGGTGTTTAGGCAAGTGAATCAATAAGAGATTCACGAGAATGATAAGGTTAATGATAATATTTTACCCTTAGCTTTGACTGGTGCAGAGGCACCAGGGTAACATGATGTGTCTGTTCTGGATTAAGATTTTTCTTCCAGACATTTAATTTGATCATGAATCAGCCTTCTTAGGCACTTATTGCAAAAGAATTGAGAGTTCTTACACACTAGATTTTTAGAGAGACATTGATGGAGATCCTATGATTGTTAATCTATGGTTTAAGGATATAAAGGTTAGGTTGAAGGAACTCTGTATTGATGATCAGAGGAGACTAAAAAAATAAAGTAGTATCTCAGCTGAAAGGATTATATCTGTATTTGATAAAGTAATGTTACGGTATATACTCAAAAATATGTTAACTAGAAGTTCTTTCTTTGAGTGTTCCGTAACAAAGTTTATTCTAGAGATTCAACGGAGTTTCTTGCATCTTAATTAGGGCAATTGGATCATTTACGGGTATGAGTGCAAGTTTAATAAATTGAGTTGAATTGTTTCTAAACTGCTTCCTACAGACAGAAGAAGAGCCTGTTATGATAGCTCATAGAGGGTTAGAGGTCAGGTACAAAGAAGTACTGACTGCCCTATGAATTTAAAAATTTTATGAAGCAGTAAATTATGCTGAATGCAATGGAAATAGTCTAGAATGAGAAAATATCTAAATAGAGGTCATAGTTCGTAAAGAGGAATAGTGAATCGAGATAACCACTTTTAAAAAGTAGTGAGTATTTCAAAAAATGCCAAGCTAAATTTATTACATAGTTTCGTTAAGAGATCAAGACAAGGAAAATTATAAACTCTCTAAAATTTATAATTAATGTTGAAGATTCAAGAAAACCACAAAACCAATCATGTGAGTGTTGTGATA
Organism: Hibiscus mutabilis; assembly: GCA_019671005.1. Classification (NCBI taxonomy): domain Eukaryota; kingdom Viridiplantae; phylum Streptophyta; class Magnoliopsida; order Malvales; family Malvaceae; genus Hibiscus; species Hibiscus mutabilis. Next base: position 30,494,966 of record CM033740.1, on the reverse strand, counting down.
ATTGGCATGTATGAGCATGCAGAGTTTTTTATTGGAATTTGTTATCAATATGAAAATGATTTAACTTATGCTATGGATACCGAGCATCAAGGGTAAGCTGGGAGAGTATTATTATTGTTTACGAGTTTTAAATGGGTTGCTCAAGAGGAGCTGTCAGGCTTGATGCTTGATCAAGAGGCTAAGTTTAGGATTAGATTTAATCCAATATCGAACCTAAATTGATTATACTCTACATAATGGCTCTTACTAGATTGAGAAAGCTAAACATCGAGTTGCAAGAGTCATTAGATGGAGGTTTTATACGACTTGGTATATCACCTGAGGAAGATTTAGTGATGTTAGTTAAATAAGAAGTAATGTTCCTCTAAGGTTAAATTACGATTATATTATTACCAATAAAGGAAGATTTGATAGTAACACTAATATTAGTGTAGTATGAATCTAGTAAGGATTCTACCTTATTCAATAATACATCCCATAATAGGTTGGGATGTGTAGTGATGTAATAAGGCTAAAGTAGTAATAGATGTATTTAGTTAAAAGTCACTCTTTGCCTTATAAGCATTAAATGCTTAATTATTTTTGGAGGAAAATAGTGTATCGATTACACAACCTTAGCTCGAGTCTACTATGACAAACTGGGTCAAAGATTTATAGATAAAAGATAAGATATGCATGGAAAGAATTTAGTAAGGTGAAAAGGAAAAATTTAAAGATTTAGAGATTAAGTCTAAAGGATGTTTATGTTATCAAGGAGTAATTTATATTCCCGAGGATGATGAAAAAAGAATTAAGATGTGATTGAATCTGATTTGATTCAGTTTAGGATGTGGAGAATCAAGTATGAATGGTTCGAAGTAATTTAAAATTTCTTTAGAATGGTGGATATTATTTGCTGATCTTGAAAGAAAAGATATTTATATGAAGTTAAGGCTGAAATATTCCTTAAAAGTTTCACCTTGGAAGGAGGTGTTATGGTTTGGACCAAAAAGGGAAGCTAAATCCGAAATTATTTGGGTCATATAAGATTGTAAAAAGGGTTGGTCTGGTGGCTTATTAGTTAATCTTACCTTGAAAATGGACAAGATTCACAATGTATTACATGTATCGATGCTCAAGAAGTATCGATTAAATCCTTTACATATCATTACTCCAAAAGGAATAGAGATTCAACCGAATTTGATTTATGAGAAAGAATCGGTAAAGATATTGGCACATGGAGTCAAAGGATTAAGAAATAAAATGATTTCGCTTGTTAAAGTTCTTTGGTGAAATTATGAAGTCAAAAAGTAACATGGGAAAGAGAAAAAGATATGAGAAAACAGTTTCCTCAATTTTTGAACCAGGTATGTGTTGAAAATTCGAGGATGAATTTTTCTTAAGGGGGGAGAATTGTAATATCCCAAATTTTTGGTTATTGGCCAAAATGTAAATTTTGAAAGTTTAGGGACCAAAGTGTAAACTTTGGAAAAGTTTAGGGACCAAAGTGTAGTTTCCAAAAGTTGTGTATTTTAACCCCATAAATGAATAGTTTACCCCCAAGAATGACGTTTTTGTGTTATCCAGATTTTTCGTATAGAGTTTGTATTATTGGCTATAAAGTGATAAAGTTCGGAAGAATATTCGGATAATCGGATCGAATCGAATATCCAGGATATTTTGAAGGATGATAAGCCACGGTTGATTATTTCATTTTACATGTCTGAGATATTTTCTTTGTGTTAGAAGAATATGAAACCTTGGATTTAAGTTGATTTTTCATGCTAAATATGAGCCGTTAGATGAAAAATTGCAAGATCGTTATTTTGGAAAATCATAAGGGCGAAGTTGGTAAACTACTAACTCGAGATTTAAATTTAGGTCATTGGATGAAGGATGATGATATGAGGAATATTATGGAAATATAGAATTTTCTGAATAGATCCGATAGCTCGGTAAAGGTAAAATCGTAGTAGAAGTATTTTGTGAATATTGGGAAATCGGATTGAATTGAAATTTTAGAGGCTGTTCCATAATCCATGGAAAATCATAAAATGATATTTATGGAATGGTGGCCGGTTGAGGAGGAACTAATTTAGTTAGATTTTAATGGAATGTCAATTTTGAAACAAACTAGTAAATAAAGATTAGTTGGAGGGCAAATTGGTCAATTAGTAGGGATGGCAATTTTGAAATATTTGAATTTACAAGGGCTATTTTTGGAAGAAGAAAATTAAAGATTAAATCTTGGCCCTTGATTGATGATAAAATCGATCTCAACCGTTGGATAAAAGGGCACCTTTGTAATTTCCCTATTTGAATGAATTTAAAATTCATTTATATAATACAAGTGGCATAATTGGAGGAATGAAAAATTAAAAGGACAAAAAGATGAAGCTTTCTTCATCTTCCATTTTCAAAAATTAAGGGAAATGGGGAGAAATTCCAAGCTCGATTCAAGCCCCGAAACTCAATTTTCAGTCAAGGCCGAATCAAAGAAGATTCGAGGTTCTATAAAGGAAAGGATCGAGTAGAATTTAGTGAGGTATGCTAATAAATGGCCCAGGTGAGTGCAATGCATACATAACATGATACATATATGTTTTATACATCATTGGGAAGACATACGATAAGTCTACCTGGTTTATATATTGGCATGATATTTATGTCATTGATCATATGATTGACATATTTTAAATATGTCAAAGTTTGAATATAAATGCATGGATCACTAGTTATATATGATGTTATTCTATGAATGTTATTTCGAGTATGAACTGCCAATAATAAATTATATTGATATACATTTCCATGGATGGAATAAATACGAAAATTATGCCCAAATAAGTCATTGAGGGACAGGGTATAGTTGGCATTCCATATAGTCCAACAGCACGTTGCATATTCGGGAAACCGGGATAGCACTATAGTGTACATAAAGGACACTTAGTGCATGGTAAGCACGGCCTTATAAACGTGTGAAAAAATGGGAGGTTAGCATAGCCTTATAAATATGCAGAAATCGGGAGCACTTTGGTGCATATTTGACTCGCGTACCCAGGGTCCTCAAGGTTTAGTTTGGGCTATAAATAAACGGATAATAAATAGTAAACATGTTAGTGTATATTCGAGTATCTGATTTATATGAACACTCGGGGCAAATGGCAAGTATATCGGTAAGAAATTTTATATCCGGTTTATATTATGTTGATACATGATTAGTATGATGGTATACTTATCTAGTGATCATGATGCATTTATGCCTATACGACATATTATGATAACCGGGCAAGCATGAAAATCTTATGACATTGGCATATAGTAAATAATTATTAATGCAATGTGAAAGTTGATGCATTGGCATATATCATGCTATATAAATGTAGCTATGAAGTTGAATAAAATTTAAATTTTTGTTATTAACTTCCTTTATTGTCTCACTAAGTTCCTACTTAGCGTGTGTTTGATTGTACACACGATGGTAAATCAAGATGAGATGGAGAAAAGCATTGCATCAATATTGGAAAGCTCAACAGGTAATCACAATAATGACATCCTAATTAAAGTTTGATTATTATAGTGGCATGTATACTTGCTAAACCTATTTGAGTGTGATTGATCTTTAAAGTTCGTTATGGTTTCAAGATAAGTGGCGTTTCTGGAAAGATTCAAGGTTAAGAATAACCTTAAGTGATGAGTAGCATGCTAAGATAATTGATTTATGATTGGAACTCAAACATATATTTTAAGTCGGTTTTAAATAAAGTTAAGCGTGCTTGAGCTAGAGAAATTTTAGGATGGGTGACCATCGGGAAGTTTTTTGAAAATTTTAAATTTTTATTAAAGAAGTCGTAACTTTTTTATTTAAAAAATTTTAAATTACATAATTAATGCCAATCTTTTTTTATTTAAAGAAGTCGTAACATTTTTTACTCGTACCTGTGTATGTATACGGGAAAAGGGTGTTACATAATTCCCCAACAACGTTTCGGCATTTGATTTATGATCGAGAACAACTTAGAAGTATTCATAGATGACTTCTTAGTGTTTGGCAAAACATTCAATGGATGTCTTCAAAGTTTGGAACTTATTCTACGGAGAGGTATTGAAACTAACCTAGTCATGAACTAGAAAAAATGCCACTTCATGGTGAAGGAAGGCATAGTTCTTGGACATAAAGTAACCAAGAAAATATTGGAAGTTGAAAAGTCAAAGGTTGGGGTAATCAAGCAATTGCCACCACCCACAAGTGTCAAGGGTATTAGAAGTTTCTTGGGACATGTAGGTCTTTATCGCAATTTTATTAAAGATTTCTCAAAATTTCTAAACCTTTATGCTTACTTTTGGAACAGAATACCACTTTTGCATTTGATTATTCTTGTTTGAAAGCTTTTCAGAAACTAAAAGACAAGTTAATTAATGCCCCCATAGTTGTGGCACCATATTGGAATGAGCCATTTGAGCTCATGTGCGATGCCAGCAACTATGCCATTGGAGCTGTGTTAGGATAGAGGCACAACAAAATTTTCTATACCATTTATTATGCCAGCCGCACATTGAATGAGACCCAGCTTAACTACACCACAACGGAGAAGGAATTCCTTGCAGTTGTCTTTGTATTTGACAAATTCTGATCTTACTTGGTAGGTAGTAAAGTTGTGGTGTACACAGACCATTCAACACTCAAGTACCTTTTGGCCAAAAAGGATGCCAAGCATAGACTAATCTGATGGAAACTATTGTTGCAATAGTTTGATCTCGAGATTTGAGATAAGAAGGGAAGTGAAAATTAGGTAGCTGATCATTTATCTTGTTTAGAGCGCCATCACGAGAATGGTAACACAACTGCCATTAGAGATGATTTCCCTTATGATTATATGCTTGCGATCACTACTATTCCATGGTATGTCAACATAGTCAACTATCTGGTCAACAAATTATTACCACCAGACTTTGCAAGCAATGCCATGAAGCAATTTCTGAGGGATATCTGGCAGTAATATTGGGATGAGCCGTTTTGGTTCAAGCAATGTGTTAACCCAGTCATTCGTCGTTGTGTGTAAGGGGATGAACAATGGAATATTCTTTAACTTTGCCATGCAACACCATATGGAGGAAACTTTGCTATAATGAAGACAACGTCTAAAGTGTTGCAATCGGGATTTTTCTGGCCCACACTGTTCAAAGATGCACATTATTTTTCCAAGGCATGCGATCTATGCCAGCGTACTAGAAACATTTTTACCAGACATCAATTGCCACTACAGAACATCATGCATGTGGAGCTATTTAATGTATGGGGGATAGACTTTATGGGTCATTTTCCTCCATCGTTCAATAATCTTTACATTCTTGTGGCACTCGATTATGTCTCAAAGTGGGTTGAAGTTGTTGCTCTGCCAACAAATGATGCCAAGGCAGTTACCAAGTTTCTATACAAGCATATATTTACAAGATTCGGCGCCCCTAGAGCTATTATACATGATGAAGGTACCCGTTTTAAATGCCATTTAATCACTAAAGCTCTGCACAGGTACATAATCCAGCAAAGAATTGCCACTACCTACCATCCTCAAACAAATGCACAGACAGAAATTTCAAACAAAGAAATCAAGAACATCTTGGAGAAGATAGTGAAGCCAACGAGGAAGGACTGGTCCTTGAGGCAAGATGATTGCTCGTAGGTATACAGAACAACCTTCAAAACTCTATTAGGACCTTCGTCATACAAGCTTTTATTTGGGAAGTCATGTCATTTGCCAATGGAGTTAGAACATCGAGCTTATTGGGCAACCAAATGGTTGAACATGGAATGAAGGGCTGCAGGTGAGAAACGTTTATTAGACTTGAATAAATTGGAGGAGTTTAGAGCACAAGCCTATGAAAATGCCAAGCTGTATAAAGAAAGAACAAAGAGGTGGCATGTAACACCCTTAACGTATACTCATAGATCGAATATACATTAAAGATATACAAAATTTTGGAAAAAGATCTTGACTCGAATTTTTTTTATCTTTTAGTTTAAGCCTTTCTCGATTTTAAATTTAAAACTATTCGTCTAGTTGCAGCTAGTTTTAACCTTTAATTGGTTTACTAAATTTATAATTGAGTTTTTGAAATAAAAAATATAACTCAAGGTGAAAACTACGTGCGCTGCCTAGACCATTTCTTGATTTTTAAAAACTTCTATATGATTAGGGTTAAACTATGTTTAACTGTACTAAAATTCATTACTACTATTGGCAAACTATATTTCTAAATTTATTCTTCACAAAAACATATCTTTAACTAGTAAACGTATACTTTTAAACAGTTCAACTATAAAATATTTACATGCTCACTAGATATCAAATTACGAAAAGGATGTACTTACTGTGATTTACTGTAGTAACTTGATTTTTCCAAAGGTTCAGCTCCTCTTCGCTAGGCATTTCCGGAGAACCTACGTGTGACATAAGACACACGCTAAGTACGAACTTAGTGAGGTAGTTAAACTTATTTATTTAAATATGAGTGGATAATATATAATATTTTATATATGAGTGCATTTCATATTTCTCTACGACAAGGCAAGCATATCACAATATACATTTGTCATGTATCATAGCTATCATATAAATCATGTTATCATTGCATACTATATTTTCTATTATGGACATGCTTTCATCATGTAATCATTTACATATCATGTACTTTATCATGGTCATGCTTTATTATGCCATCATTTGCAGAACATGTACTATATCATATAACATGTAATATTTCTATCATGTATCATGTGACATTCTATCATATATCAATAACATTTCTATCTTGCATGTCATGTACTTCACAGTCATGTAACATGTAACCTCTTTTTCAAGTATCATGTAATCATGTAACATCTGTATCACATATCATCTCTGTCATATTAATCGTCTATCGTCATGCAGTCATTTGCATGCTCATTATCTACCATGTAATCATCTTGTTATTATTATCATCATGTCTGGCTAGAGGCCCATGGAAACCCCGTAGCCTATCTGCACCGTAGTACTTTGCAGAGTACGTACTCGGGAGGACGCTCTTTGCTCCTCATATAAGGACGCTCTTTGCTCCTTATATTAAAAACGCCTCGCTAGTTCTATTTGCACTATGGGCTTGGATCCCCATGGTGTATCTTGTTTCATTTATACTTGTTATTATCCATATTCCATGTATAAACATGCATTGCCCTTATGCATAATGCATCATCATTTATGCAAACAATAATTCGTACCTGGTATTCCATCAAGCTTTTCTTGTCGAGCAATGTATCATATCATGTATTATAGAGAAATGCAATGCTATTATCAAAGTAATGCAAACATTTAGAAATGCACTCACCTAGGCCATTTATTAACTTGCCTCACTAAGCTCTATTCGATCTTTTCCTTTATAGTTCTTCGAACCTTCTTTTGATTTGAATCTAACTTCATTCATTACATGAATATAAATAAACATTTGTTAGATTCACCTCTAATAATATTTTCATCAAACTATCTAATTATTCACCATTAAAATTTTCTATAAATTTCCTTTCTTCCTTATACTATCAAAAATCTCATTTTGGTCCTCAATAACCATTTTGAGCTTCAAATAATTCTTCTGAACTTGATAACCAACATTAGATACAAAATATCTAAATTTTCATTCTCGGGCAGCTTTGTACAACCTTCGAAGAATTATTTCTATAAAATAATCTAAAACTCAGAATTCAATTCTGTTTGTTCTGAAAGAAACTAGATTCAATAAGCTTTTCATCCATATAAATTAATAGTCTAGATTCAACTTGTACGATTTATGGCGAATTTTCAAAGTCAATTTCCACTGTTAATTTAGGAACAGACTGGTGCTCTATTTTCTGACCTTTCGTCACTTAAAAATTTATATCTTTTTACTCGAAACTCGAAATCAGTTTCCGTTTGCTGGACACGAAACTAGACAAACAAATATTTAGATCAGTATAAAATTCACCATCTGAGCATTTTTTTAGAATTTATGGTGAATTTTCAAACTCACTGCAAAAATCCAGTTTTTACACAGTTTCCATAAATGACTTCAACTTTTTATACTAACTTCTCCTTATTTCTCTACTTTTCAATTTAGTCCAATCACTAGCTTTAAACCACCAACTTATCACATTCTTCACCAAATAATTATTCACAATAATTCTCCCTAATTTTCCTTATTTACCGAAATAGTCACTAAAATGTAAAGATAAGGATTTAAGCTTCTTAACTTTGCAAATTAGTCCTCAATTCAACATTACTACCTTAATTCCATCATTACAACTAAAAATCAGATTTAACCCCCATACAAAACTTCAATTTCGGTTTGGTCACTTAACTTTGACAAATTGTCAAAATAGTCACTAATTCAATTCAACATCAATTTGACACTCTAACTTCATTTTCTTATCTCTAACATCATTAATAACATAAATACACTCCAAATTCTAAAAATTTAGATTTGGTCCTTCAACTTTTCAAGTTGCCAAAATGGTCCCTACACAATTTAACTTAGGGTTTTGCTTCCAAACAACAATTCAAGCTTACTAGATCATTATTTCAACATCACAAACCCTAAATTAAACTTGAATCCATAAACCATAATCATATTCATAATAATCAAAACATGTAAAACTTAAATCCCAACTGAATATCATGATTTTAACATCATACTAGCTTGATTTCAAATTGAATTCAATCATGGAATCATAAAATCTCAAAAGCCCCAATTTGCTCCATAAACCCTAATTTCTTTCTCATGTAAATTCTCATCAATCAAGCATGGATTCCATGAATTATTGATATCAAAATATAGAGCTTGAAGAGTAGAACAACTTTGTAGTTGAAGAGATTACCTGAAAACCGACTTTCGGGGCTTGAATCGAGCTTGGAAAATTTTTTCTCTTTCTTTCCCTAGCCCTCACGTTTGTTGCTGGAAAAGATGAACAAAAAATGTTCATCTTTTCACCATTATTTTATACATATAACTATTAAATGCATTTAATAGTGAAATTAAAATTTTGCCCTTTTTATCCAATGGTTGAGATTGATTTTATCATCAATCAAGGGACAAGATTTAATCTTCCATTTCCTCTTCCAAAATTGCCCTTATAACTTTTTAAATATTTTAAAATTGCCATTGGGGCCAAATGACCAATTTGCCCTCCAAGTAGTCTTTATTTACTAGTTTGTTTCCAAATTGCCATTCCATTACAATCTAACTAAATCTACTTAGAATTCAACCAACCATAACAAAATATTCTTAAAATAACATTTTATGACTTTTCCATAGCTTTTGGATCAGTCTCCAAAATTTCCATTCGATCCAATATACTGATAAATAATCCTTTACTCAGAAATAAACTGTAGGATTCATCTTGAATCAAACTAAAAATATTTCCAACACTTGAAAATGACTTTTATAACCTTTCTCTATCATATGGCAAAATTTCAAAATTTCCCAGTTCGATCTGGGTATCCAAATTCCACTTAAACTTTAACTGCGATTTTTCCAATAATCGAAGTATTAGATCGAACCAATAATTCCAAATTCGATTCACACCCTTAGGCGATCTGTTTATTTATGAAATAAAAACCCTTAACTTTTGGGAAATTACAACTTTAGTCCCCAAACTTTCCCAAAGTTTATACTTCAGCCATAAAATTTTCAAAATTTTCATTTTGGTCATTGAACTTCAATTCCCATTTCAATTTTCCTCATATTTTTACCAAACTTTGAAAGTACCCAATTTAACTCATTATCTATCACATGATACTTTTAAACCTTAAAATTTTCCTTTCATAAAGACTTAGACTGAATTTTCTTAACTCAGTCTATTATTTCGATAATTATCAAAAATATCCTTAAAATAAAATTTCTCTTAGAAATCCTTTATCGATAATCCATTCGAACATTCTTTACTTTTACTGAGTCCAAAATATCAATCAGAAACACTTTTATGGGTCCTTCCCGGAGGTCACCCATCCTATTATTTCCCTGGCCTAAGAACGCTTAACAATTTTATTCAATCCAAATTTAATACCTTCTACTGTATCTTAATTCTCAAAACTGATATCAAGATTCTTATTTCGATCAGATTCACCCTTATACTAAATAAAAACACTTGTTGGGGAAATTTACACTTTAACCCCCTAAACTTTCAAAAATTTCAACTTAGTCACTAGTCCAAAATTTGGGATATTACAATTCTCCCTCTCTTAAGAAAATTCGTCCTCGAATTTTCAACGTTTACCCGTCTCAAATAACTTCGTGTATTGATTCTTCATTTTCTTTTCAGTTTCCCAAATAGCTTCCTTTACTTTATGATTTCTCCAAAGGATTTTAACCAACAAAATTTTCTTATTCCTTAAATCTTTAACTCCGTATGTTAAGATTTTCACTGGTTCTTCTTCATAAGTCAAATTCGGTTGTAATTTGATTTCCTCAAGAGTAATGACATGTGAAGGATCCGATCGATACCTTCGAATCATGGACACATGAAACACATCATGAATTTTACTCATATTTGGAGGTACCGTTAGTTGATAAACCTCTAGTCCAACTCCACTTATCTTTGAATCACCTTGCACCCTTTTATCTTGTAACTCAAACCCATTAAGTGGTATCTTGCATCTTCTTCGATATGCTATCTTGATACTTGCTTGATAACTATTGTTGTAAGCAATTTCAGCTAAAGGCAAGTACTTTCCCATGATCCTGCAAACTCAATTGCACAAGTTCGTAACATATCTTCCAGAATCTGTATGATCCGCTCAGATTGCCTATTTGTTTGCAGATGCAAACTATACTAAAATTTAATTTAGTACCTAAAGCTTCAAATAACGTACCCCAATACCTTGAAATAAACCTTGACACTATTGATGCTGAGACACCATGTGTCTTACTGTCTCTTGAACGTAAATTTCTGCATATTTATCCAGCGAATAATCCATTCAACTGGAATAAGGTAATCAAACTTTGTCAGACGATTCATAATGACCCATATTAAACTCTTTTTACTTGGTGTAGCTGACAATTCCGTTATACAATCCATTGTTACTCATATCTACTTTCATTAGAGAATAGAAATAAACTAAAGTAATCGATAAGTATTTTGCCACAGTTCGAATCTTTAAATCTGGAGACATCTTATTACTCCTTGGTTGCATAGCTAATGAACTATAATTGACCTCTGTTAATATCTTATTTCTTTAGATTATCTTTGTCAGAAACATATACTTTACTTCAGTGATATAATCAACCATTTGGCTTAATTTCATAGTCATGTACTTTCCTAGTTCCATCTTGTCTTCTCTTTTCAAGACATCTTTCATCCATAGACTGCAAATCCTTGATTTGATTCAATAAAGTTGACTTTAATTAACATTCTGCTGTTAAGGAATCATTTTGTCCCTCAGAAAATTGTGCATTCCTCATGCGCATGACTGACAATGTCTCTTAGCTAAATGTACTATTTGCCTTTCCTGGATGATAATCATTAACTACATCATAATCCCTTTAAAATTCAACCCATCTTCGTTGTCACAGATTCAGATCTTTTTGTGTCATCAAATACTTAAACTTTCCTGGTACTTTTCTATCCATACAAATGGAATACCTTTTTGTAGCAGCTAGATAAGAGGCATTACAATGATGAAAAAATTCTGCACAAATCTTTGTAATATCCAGCTAATCCCAAGAAATTCCTAACTTCGGAGACATTCTTGGCTCTTCCCATTCAAGAATAACTTGTATTTTCTTGGGATCAACTCTTATTTCTTCCGATGACACTACCTGTCCAAAGAAGGTTATTTTCGATAACCTAGGAACTCGCATTTAGAAAACTTGGCATAAAGTTGCTTATCTCTTAAAGTTTGCAAGTACCACTCGAAGATGGTAGTCATGTTCAACCGGTCTTGAATAAAATATCATCTATGAATACCATAACAAACTAATCCAATTAGGGTTAGAATACCCTAGTCATCAAGTCCATAAATGCAGCAGGGGTATTCGTCGATCCAAAATGCATCACCAGAAACTTGTAATGTCCATAACGAGTCCCGAATGCCATCTTTGGTATATCTTTTTCCTTGACCTTAATTTGATAATAATCCTAATCGAAAATTTATCTTTGAAAATACTACTACATCTTTAAGCTGATCACATAAATCCTCAATCCTTGGTAGGGGATACTTATTTTTAATGGTTACTTTATTCCATTGTCCATAATCTATACACGATCATAAGGAACCATCTTTTTTCTTTACAATTAATACCAGGCGCCCCATGGTGATACACTCGGTCGAATATAACCTCGGTCTAGCAATTCTTGTAATTGCCTTTAATTCCTTAACTCAATTGGTGTCATCCTATATAGTATCATTAATATCGGCTCAGTTCTAGGATAAACATAAATCCTAAATCTGTATTTCCCTATCCGAGGTAATTACGATAACTCATCCGAAAATATATCGTAAAATTCCTTTACTGATCGGGATGTCTTCAATCTTTTAGGTAACTTTTATGTACCTTCCATACAAACCAAACATGTTTTACATCCATTGAATAACAGCCTTTGAGTTGTTGTTACAGAAATTAGTGACTTTAAACAGTCAGTTCTTTCTTCCTCAAAAATTACTTCAAAACCATCGGGTCCTTGAAGTGTCAACCTTTCCTTCTTACAATTCATATCTACATCATATGCAGATAACTAATCTATTCCAAGAATGGCTTCAAATTCATGGAATAGGAGTTCCATTAAATCTGTCGGGAACTTAATTCCTTGAATTTCTAATGAACCTTTCTTGCATATTCTAATTACTTGTGCATTATGTCCAAGAGAATTATTGACAATCACCTTACTAAATATTCTTCATAGAAGTCTTTCTTTGTGCTACTATCTTTGTACTATTATATTAACTGAACCCGAATCAATTAGAACAATTACAGGTTCTTTCCATAGCCTTCGCTCTATTCATAGCCTATTGGAAATTTAATAAGTTCATGCCTAATAGAATTTCCTTGGGCCTTGGACGTAGCTTCTCTATAAATCATTCACATAGAGACCTTTCGATTAGCATCAAATTAACTAATTACCATCTCGGTTTATTAGAATCTAACTCGTACTCATAGACAAGACGACTACCTTGTTTAAATTTTAGGATTTCTTTGCAACATTTATCTTTTTAACTAGTTGCCAGCATACTTGGCTTTAAACATTCTTCTTTCTTCTCTCGATTCCCATGATTAAACATTTATCGCAGTCCATCAATTCTTAACATCATACATTTTTACCGAGACTTATTCATGTTATTGAGGAGCATAATCAAGTTACACAAGAATACATCGTAATATGAAATCCTAAGGGCATGTACTTAACATTAAATCACATTAAATTCGATTTAGCCTCTAGAATAGGCTAAACGACGACTGATACCAATTAAATGTAACACCCTTAACGTATACTCAATAGACCGAATATACATTAAAGATATTACAAAATTTTGGAAAAAGATCTTGACTCTAATTTTTTTTTTATCTTTTAGTTTAACCCTTTCTCGATTTTAAATTTAAAACTATACGTCTAGTTGCAGCTAGTTTTAACCTTTGAATTAGTTTACTAAATTTATAATTGAGTTTTTAAAATAAAAATATAACTCAAGGTGAAAACTATGCCTTTGCCTAGACCATTTCTTGATTTTTAAAAACTTCTATATGATTAGGGTTAAACTATGTTTAACTGTACTAAAATTCATTACTACTATTGGCAAACTATATTTCTAAATTTATTCATCACAAAAACATATCTTTAACTAGTAAACGTATACTTTTAAACAGTTCAACTATAAAATATTTACATGCCCACTAGATATCAAATTACGACAAGGATGTACTTAGTGTGATTTACTATAGTAACTTGATTTTCCAAAGGTTCAACTCCTCTTCGCTAGGCATTTCCGGAGAACCTACGTGTGACATAAGACACACGCTAAGTACGAACATAGTGAGGCAGTTAAACTTATTTATTTAAACATGAGTTGATAATATATAATATTACATATAAGAGTGCATTTCATATTTCTCTACGACAAGGCAAGTATATCACAATATACATGTGTCATGTATCATAGCTATCATATAAATCATGTTACCGTTGCATACTATATTTTCTATTATGGACATGCTTTCATCATGCAATCATTTACATATCACGTACTTTATCATGATCATGCTTTATTATGCCATCATTTGCATAACATGTACTATATCATATAGCATGTAATATTTCTATCATGTATCATGTAACATTCTATCATATATCAATAACATTTCTATCTTGCATGTCATGTACTTCACAGTCAAGTAACATGTAACTTCTTTTTCAAGTATCATGTAATCATGTAACATCTGTATCACATATCATCTCTGTCATATTAATCGTCTATCGTCATGCAATCATTTGCATGCTCATTATCTACCATGTAATCATCTTGTTATTATTATAATCATGTCTGGCTAGAGGCCCATAGAAACCCTGTAGTCTATCTGCACCGTAGTGCTTTGTGGAGTACGTACTCGGGAGGACGCTCTTTGCTCCTCATATAAGGACGCTCTTTGCTCCTCATATAAGGACGCTCTTTGCTCCTTATATTAAAAACGCATCGCTAGTGCCATTTGCACTATGGGCTTGGATCCCCATGGTGTATCTTGTTTCATTTTAATCTTGTTATTATCCATATTCCATGTATAAACATGCATTTCCATTATGCAAAATGCATCATCATTTATGCAAACAATAATTTGTACCTGGTATTCCATCAAGCTTGTCGTGTCGAGCAATGTATCATATCATGTATTATAGAGAAATGCAATGCCATTATCAAAGTAATGCAAACATTTAGAAATGCACTCACCTGGGCCATTTATTAACTTGCCTCACTAAGCTCTATTCGATCTTTTCCTTTATAGTTCTTCGAACCTTCTTTTGATTTGAATCCAACTTCATTCATTACATGAATATAAATAAACATTTGTTAGATTCACCTCTAATAATATTTTCATCAAACTATCTAATTATTCAGCATTAAAATTTTCTATAAATTTCCTTTCTTCCTTATACTGTCAAAACCTCATTTTGGTCCTTAATAACCATTTTGAGCTTCAAATAATTCTTCTGAACTTGATAACCAATATTAGATACAAAATATCTAAATTTTCATTTTCGGGCAGCTTTGTACAACCTTCAAAGAATTATTTCTATAAAATAATCTAAAACTCGGAATTCAATTCCGTTTGTTCTGAAAGAAACTATATTCAATAATATTTTCATCCATACAAATTAATATTCCAGATTCAACTTGTATGATTTATGGCGAATTTTCAAAGTCAATTTCCAGTGCTAATTTCGGAACAGACTGGTGCTCTATTTTCTGACCTTTCGTCACTTAAAAATTCATATCTTTTTATTCGAAACTCGAAATCAGTTTCCGTTTGCTGGAAACAAAATTAGACAAACAAATATTTACATCAGTTTAAAATTCACCATCTAACCATTTTTGTAGAATTTATGGTGAATTTTCAAACTCACTGCAAAAATCCAGTTTTTACACAGTTTCCATAAATGGCTTCAACTTTTTATACTAACTTCTCCTTATTTCTCTACTTTTCAATTTAGTCCAATCACTAGCTTTAAACCACCAACTTATCACATTCTTCACTAAATAATTATTCACAATAATTCTCCCTAATTTCCCTTATTTACCAAAATAATCACTAAAATGCAAAGATAAGGATTTAAGCTTCTTAACTTTGCAAATTAGTCCTCAATTCAACATTACTACCTTAATTCCATCATTAAAACTAAAAATCATATTTAACTCCCATACAAAACTTCAATTTTGATTTGGTCACTTAACTTTGACAAATTGTCAAAATAGTCACTAATTTAATTCAACATCAATTTGGCGCTCTAACTTCATTTTCTTATCTCTAACATCATTAATAACATAAATATACTCCAAATTCTAAAAATTCAGATTTGGTCCTTCAACTTTTCAAGTTGCCGAAATGGTCCCTACACAATTTAACTTAGGGTTTTGCTTCCAAACAACAATTCAAGCTTACTAGATTATTATTTCAACATTACAAACCCTAAATTAAACTTGAATCCATAAACCCTAATCATCTTCATAATAATTAAAACATGTAAAACTTAAATCCCAACTCAATATCATGATTTTAACATCATACTAGCTTGATTTCAACTTGAATTCAATCATGGAATCATAAAATCTCAAAAGCCCCAATTTGATCCATAAACACTATTTTCTTTCTCATGTAAATTCTCATCAATCAAGCATGGATTCCATGAATTATTGATATCAAAAGATAGAGCTTGAAGAGTAGAACAACTTTGTAGTTGAAGAGATTACCTGAAAACCGAGTTTCGGGGCTTGAATCGAGCTTGGAAAAATATTCTCTTTCTTTCCCTAGCCCTCACGTTTGTTGCAGGAAAAGATGAACAATTCATCTTTTCACCATTATTTTATACATATATCTATTAAATGAATATTAAATTTATTTAATAGTGAAATTATAATTTTGCCCTTTTATCCAATGGTTGAGATTGATTCTATCATCAATCAAGGGCCAAGATTTAATCTTCCATTTCCTCTTCCAAAATTTCCCTTATAACTTTTTAAATATTTCAAAATTGACATTGGGGCCAAATGACCAATTTGCCCTCCAACTAGTCTTTATTTACTAGGTTGTTTCCAAATTGCCATTCCACTACAATCTAACTAAATCTAGTTAGAATTCAACCAACCATAACAAAATATTTAAAATAACATTTTTTGACTTTTCCATAGCTTTTGGATCAGTCTCCAAAATTTCCATTCGATCCAATATACTGATAAATAATCCTTTACTCAGAAATAAACTGTAGGATTCATCTTGAATCAAACTAAAAATATTTCCAACACTTGGAAATGACTTTTATAACCTTTCTCTATCATATGGAAAAATTTCAAAATTTTCCAGTTCGATCTGGGTATCCAAATTCCACTTAAACTTTAACTACGATTTTTCCAATAATCGAAGTATCAGATCGAACCAATAATTCCACATTCGATTCACACCCTTAGGTGATGTGTTTATTTATAAAATAAAAACCCTGAACTTTTTGAAAGTTACAACTTTAGTCCCCAAACTTTTCCAAAGTTTATACTTTAGCCATAAAATTTTCAAAATTTTCATTTTGGTCACTGAACTTCAATTCCCATTTCAATTTTCCTCATATTTTTACCAATATTTGAAAGTACCCAATTTAACTCATTATCTATCATATGATACTTTTAAACCTTAAAAATTTCCTTTCATAAAGACTTAGACTGAATTTTCTTAACTCAGTCTATTATTCTGATAATTATCGAAAAGCTCCATAAAATAAAATTTCTCTTAGAAATCCTTTATCGATAATCCATTACAATATTCTTTACTTTTACCGAGTCCAAAATATCAATCAGAAACACTTTTATGGGTCCTTCCCGGAGGTCACCCATCCTATTATTTCCGGCACGAGCACACTTAACAATTTTATTGATCCAAATTTAATACCTTCTCTCTGTATCTTAATTCTCAAAATTGATATCAAGATTCTTATTTCGATCAGATTCACCCTTATACTAAATAAAATCAAATCGATAAGTATTTTGCCAGTCAATCTTTAAACTGAGACATCTTATTACTCCTTGGTTGCATAGCTAATGAACTATAATTGACCTCTGTTAATATCTTATTTCTTTAGATTATCTTTGTCGAAACATATACTTTACTTGGTGATATAATCAACCATTTGGCTTAATTTCATAGTCATGTACTTTCCTAGTTCCATCTTGTCTTCTCTTTTCAAGACATCTTTCATCCATAGACTGCAAATCCTTGATTTGATTCAATAAAGTTGACTTTAATTAACATTACCATACATTAAGGAATCATTTGTCCCTCAAAGGAAAATTGTGCATTCCTCATGCGCATGACAGACAATGTCTCTTGGCTAAATGTACTATTGCCTTTCTGGATGATAATCATTAACTACATCATAATCATAAAATTCTTTACATCTTACGTTGTCCACAGTTGAATCTTTTTGTGTCATCAAATACTTAAACTTTCACAGTACTTTTCTATCCATACAATATGTTTATATAATCATGTTCAAAAGCCATCATAATTTAAATTAATCAAATAAAAAATTGAGGTTTATGTTGTATAATCATGTTCAAAATCCTATATAAATATTTAATTCATAAATTTGAATTAATCTTATTTTGTGGCCATTTTGTTGGGGTTTAAGGCATGATGTCTATATAGGCTTTTACAAGTGGGACCGTTAGTAGACGTTTAACTAGTAAAAAAGTTCTAAAATTGAGGTTAAACCGTTTTCATGCTTTTAAAGTGCATGTCTAAATGTGCTTTACAGTGGACCCGTTGGAATTTTAACTAAGTAAAAAGTTCTAAATTTGAGGTTAAGCTATACAATCATATTCAAAAACCCATAATCAAATATTTTAACGCATAAAATTTGATTTAATCTGATTTTGTGGCTGTTTTGTTGGGTTTAAGTCGTGCATGTCTAAATGGGCTTTACAGTGGTACCGTTGGAATTTTAATCGAGTAAAAAGTTATAAAAATGAGGTTAAGCTATATAATCATTTTTAAAAGCACATAAATAAACATTTTAAGCCAAAATATGTGATTTAACCTTATTTTTCGGTCGTTTTATTGAAGTTTAAGGCGTGCATGTCTAAATGGGCTTTTCAGTGGACCCATTAGAATTTTAACCGAGTAAAAAGTTCTAAAATTGAGATCAAGCTTAATAATTATGTTTAAAAGCCCATAGCTAAATATTTTAAATCATAAAATTTGATTCAAACTTATTTTTCGGCCATTTTGTTAGGGTTTAAGGCGTGCATGTCTAAATGGACTTTAGAGCGAACCCGTTGGAATTTTAACTGAGTAAAAAGTTCTAAAATTGAGGATAAGCTATATAATCATATTCAAAAGCCCATAATCAATTATTTTAACTCATAAAATTTGATTTAATCTTATTTTGAGGCCGTTTTATTGGGTTTAAGGGTTGCATGTCTAAATGGGCTTTACAGTGGACCCGTTAGAATTTTAACCGAGTAAAAAGTTCTAAAATATAAAATATTGGAAAAAGATCATTAATTTTTTAAAACATATCTTTTAGTTTTTGCCTTTCTAAACAACATTTTATAAATTTAAAACAATTCTAGACAATTGAAGCTAGTTTTAACCTTTAATTGGTTTACTAAATTTATAATTGAGTTTTTGAAATAAAAATATAACTCAAGGTGAAAATTATGCCTAGACCATTTCTTGATTTTTAAAAACTTCTATATGATTAGGGTTAAACTATGTTTAACCATTATACTTAAAATTCATTACTACTATTGGCAAACTATATTTCTAAATTTATTCTTCACAAAAACATATCTTTAACTAGTAAACGTATACTTTTAAACAGTTCAACTATAAAATATTTACATGATCACTAGATATCAAATTACGAAAAGGATGTACTTACTGTGATTTACTGTAGTAACTTGATTTTTCCAAAGGTTCAGCTCCTCTTCGCTAGGCATTTCCGGAGAACCTACGTGTGACATAAGACACACGCTAAGTATGAACTTAGTGAGGCAGTTAAACTTATTTATTTAAACATGAGTGGATAATATATAATATTTTATATATAAGTGCATTTCATATTTATCTACGACAAGGCAAGCATATCACAATATACATTTGTCATGTATCATAGCTATCATATAAATCATGTTATCATTGCATACTATATTTTCTATTATGGACATGCTTTCATCATGTAATCATTTACATATCATGTACTTTATCATGGTCATGCTTTATTATGCCATCATTTGTAGAACATGTACTATATCATATAGCATGTAATATTTCTATCATGTATCATGTGACATTCTATCATATATCAATAACATTTCTATCTTGCATGTCATGTACTTCACAGTCATGTAACATGTAACCTTTTTTTCAAGTATCATGTAATCATGTAACATCTGTATCACATATCATCTCTATCATATTAATCGTCTATCGTCATGCAGTCATTTGCATGCTCATTATCTACCATGTAATCATCTTGTTATTATTATCATCATGTCTGGCTAGAGGCCCATGGAAACCCCGTAGCTTATCTGCACCGTAGTACTTTGTGGAGTACGTACTCGGGAGGACGCTCTTTGCTCCTCATATAAGGACGCTCTTTGCTCCTTATATTAAACACGCCTCGCTAGTGCCATTTGCACTATGGGCTTGGATCCCCATGGTGTATCTTGTTTCATTTTAAACTTGTTATTATCCATATTCCATGTATAAACGTGCATTGCCATTATGCATAATGCATCATCATTTATGCAAACAATAATTCGTACCTGGTATTCCATCAAGCTTGTCGTGTCGAGCAATGTATCATATCATGTATTATAGAGAAATGCAATGCTATTATCAAAGTAATGCAAACATTTAGAAATGCACTCACCTGGGCCATTTATTAACTTGCCTCACTAAGCTCTATTTGATCTTTTCCTTTATAGTTCTTCGAACCTTCTTTTGATTTGAATCTAACTTCATTCATTACAAGAATATAAATAAACATTTGTTAGATTCACCTCTAATAATATTTTCATCAAACTATCTAATTATTCACCATTAAAATTTTCTATAAATTTCCTTTCTTCCTTATACTATCAAAAACCTCATTTTGGTCCTCAATAACCATTTTGAGCTTCAAATAATTCTTCTGAACTTGATAACCAATATTAGATACAAAATATCTAAATTTTCATTCTCGGGCAGCTTTGTACAACCTTCAAAGAATTATTTCTATAAAATAATCTAAAACTCATAATTCAATTTTGTTTGTTCTGAAAGAAACTAGATTCAATAAGCTTTTCATCCATATAAATTAATAGTCCAGATTCAACTTGTACGATTTATGGCGAATTTTCAAAGTTAATTTCCAGTGCTAATTTAGGAACAGACTGGTGCTCTATTTTCTGACCTTTCGTCACTTAAAAATTTATATCTTTTTACTCGAAACTCGAAATCAGTTTCCGTTTGCTGGACACGAAACTAGACAAACAAATATTTAGATCATTATAAAATTCACCATCTGACCATTTTTTTAGAATTTATGGTGAATTTTCAAACTCACTACAAAAATCCAGTTTTTACACAGTTTCCATAAATGGCTTCAACTTTTTATACTAACTTCTCCTTATTTCTCTACTTTTCAATTTAGTCCAATCACTATCTTTAAACCACCAACTTATCACATTCTTCACCAAATAATTATTCACAATAATTCTCCCTAATTTTCCTTATTTACCGAAATAGTCACTAAAATGCAAAGATAAGGATTTAAGCTTCTTAACTTTGCAAATTAGTCCTCAATTCAACATTACTACCTTAATTCCATCATTACAACTAAAAATCAGATTTAACCCCCATACAAAACTTCAATTTCGATTTGGTCACTTAACTTTGACAAATTGTCAAAATAGTCACTAATTCAATTCAACATCAATTTGACACTCTAACTTCATTTTCTTATCTCTAACATCATTAATAACATAAATACACTCCAAATTCTAAAAATTTAGATTTGGTCCTTCAACTTTTCAAGTTGCCAAAATGGTCCCTACACAATTTAACTTAGGGTTTTGCTTCCAAACAACAATTCAAGCTTACTAGATCATTATTTCAACATCACAAACCCTAAATTAAACTTGAATCCATAAACCCTAATCATATTCATAATAATCAAAACATGTAAAGCTTAAATCCCAACTGAATATCATGATTTTAACATCATACTAGCTTGATTTCAAATTGAATTCAATCATGGAATCATAAAATCTCAAAAGCCCCAATTTGCTCCATAAACCCTAATTTCTTTCTCATGTAAATTCTCATCAATCAAGCATGGATTCCATGAATTATTGATATCAAAAAGATAGAGCTTGAAGAGTAGAACAACTTTGTAGTTGAAGAGATTACCTGAAAATCGACTTTCGGGCTTGAATCGAGCTTGAAATTTTTTTCTCTTTCTTTCCCTAGCCCTCACGTTTGTTGCTGGAAAAGATGAACAAAAAATGTTCATCTTTTCACCATTATTTTATACATATAACTATTAAATGCATTTAATAGTGAAATTAAAATTTTGCCCTTTTTATCCAATAGTTGAGATTGATTTTATCATCAATCAAGGGCCAAGATTTAATCTTCCATTTCCTCTTCCAAAATTGCCCTTATAACTTTTTAAATATTTTAAAATTGCCATTGGGGCCAAATGACCAATTTGCCCTCCAAGTAGTCTTTATTTACTAGTTTGTTTCCAAATTGCCATTCCATTACAATCTAACTAAATCTACTTAGAATTCAACCAACCATAACAAAATATTCTTAAAATAACATTTTATGACTTTTCCATAGCTTTTGGATCAGTCTCAAAATTTCCATTCGATCCAATATCTTGATAAATAATCCTTTACTCAGAAATAAACTGTAGGATTCATCTTGAATCAAACTAAAAATATTTCCAACACTTGGAAATGACTTTTATAACCTTTCTGTATCATATGGCAAAATTTCAAAATTTCCCAGTTCGATCTGGGTATCCAAATTCCACTTAAACTTTAACTGTGATTTTTCCAATAATCGAAGTATTAGATCGAACCAATAATTCCAAATTCGATTCACACCCTTAGGCGATCTGTTTATTTATGAAATAAAAACCCTTAACTTTTGGGAAATTACAACTATAGTCCCCAAACTTTCCCAAAGTTTATACTTTAGCCATAAAATTTACAAAATTTTCATTTTGGTCACTGAACTTCAATTCCCATTTCAATTTTCCTCATATTTTTACCAAACTTTGAAAGTACCAAATTTAACTCATTATCTATCACATGATACTTTTAAACCTTAAAATTTTCCTTTCATAAAGACTTAGACTGAATTTTCTTAACTCAGTCTATTATTCCGATAATTATCAAAAATATCCATAAAATAAAATTTCTCTTAGAAATCCTTTATCGATAATCCATTTGAACATTATTTACTTTTAATGAGTCCAAAATATCAATTAGAAACACTTTTATGGGTCCTTCCCGGAGGTCACCCATCCTATTATTTCCCTGGCCTAAGGACGCTTAACAATTTTATTCAATCCAAATTTAATACCTTATACTGTATCTTAATTCTCAAAACTGATATCAAGATTCTTATTTCGATCAGATTCACCCTTATACTAAATAAAAACACTTGTTGGGGAAATTTACAGTTTAACCCCCTAAACTTTCAAAAATTTCAACTTAGTCACTAGTCCAAAATTTGGGATATTACAATTCTCCCTCTCTTAAGAAAATTCGTCCTCGAATTTTCAACGTTTACCCGTCTCAAATAACTTCGTGTATTGATTCTTCATTTTCTTTTCAGTTTCCCAAATAGCTTCCTTTACTTTATGATTTCTCCAAAGGATTTTAACCAACAAAATTTTCTTATTCCTTAAATCTTTAACTCCGTATGTTAAGATTTTCACTGGTTCTTCTTCATAAGTCAAATTCGGTTGTAATTTGATTTCCTCAAGAGTAATGACATGTGAAGGATCCGATCGATGCCTTCGAATCATGGACACATGAAACACATCATGAATTTTACTCATATTTGGAGGTACCGTTAGTTGATAAACCTCTAGTCCAACTCCACTTATCTTTGAATCACCTTGCACCATTTTATCTTGTAACTCAAACCCATTAAGTGGTATCTTCCATCTTCTTCTATATGCTATCTTGATACTTGCTTGATAACTATTGTTGTAAGCAATTTCAGCTAAAGGCAAGTACTTTCCCATGATCCTGCAAACTCAATTGCACAAGTTCGTAACATATCTTCCAGAATCTGTATGATCCGCTCAGATTGCCCATTTGTTTGCAGATGCAAACTATACTAAAATTTAATTTAGTACCTAAAGCTTCAAATAACGTACCCCAATACCTTGAAATAAACCTTGACACTATTGATGCTGAGACACCATGTGTCTTACTGTCTCTCGAACATAAATTTCTGCATATTTATCCAGAAAATAATCCATTCAACTGAAATAAGGTAATCAAACTTTGTCAGACGATTCATAATGACCCATATTAAACTCTTTTTACTTGCTGTAGCTGACAATTCCGTTATACAATCCATTGTTACTCATCTCTACTTTCATTAGAGAATAGAAATAAACTGAAGTAATCCATAAGTATTTTGCCACAGTTCGAATCTTTAAATCTGGAGACATCTTATTACTCCTTGGTTGCATAGCTAATGAACTATAATTGACCTCTGTTAATATCTTCTTTCGTTAGATTATCTTTGTCAGAAACATATACTTTACTTCAGTAATATAATCAACCATTTGGCTTAATTTCATAGTCATGTACTTTCCTAGTTCCATCTTGTCTTCTCTTTTCAAGACATCTTTCATCCATAGACTGCAAATCCTTGATTTGATTCAATAAAGTTGACTTTAATTAACATTATGCTGTTAAGGAATCATTTTGTCCCTCAGAAAATTGTGCATTCCTCATGCGCATGACAGACAATGTCTCTTAGCTAAATGTACTATTTGCCTTTCCTGGATGATAATCATTAACTACATCATAATCCCTTTAAAATTCAACCCATCTTCGTTGTCACAGATTCAGATTTTTTGTGTCATCAAATACTTAAACTTTCCTGGTACTTTTCTATCCATACAAATGGAATACCTTTTTGTAGCAGCTAGATAAGAGGCATTACAATGATGAAAAAATTCTGCACAAATCGCCTGTAATATCCAGCTAATCCCAAGAAATTCCTAACTTCAGAGACATTCTTCGGCTCTTCCCATTCAAGAATAACTTGTATTTTCTTGGGATCAACTCTTATTTCTTCTGATGACACTACCTGTCCAAAGAAGGTTATTTCTGATAACCGGAACTCGCATTTAGAAAACTTGGCATAAAGTTGCTTATCTCTTAAAATTTGCAGTACCACTCGAAGATGGTAGTCATGTTCAGCTTCGGTCTTCGAATAAAATATCATCTATGAATACCATAACAAACTAATCCAATTAGGGTTAGAATACCCTAGTCATCAAGTCCATAAATGCAGCAGGGGTATTCGTCGATCCAAAATGCATCACCAGAAACTTGTAATGTCCATAACGAGTCCTGAATGCCATCTTTGGTATATCTTTTTCCTTGACCTTAATTTGATAATAATCCTAATCGAAAATTTATCTTTGAAAATACTATTGCATCTTTAAGCTGATCACATAAATCCTCAATCCTTGGTAGGGGATACTTATTTTTAATGGTTACTTTATTCCATTGTCCATAATCTATACATGATCATAAGGAACCATCTTTTTTCTTTACAATTAATACCAGAGCGCCCCATGGTGATACACTCGGTCGAATATAACCTCGGTCTAGCAATTCTTGTAATTGCCTTTAATTCCCTTAACTCAATTGGTGTCATCCTATATAGTATCATTAATATCGGCTCAGTTCTAGGATAAACATAAATCCTAAACTGTATTTCCCTATCCAGAGGTAATTCTGATAACTCATCCGAAAATATATCAGAAAATTCCTTTACAGTCGGGATGTCTTTAATCTTTTTAGGTAACTTTTATGTACCTTCCATACAAACCAAACATGTTTTACATCCATTGAATAACAACCTTTGAGTTGTTGTTACAGAAATTAGTGACTTTAAACAGTCAGTTCTTTCTTCCTCAAAGATTACTTCAAAACCATCGGGTCCTTGAAGTGTCAACCTTTCCTTCTTACAATTCATATCTACACCATATGCAGATAACTAATCTATTCCAAGAATGGCTTCAAATTCATGGAATATGAGTTCCATTAAATCTGCCGGGAACTTAATTCCTTGAATTTCTAATGAACCTTTCTTGCATATTCTAATTACTTGTGCATTATGTCCAAGAGAATTATTGACAATCACCTTACTAAATATTCTTCATAGAAGTCTTTTTTTGTGCTACTATCTTTGTACTATTATATTAACTGAACCCGAATCAATTAGAACAATTACAGGTTCTTTCCATAGCCTTCGCTCTATTCATAGCCTATTGGAAATTTAATAAGTTCATGCCTAATAGAATTTCCTTGGGCCTTGGACGTAGCTTCTCTATAAATCATTCACATAGAGACCTTTCGATTAGCATCAAATTAACTAATTACCATCTCAGTTTATTAGAATCTAACTCGTACTCATAGACAGTACGACTACCTTGTTTAAATTTTAGGACTGCTGCAACATTTATCTTTTTAACTAGTTGCCAGCATACTTGGCTTTAAACATTCTTCTTTCTTCTCTCGATTCCCATGATTAAACATTTATCACAGTCCATCAATTCTTAACATCATCTGTTTCTACTGAGACTTATTCATGTTATTGAGGAGCATAATCAAGTTACACAGTAATACATCAGTAATATGAAATCCTAAGGGCATGTACTTAACATTAAATCACATTAAATTCGATTTAGCCTCTAGAATAGGCTAAACCTGACTCTGATACCAATTAAATGTAACACCCTTAACGTATACTCATAGACCGAATATACATTAAAGATATTACAAAATTTTGGAAAAAGATCTTGACTCGAATTTTTTTTTATCTTTTAGTTTAACCCTTTCTCGATTTTAAATTTAAAACCATACGTCTAGTTGCAGCTAGTTTTAACCTTGAATTAGTTTACTAAATTTATAATTGAGTTTTTAAAATAAAAATATAACTCAAGGTGAAAACTATGTGCGCTGCCTAGACCATTTCTTGATTTTTAAAAACTTCTATATGATTAAGGTTAAACTATGTTTAACTGTACTAAAATTCATTACTACTATTGGCAAACTATATTTCTAAATTTATTCATCACAAAAACATATCTTTAACTAGTAAACGTATACTTTTAAACAGTTCAACTAAAGAATATTTACATGCCCACTAGATATCAAATTACGACAAGGATGTACTTAGTGTGATTTACTATAGTAACTTGATTTTTCCAAAGGTTCAGCTCCTCTTCGCTAGGCATTTTCGGAGAACCTACGTGTGACATAAGACACACGCTAAGTACGAACATAGTGAGGCAGTTAAACTTATTTATTTAAACATGAGTTGATAATATATAATATTACATATAAGAGTGCATTTCATATTTCTCTACGACAAGGCAAGTATATCACAATATACATGTGTCATGTATCATAGCTATCATATAAATCATGTTACCGTTGCATACTATATTTTCTATTATGGACATGCTTTCATCATGTAATCATTTACATATCATGTACTTTATCATGGTCATGCTTTATTATGCCATCATTTTTATAACATGTACTATATCATATAGCATGTAATATTTCTATCATGTATCATGTAACATTCTATCATATATCAATAACATTTCTATCTTGCATGTCATGTACTTCACAGTCATGTAACATGTAACCTCTTTTTCAAGTATCATGTAATCATGTAACATCTGTATCACATATCATCTCTGTCATATTAATCGTCTATCGTCATGCAGTCATTTGCATGCTCATTATCTACCATGTAATCATCTTGTTATTATTATAATCATGTCTGGCTAGAGGCCCATAGAAACCCTGTAGTCTATCTGCACCGTAGTGCTTTGTGGAGTACGTACTCGGGAGGACGCTCTTTGCTCCTTATATTAAAAATGCCTCGCTAGTGCCATTTGCACTATAGGCTTGGATCCCCATGGTGTATCTTGTTTCATTTTAATCTTGTTATTATCCATATTCCATGTATAAACATGCATTTCCATTATGCACAATGCATCATCATTTATGTAAACAATAATTTGTACCTGGTATTCCATCAAGCTTGTCGTGTCGAGCAATGTATCATATCATGTATTATAGAGAAATGCAATGCCATTATCAAAGTAATGCAAACATTTAGAAATGCACTCACCTGGGCCATTTATTAACTTTCCTCACTAAGCTCTATTCGATCTTTTCCTTTATAGTTCTTCGAACCTTCTTTTGATTTGAATCCAACTTCATTCATTACATGAATATAAATAAACATCTGTTAGATTCACCTCTAATAATATTTTCATCAAACTATCTAATTATTCAGCATTAAAATTTTCTATAAATTTCCTTTCTTCCTTATACTGTCAAAAACCTCATTTTGGTCCTTAATAACCATTTTGAGCTTCAAATAATTCTTCTGAACTTGATAACCAACATTAGATACAAAATATCTAAATTTTCATTTTCGGGCAGCTTTGTACAACCTTCAAAGAATTATTTCTATAAAATAATCTAAAACTCGGAATTCAATTCCGTTTGTTCTGAAAGAAACTATATTCAATAATATTTTCATCCATACAAATTAATATTCCAGATTCAACTTGTATGATTTATGGCGAATTTTCAAAGTCAATTTCCAGTGCTAATTTCGGAACAGACTGGTGCTCTATTTTCTGACCTTTCGTCACTTAAAAATTCATATCTTTTTATTCGAAACTCGAAATCAGTTTCCGTTTGCTGGAAACGAACCTAGACAAACAAATATTTACATCAGTTTAAAATTCACCATCTAACCACTTTTGTAGAATTTATGGTGAATTTTCAAACTCACTGCAACAATCCAGTTTTTACACAGTTTCCATAAATGGCTTCAACTTTTTTATACTAACTTCTCCTTATTTCTCTACTTTTCAATTTAGTCCAATCACTAGCTTTAAACCACCAACTTATCACATTCTTCACCGAATAATTATTCACAATAATTCTCCCTAATTTCCCTTATTTACCAAAATAGTCACTAAAATGCAAAGATAAGGATTTAAGCTTCTTAACTTTGCAAATTAGTCATCAATTCAACATTACTACCTTAATTCCATCATTACAACTAAAAATCAGATTTAACTCCCATACAAAACTTCAATTTCGATTTGGTCACTTAACTTTGACAAATTGTCAAAATAGTCATTAATTTAATTCAACATCAATTTGGCGCTCTAACTTCATTTTCTTATCTCTAACATCATCAATAACATAAATATACTCCAAATTCTAAAAATTCAGATTTGGTCCTTCAACTTTTCAAGTTGCCGAAATGGTCCCTACACAATTTAACTTAGGGTTTTGCTTCCAAACAACAATTCAAGCTTACTAGATTATTATTTAAACATTACAAACCCTAAATTAAACTTGAATCCATAAACCCTAATCATCTTCATAATAATTAAAACATGTAAAACTTAAATCCCAACTCAATATCATGATTTTAACATCATACTAGCTTGATTTCAACTTGAATTCAATCATGGCATCATAAAATCTCAAAAGCCCCAATTTGATCCATAAACACTAATTTCTTTCTCATGTAAATTCTCATCAATCAAGCATGGATTCCATGAATTATTGATATCAAAAGATAGAGCTTGAAGAGTAGAACAACTTTGTAGTTGAAGAGATTACCTGAAAACCGAGTTTCGGGGCTTGAATCGAGCTTGGAAAAATGTTCTCTTTCTTTCCCTAGCCCTCACGTTTGTTGCAGGAAAAGATGAACAATTCATCTTTTCACCAATATTTTATACATATATCTATTAAATGAATATTAAATTTATTTAATAGTGAAATTATAATTTTGCCCTTTTATCCAATGGTTGAGATTGATTTTATCATCAATCAAGGGTCAAGATTTAATCTTCCATTTCCTCTTCCAAAATTTGCCTTATAACTTTTTAAATATTTCAAAATTGACATTGGGGCCAAATGACCAATTTGCCCTCCAACTAGTCTTTATTTACTAGGTTGTTTCCAAATTGCCATTCCATTACAATCTAACTAAATCTAGTTAGAATTCAACCAACCATAACAAAATATTTAAAATAACATTTTCTAACTTTTCCATAGCTTTTGGATCAGTCTCCAAAATTTCCATTCGATCCAATATACTGATAAATAATCCTTTACTCAGAAATAAACTGTAGGATTCATCTTGAATCAAACTAAAAATATTTCCAACACTTGGAAATGACTTTTATAACCTTTCTCTATCATATGGAAAAATTTCAAAATTTTCCAGTTCGATCCGGGTATCTAAATTCCACTTAAACTTTAACTACGATTTTTCCAATAATCGAAGTATCAGATCGAACCAATAATTCCACATTCGATTCATACCCTTAGGTGATCTGTTTATTTATAAAATAAAAACCCTTAACTTTTTGAAAGTTACAACTTTAGTCCCCCAAACTTTTCCAAAGTTTATACTTTAGCCATAAAATTTTCAAAATTTTCATTTTGGTCACTGAACTTCAATTCCCATTTCAATTTTCCTCATATTTTTACCAATATTTGAAAGTTCCCAATTTAACTCATTATCTATCATATGATACTTTTAAACCTTAAAAATTTCCTTTCATAAAGACTTAGACTGAATTTTCTTAACTCAGTCTATTATTCTGATAATTATCGAAAATCTCCATAAAATAAAATTTCTCTTAGAAATCCTTTATCGATAATCCATTACAATATTCTTACTTTTACTGAGTCCAAAATATCAATCAGAAACACTTTTATGGGTCCTTCCCGGAGGTCACCCATCCTATTATTTCCCTGGCCTGAGCACACTTAACAATTTTATTCGATCCAAATTTAATACCTTCTACTGTATCTTAATTCTCAAAATTGATATCAAGATTCTTATTTCGATCAGATTCACCCTTATACTAAATAAAATCACTTGTTGGGAAAATTTACACTTTAACCCCCTAAACTTTCAAAAATTTCAACTTAGTCACTAGTCCAAAAATTGGGATATTACATGGCATGACAACATAATTTTGCCAAGACAGTTTGAAGAAGGGCAAAGAGTGATGCTGTTCAATTCAAGGCTTAAGTTATTTCCAGGTAAACTCAAATCTAGATGGTTAGGGCCATTCGAAGTTGTCTAGCCTTATGCTCATGGAGCAGTGGATATCAAGGACTTGAAAACGGGAATAACGCTCAAGGTAAATGGCCAGAAATTGAAGCATTATTGGGAAGGAAGCCAAATGAATACCAATGAGATTATTCTCTTGGCAAAGATTGAGTAATCTTTTCGCTATCATTTGATCATTGTAAATAGTTAGGTTAGCTGTTTTTCTTTTTGATATTTTAGTTTATTTTTCTTTTCATTTTCTTTTTTTTGCTTTGAAAGGTTTTTGTGAGTGTTAGTACATGAAATTTTTGCCATGACAGTATGCCAAGATAGATCGGTGTTTAGACATCTATCGTCACAAGATCGGACAACACGTGGACCCTATGTAATTCAGGCCCAAGGGAGAGAGATCTTTGGCTAAAACGAGAAAAACCCTAGGCGCCTAGGTTAAATCTTCAAATTTTAAATTTTTACCCTAACCTTTCACCCCTTTCCTTTTTCCTACGCCGCCATTTCCATTAAACCCAAAACCCATCATTTTCTCACTTCCCTAAACAAACATAACTGGCATAACCATCATTATCACCACTAACCTTTCCATTAACCATCCCTTTTCCTTTTCCCATGCCCTCACTTCTATTAAACTCAAAACCCATCATTTTCCCACTTCCCTAAACAAACATAACTGCCACAACCATCATTATCCCCACTAACCTCTCCATTAACCAGTCCAACCGTTTCCCTTCCTTTTATTAAACCCTTCATTTTTACTTAGCCAAATCTTTACTCTTTTCTCTCTCTCACACGGCAAAAGAGAATCAAGAACAACACTTGTTTCTAATTATCTTTCCTGATCATCATCTTCTTCCCTAAATCTTTTGCAATGGCATCTTCTTCAGCACCGTTCAAGATTTTCTTAAATGAAGAAATCAAGAAGAAATATGAAATTTTGCGGCCAGAACCTTCTGTTACGAGAAGGGTTTTGAATTCAAGAATGAACCTAACTTGGGGTTCTCACCATAAGTAATTACCATTTTCATGAAGTGCAAATGGGAGACCATTTGCCAGCAACCAGAAGAGGTTGATTCCACCGTTGTTTGCGAGTTCTACGCTCATCTCGCTATAAAGGATTCCATTTTTCTATTTGTACGAGGTACGTGTGTTAGATTGATGAGGGATATGTTAATGATTTGTTTAAATTGGAGGGTGCAAGAGAAGTACTTCATCTTTGGATGATACCAAGTGGAAGCTTATTTTGAAGGACTTACGTGAACCTAACACAAAATGGATCGTTTCGTCCAAAGGTCACAGGATTGTGAAACGACTAACATTGAAGCCACAGCCGAGAGGTTGGAACCATTTTCTGAAGGCCAACCTTATGCCGATAATGCATAATGAGACTGTTTCAGAAGAGAGGATACCATTATTGCATTCAATAATGATAAAGAGGAAAATCAATGTAGGACGTCTGATCATTGACGAAACCTAAAAGTGTGCCGATAAGGGAAGTGGCAGTTTGGTTTTCCCTTCATTAATCTCTAAGATTTGTAGACTGCATAAGGTGTCAAAGCTCAACTCTGACAACACCCAAAAATGCAAAGAAGCCATTACCACTATCGCTGTGGAGCCAATTAATTGCTAGGGAGGCAAAGAAGAAGGGTAAGGGAAAGGCTACTGAACCGGTGTCTGCTACCAGAATGCCTAAGGCAGAACCTGCCACACTGATGCCATCATCGATGCCAGCTGATGCCTTCGCATTACTTTCTCATATTTTTCAGCAACAAGAAATCATTCTCCAGAAACTATACAAGGTTGAGGAGCATAATTTGGTGCTCTGGCAATACTTGAGAGCCAAGGATCGTGCCCTTAAGATGACTCTTGAGGGCATCTCCACCAATCCTTTCCAAGTTAAAGCTACTCAAATGGAGACTCCATAGGGGTCTAACGAGGAAGTCTCTGCCAAGATCAACGTGCCACCTGCTGCACCTTCTTCGTTTGTTGCTTTCAAGCCCCTGCTGCATCTTAGCCGGTGAAGATAATCGAGGAGGTCCTCCATGATATGAAGGCCTCCACTTCTGTCTCAAAGCCCACACTAAAGAGAAAGAAGCACCAGGCTCCAAATTGTGGGAGCTTTATCAAGAGGAAGACCCGAGTCTCACGCATTGAATATTCTGAAGGGGAGTCTTCTTCCCCTTAACTCCTTTACTTGCATATTTTTCATTTTTATCATGCATTTCATTTATATATTTATATATATATATGTTTTCATGCATTGAGGACGATGCACACCTTTGGTTTGGGGGTGTTGCCTCACATATTTTTCCATAACATTCATGCATATTTATATTTCTGTTTGCATTTTGTTGCCATGTAGATTAGATTAGGTTAACGCATGTATACCAAACCATTAAATTTTTTGCCTTGATTTAATTTTGGAATGATAATTTTTCCAACATCTGCTAGCATAGTTAGAGTTTTTACTAGTATAACTCTGTCTGATGATGAAATTGGAATCTTTAGTTAACATGAGCCAGCAGGTTAATAATGCCAGATTGCTTGGCAATTGATCTTTAGTTTAGGAAATTGTAGTCTCACTTAACACGTAGTATGCATCTAGTTTCCAAAACAAACTTAGGATTCTTGATACTGAACTCATAATAAAAAAGAGAAAACGATAGAAGGGTAAAGAAAAAGAATAATGCAACAATGTTTTGCCAAAGGCAAGAAAAAAAATATATAGAGCTCTTCTCTGCCTTAGAGATAATATGTAGTTTGGGACTTTGTGGTTTGCTCTCTCTTAGTTCTCAAGCCAATAAAACTTTATGGTATGAGTGTAATGGATAAGCTAGTGACGTAGTATGGATTAACGTGGGGGTTCGTGCTATGCTCCCTCTTACTTCTCATGCCAAACAACATTGTGACGTGAATCCAACTTTAATGCCAACAAAAGAAACCCTTGGTAAATAAAGAAAATAATAAAAAAATATATGTTCTGAATTTGGATAGTAAAGTTTTTCTAAGGGATTTGAAGGATACTTGATGCATATTGCATGCAGTTCATGACCTTAGACTAGAGTTATATTGCTGCACTTGAGTTTGCTTATCTGTTGGCATTACTGCACTAGATATCTGAGGATAGAACTAGGACCCAATTCTGCTTGCAAGCATGTGTTGTTAATCATGACAATTTTGACGAGGCACTTTGTTTTATTTTTTATTTTCTTAGTTTTTAGTTGCATTAATGGAGGACAAGCAATGAGCTAGGTTTGGGGAGTGTTAACTCCTCAAAAGTACTATTTTTCATATATATTACCATGCTTTTGCTTGACTTTGAGTACATATTTGTGCATTTAGCTAATAGAATCATGCATTTGCATACAAGAGTTAGGGAATATTTTCTTTGCCAGAGTAAAGGTGTATTTCTTTGTTGTGGTATGTAGGGCAGGTTTGGTTGAGCAGAATATGAGCAGTTGGTAGAGCAGAGCAAAAGAACAGAAGAGAAATGTTGGCAAAACTAGGATAAGGATTGCCAAGCTTGGTTGGCAAAAGAAGGATGGCTGATGTCTGGTCAGTGAGCCGTTGGTCAAAGAATCCAGTCATCCCTAATTTCAAACGAGATGATAAGAAGATAACACGCTTATCTTAAGTGTGTAACTAATTTTAAATTCAAACCCAATCTAGGGTTTCCATGAGCACCCATATAAAGGAAGTCGGTCATTGAGCCAAAGGAGGTTGCACCGTGGTGAAGAAAGAAGAGGGTAAATTGTGGTTCGACCAGGCTATGACCGAGAGCTTTGGATCCATTGAGGGGCTGCATTGACGAATCTCCTTCTTAGTCCATTTCTCTTTATTTTAATTCTGATTTTATGATTATGTTAATTGAAAATGATGATATGTTGATGGTTCCCCTAACCATGAACTAATTTTCTTAAGTTGGTTGGGGATGTTTTGCGATGAACGCTTAGCTATTTTACAATTTTAATAATTGAATACTTTGGCAATTTTCTGTCTACCTTACTAGTACTTATTTTCATATATGTTTTGCCATACGACAGTTGGCATTGCATGCTTATTATCCCTTAATATCTTAACAGACTTAGAAGATAACAATTAATTGCCAGGTACTAAGGATAGAAACTTTGAAAGAAGCTAATCAAGTAGATGAACTTACACCTGAAATGAATCTACCTCTTAGGAGTAAAGATTGAATCTTTGTCAAGTTAATTAACTGAAAAAGTCATTATAGACATATATGGGTTAATCATAATTAACTTAGGATATTGCCATCGACAGAGGCAATATTACTTGAAATCTGCTCGACAATATAACCAAGGCTGAAAGTTATTAATTACTACTATAGCTAACGTGAAATACAAGCATCCCTTGCCAACGCCAACCATCCATTTGAATACATTTGTTTGCCAAACTGCCTAAATTTTTATTGCATCTTTCCTTAGTTATTTTTCTTAGTCAAAATTTGAATTCCAATTCAAACTCATTTGTTCCCATTCACAAGTGAAATATTGAGGCATTTAATTCCTGGACAATCCCTATGGATACTCAACTCAAATCACTGCTGTATTACTTACTGACTGTGTATACTTGCACGCAAAAAGACCTAAACTTGGCATTATTTTCTGGCATATTTACATTAATTCTTCAATTGTTTGCCAAGTGTTAGTCAGTCGATATGTTTGGGCTGAAGAATCTAGTTCATCAAGTCTATGAAAGTTGCAGGTGCATTGGTAAGCCCAAATGGCATTACCAAGAACTCATAATGTCTATATTGGGTCATGAAAGCGGTTTTTTGAACATTCTCTTCTACCACCTTCAACTACTAGTAACCCAACCTCAAGTTGATCTTTGAAAACACACAAGCACCTCTCAACTGGTCCAAACAAGTCATCTATCCTTGGTAGGGGAGAACAGTTCTTCACTGTTACTTTGTTGAGCCGACGGTAAATAATGTACATCCTCATTGACCCATCCTTCTTCGTGACAAAAAAACTAGTGTGTTCCAAGGTGAGATACTCGACCGAATAAAACCTCTTTCTAATAACTGTTGAATATGATTCTTTTGCTCTCTCAATTCTGTCAGTGCCATATGATATGGTGCTATTGACACTGGTGCCGTGCCAAACATCACATCTATCCAAAACTCTAGCTTACGATCTGGGGTAGTTCGGGCAACTCTTTTGGAAACACATCAGCAAACTCTTTAACAGTTTGAAGACTTTTAAGCATTAGACTCTCTACACTTTTGTCAACCACGTGAGCCAAGAAGGACTCGTAACCTTACTAGATCATCCTTTATGCCACCAAAGACACTACATTGAAAAGGAAAGGATTTCTTTCACCCTTCACTACAAGCCTGGCACCATCAAAACCACAAAGCTTAAGGCTCTTCGCTCTACAACCCAACCACACATCATGCTCAAACAACCAATCTATCCCTAGGATACCATCAAACTCTTAAAATGGTAACACCATCAGATCGGCCGAGAATATCAAACCCTGTACCTCAATCAGACACCTTCGATACACCTTATCCACCAAAACATTATTGTTAAGTGTCTAAAAGTACTATTTTAGTCACCCTTTTTATTCATATTATTGCTAGACTTAGGCTCATATTAGTTGCATTATTAGCCACTCATGCATGTTTACATTGTTTCCTAGGTGGACAAGCTTGATTTCATATTTTGCTTAATTTTGTGGAAAAAGATACTACTTTGGTGTGTTTTTTGTGTGTGTGCGAAATTACTTGCCAAAGCAAGGCTGGAGCTAGTTGCCGGGGTAATGCATGAAGGAGATGTTGAGCTAGTTGCCAGGGCAATTGTCGATAAGGGATAAGATGATATGGCAGTCGAAATTGATTACTAGATAAGCCCAAGATGACGTGGAGCAAATTTAAATCCCAAAGGAGTTTGATTTCCATGAAAAGGTCAAAGAAAAATTAAATCCCAAAAAGATAGGAGATGGTCTAGAAGGAATTTAAATATAATAAAGAATTATATTCTTTATTAGTATTTAATTTCAACTTAACTTCCTTCTCAAGAAGGATTTTGACCTAGCCATCTCCTATTCAAAGGAGACCAAGACTTCAAACTCAAGGGAGAGAAGGGAGAGGTTTCGATAAGAGCAAGTAGAGATTTCGACAAGGCTTCAACCATTCTTCATCTTTTTCTTTCTTGTTCAATTAGGTTTATGTTAGGAATTCTTTGTTTTGTGTTTCTTTGGAACCTAGCCATGAACTAAATCTATTTGGCTAAGGATTATTGTGTTTTGTGGTTGTGAGAAACAATTGGATTTTGTTTAGGTAATAAGAGTTTGCACTTTCAATTCAAGGTTTACTCATTCTTGATTTTTCTTCTTGTTTGCGAGTGAATTGGGAGAGGATCTCGTAACTTCATCTATTTATCTAATATCGGGATAGTTAGATTCAAGAAACGAATGAGGATGGTCTTTATTCAATCTATTGATGGTGAAGATTAATCCGGCTTAGGAATAAGTTAAGGATTTCAACGGCTAAGAGGAGCGCGAGATTGGTTGTTGTTCACCCTTGATTCACGCAGGGATGTATTATCAAGGCATGCACAAATAGCTAGAGTTTCGACTTAGGGATAACAAGAAACCATTGAAGAATGCTCCGCCGAACCTTGAAGTTCCTACCCAGCCGCCCAAGTAGTTGCTCAGCTAGTTGCCCAGGCAACCGTCGATTAGTTGCCAAGGCAACCCCGCTGCGCAAGTTGCCACGGCAACTGAGTTGCCCTTGCACTCTTTTACCAAGACTATCCAATCGGCTATCACACCTCAACTCACGATAACCTGGCCTATTCTCTCTCATTTGATTACATCTTCTTTTACTTATTTGCTTTCTAGTTTAGTTGTTAGTTAAACTCCTATAATCTTCTACTTGTGTTCTTTTACTTTTTACAGTGCAAGAGATTAGATTCTTAAAGTGGCACCAATCCCTGTGGAGACGATATCTTTTATACTATAACTTGCGACGTGTACACTTGCACAATTGCAGAGCACTTATTACGCGCAACAAGTTTTGGCATCGTTGCCGGGGATTGGCAATAGCAACTTTGTTTTTATTTTCTTGCACTTTTTATTTTTCTTGTTTAAGATTCAAAGGGCTAACAAACTTTGGTTTTGAATTGGTATATGACCAGGGCGAGACCGATTACACCAGAATATCCCTTTGATCTAGAAATCGAACAAACCTTGCAAAGACTCAGACGAAGGTTAAGAGTAGCAATGGCTAATGAAGACGACAATATGAATCAGGATGTT
This sequence comes from Hibiscus mutabilis, assembly GCA_019671005.1. Lineage (NCBI taxonomy): Eukaryota > Viridiplantae > Streptophyta > Magnoliopsida > Malvales > Malvaceae > Hibiscus > Hibiscus mutabilis. The sequence goes on along the minus strand of CM033740.1, from coordinate 30,456,560 downwards.
ACAGCAGGAGGAGTGATTCTTGCACGAAACAGAACTATTCGAGACTATCTTGAAGAAGATCTTGAAGGACTCAATCCAGGAGTTGTCACACCTGAAATTGAAGCCGACCACTTTGAGTTGAAACCGGTGATGTTCAATATGATCAACACAATTGGTCAATTTGGCGGCTCAGCAAATGAAGATGTACGAAAACATCTTAAATCTTTCCTCGAGATTTGCAATTCATTCAAAATACAAGGAGTCACCCCCGATGTTTTACGACTAAGATTATTCCCCTATTCACTGAGGGATAGGGCAAAAGCATGGTTGAATAGTATTCCTGCCGGATCAATAGGATCTTGGACCGATCTTTGTCGTGATTTCCTTGATCAATTTAATCCTACAAATTTGACTGATAAGCTTCGTAACGAAATTACTTCTTTTCGGCAAGCAGATGAAGAACCATATATGAGGCTTGGGAGCGATATAGAGAACTTATACACAAATGCCCCTACAAGGATTCCAGTGTGGACACAAGTAACAATGTTTTACAACGCTGTGAATACACCAACAAGGATGATGCTAGATGCCTCGGCAAACGGCATACTCCTAGATAAGTCACCGGAGGAAGCAATGCAAATTCTAAACAGGCTTGCCAAGAATGATTATCAATTCCCATCTACTAGAAGAGGAGGAGTTAGACGCCAAGCCACAATACATGAATTGGGATCATCAGACTCAATTTCGGCACAATTGGCCACTCTAACAAAGATGGTCCAGAACATGCAGAAACCAAACAACACACAGGAAGTCAAGGCAATGGATTCCTTTTGTGAGTTATGTGGTGGTAACCATAATTCTTCTAAATGTATGCAGAATCCGGAATCCAGCTTTTATGTAGGGAATTACAACCGGAACAACAATGTGATGTCCAATACATACAATCCAGCTTGGAAGAAGCACCCGAATTTTTCATGGAGTGATCCAAACAATGCTCTAAACCAGAACAATCAGAATGCACAAGCATCAGGATTCCAGCATAATATGCCACGACAATAGTTGCCGCAGCAACAACCGACAATATCTAGTTCTTTGGAAAATTCTCTCAATGCTTTTATGTTGAAAATTGAATCTTATATGGCTGAGAATAGTAACTTCATAAAAAGAACTGATGCTTTTATTAACAGGACCGAGATGAGATTGCAAAACCAAGAGGCAGCAATCAAATCATTGGAAAATCAAGTCCGACAATTTGCTCAAAACCTGAATACTAGACCACAAGGAGGTTTACCTAGCGAAACTGAAGTCGCAAGAGGAACTGGCCATGAGCAATGTACGGCGATCACCACTAGAAGTGGCCAACAACTTAAAGAAGCTCAAGCTCACTCATCAAACAAAACTCCACAAAAGGAACAAGACGAACTCAGCGGCAAAGCCTCAGATGCTGAACCAGGAATTGTCGCGGCAACCAGCGATAAGCATGCCTCGGCAACCAGCGATAAGGATGTCGCGACAACCAACGATAGGCACACCACGGCAACCACAGTTGACAATGCCTCGACAACTCTAGTTGCCTTGCAATGCCGTCAATCAGGTTCCAGACCAATGAAAGGATCGAAGATATCCGACTTCCACCACCATTCCCACAAAGGTTGAAGCGACAAAAGCAAGAATATCAATTCAAGAAGTTTCTTGATATCCTAAAGCAAGTCCACATCAACTTGCCATTGGTTGAAGCAATTGAAAAAAATGTCGAACTATGCCCAAGTTTCTTAAAGACATTGTGTCCAAGAGAACAAGGCTAGGAAAGTTTGAAACTGTTGCCACAACAGAGGGATGCGAGGCGATGTTGCACAATCGCATGCGACCCAAGTTAAAGGATCCCAAAAGTTTCACAATACCTTGTTCCATCAGAAACCACTATATCGGGAAAGCATTATGTGACCTTGGAGCAAGCATAAACTTGATGCCTAAATCGGTTTTCTAGAAACTAGGAATCGGGAAGGCAAGACCTACAACAGTTATGCTATAGCTAGCCGACAGATCCTATGTGCATATAGAGGGAAAAATTGAAGACATACGGTAAAAGTTGATAAATTTATTTTTCCCGCTGACTTTATTGTTTTGGATTGTGAAGCAGATGAACATGCACCTATCATTCTCGGGAGACCCTTCCTAGCAACAAGGAGAACCATGATTGATGTTGAAAAGGGAGAACTCACAATGAGGGTGAATGACCAGCAAGTTAAACTAAATGTGTTCCAAACACTAAGGCATGCCGATGATTCGGAAGAATGCCAACTTCTTCATGCCACGACAGAGTTTGACTTCGACGAGGAATTTAGTTACCTCGGCAACTACATTGCCGAACAAGAGGAACCTGAGGAGTATGAAGAACCGATCGATGAGGAACAACAAGAAGAGGAAAATTGGTTAGTCAATCGACCAGGTACATACTTTGAACTACTGGATTACTCAGGTAAGGAAGGTAAAATCGAAAAGCCCTCCATTGAACAACCACCGATTCTTGAGTTGAAACAGTTGCCAGGGCAACTAAAATATGCTTACTTGGGAACCGATAATACATTGCCTGTAATTATTTCCTCTAAGTTACAGCCTGAGCAGGAAAAGAAGCTGATCAAAATGTTGATGCTACACAAGAAGGCAATAGGGTGGACAATTGCCGACTTGAAGGGAATTAGCCCGGCAGTGTGCATGCACAATATTTTTTTGGAAGATGATCACAAACCTTCGATGGAGGCCCAGAGGAGACTGAATCATGCCATGAAAGAGGTTGTAATGAAAGAAATCATCAAGTGGCTTGACACCGGCATCATATACCCTATCTCGGATAGTACATGGGTAAGTTCGATACAATGTGTACCAAAAAAGGAAGGTATAACGGTGGTAAGTAATGAAAACAATGAACTCATTCCAACTAGGACTGTGACTAGTTGGAGGGTTTGTATGGATTATCGAAAACTAAACAAAGCCACTAGGAAAGATCACTTCCCATTACCCTTTATTGATCAAATGATTGACTGTCTTGCAGGTAAACCCTTTTTATTGTTTTCTTGATGGTTATTCAGGTTACAATCAAATTGCCATAGCACCAGAAGATCAATAAAAGATAACATTCACATGCCCATACGGTACTTATGCTTTCCGAAGGATGCCGTTCGGATTGTGTAATGCCCCGGCAACCTTCCAAAGATGCATGATGGCACTCTTTTTAGACATGGTCGAAGACTTCCTTGAGATCTTCATGGATGATTTTTTCGTTTTTAGTAATGACTTTGACAGTTCCTCGATAATTTAGAGAATGTGTTGGCAAGATGTGAAGAAACCGATTTAGTCCTTAATTGGGAGAAGTGCCATTTTATGGTAGATGAAGAAATAGTGCTCGGCCACAAGATTTTATCCAAGGGAATTGAAGTAGACAAAGCCAAGGTGGACGTGATCGAGAGATTACCCCCACCAAGTTCGGTTAAAGGAATCCGAAGCATTCTTGGACATGGAGGTTTTTACAGGAGGTTTATTCATAATTTTTCTAAAATTACTAAACCCTTGTACAATTTGCTTGAACAGGATAAAGTCTTCAATTTTGATGATTCTTGCGCCCAAGCATTCGAAACCCTAAAGGAAAAGCTTGCCTCGGCACCCATTGTCGTTCCACCAGATTGGATGATACCTTTTGAGCTCATGTGTGATGCAAGTGATTTTGCGGTAGGAGCAGTCCTAGGCTAACGCACATGTAAGACCTTTCATGTGATATACTACGCTAGTAGAACTCTTAATAGTGCTCAAGTGAATTACACAACAACGAAGAAAGAGTTACTAGCCGTAGTTTTCACATTTGACAAGTTCCAATCCTATTTGATTGGTACAAAGGTAATAGTTCATACAGACCATTCGAAAATTAAGTATCTATTTGCTAAAAATGATGCCAAACCTCGTTTGATTCGTTGGATATTGTTTTTACAAGAGTTTGACATTGAAATTGAGGACAGGAAAGGAACAAAAAATCAAGTGGCTGATCACTTATCACGCTTAGAACGCAATAGGGAGGAGGACACGAATTTAGAGATATGCGATGCATTCCCGGATGAGCAACTGTTAGTTGCCTCAGCAACTCCAGACGCGTATGCCTCGGCAACCACTGATGTGCACGCCTCGGCAACCCTTGACGCGCATGCCGCGGCAACTCTAGACGTGCATGTCTCGGCAACCATGGAAGCAGTTGCCATGGTAACACATGCCTCGGCAATACCCTGGTACGCGGATTTAGTTAATTTCCTTGTTTATGGTATTTTACCTTATGGCCTTACTCACCAAGGGAAGAAGCGGTTTCGCCATGATGCTAAGCATTACTTTTGGGACGAGCCTCTTTTGTTTAAACAATGTGCAGATCAGGTTATATGCCGATGTATCCCTGAAGAGGAGCAGCAAAATGTGCTCCGACAATGCTATTCTTCACCCTATGGAGGACATTTTGGAGGAACTAGTACCGCGGCCAAAGTTTTGCAATCCGGTTTGTATTGGCCAACACTGTACAAAGATGCCCAAGAGTTTTACAAGCAATGTGATCGTTGCCAGAGGACGGGCAATATCTCTAGACGACATGAGATGCCGCTCCAAAACATCATCGAGGTGGAATTATTCGATGTATGGGGGATTGATTTTATGGGAACTTTTCCCTCTTCATTCGGTAACCTCTACATTATACTTGTCGTCAACTACGTGTCTAAATGGGTTAAGGCAGCTGCAGTTCCCACCAACGATTCTAAGACCGTGCAACGATTCTTGCAGAAAAACATATTTACACGGTTTGGGATGCCGAGAGCAATTATCAGTGATGAAGGCAAGCATTTCGACAACAAACTCATCGCCAAGATGTTACAACGCTTTGTTGTATCTCTCAAGATTGCCACGGCATATCACCCACAAACCAATGGGCAAGCAGAAATTTCCAACCGAGAATTGAATGGTATACTCGAGAAAAGTTGTAAATCCCTCTAGGAAGGATTGGTCAGTAAGACTAGATGACGCACTTTGGGCATATTGCACTGCATTCAAAACACCCTTAGGTATGTCTCCCTTTCGACTTGTCTATGGAAAAACATGCCATCTACCGGTGGAAATCGAACACAAGGAAATATTGGGCAATCAAGACCGTGAATATGGATTGGGAAAGTGCCGGGCAAAAGCGTTTGTTGGACCTCAACGAGATAGAAGAATTCCGCGCACTCGCCTATAACAATGCACGAATCTACAAGGAGAAAACAAAGCAATGGCATGACAAGAAACTATTGTCGCGACAATTCATGCCAGGGCAACTAGTTCTCTTATTCAATTCTCGGCTGAAACTTTTCCCGGGAAAACTGAAATCAAGATGGTCAAGACCATTCAAAGTTGTCAAACCATTCTCCCATGGTGCCGTGATAATCAAGTCCATCATTAACGAACATGAATTCAAAGTCAACAGACAAAGATTAAAGCACTACAACAGTGCCCATGTGGAACGTAACAAAGAACTGGTCACCTTAGGACATGCATGAGCATGCTCTCCTTTTGATATTTTATTTTATTTTTTTATTTTTTGAACTATTTAATTTTTTATTTATTAATTTCGGTTATATTTTTTTCTTTTTAGGATAGATTTATTTATTTTCTTTAAGATTAAGAATACATATTTCTTTCATATTTATCTAATTATTTTTTTAATTTTTTTAAGAATTTCTTTGCACATCTTTATTTATTTTCTTTTATTAGTTTATCTTTAATTTTAATCCTTATTTTATTTGTTTTTGAATTATAGGAGAAGAGTTCAAGATAAAGAGGAATTTGATTCAAGAAGGAAACTTCCTAAACAAGGAAATTAATAGGCTAAATCTAAGGCTTATATTAAGCCTCAAATTTACACTAAATAAACCCTACATAGCCGGCCAAACCCTTTCTCCTTCCCCAAATACCCTAGCCGTCCCCTACCCCTAAATCAAAACACTTGTTTTCTTTTTTTCCAATTAATCCCACCCACCATATTTACTACCTATCTTTTCTATTTAACCCATCACCCTTAACTTCCAAGAAACCTATTCCTACTTTTCATCTTGCAACTCTTTAGTTTCTTTTCCTTTCTTTTCTTTGTTTCTACCAAACTCACAACCAAGATCACCCATGGCATCCAAAATCGAATTTTTGGTTCATCCAAGTTCCTCCAAAGAACCAAGATACAAGAAGTTTGCTACACCGGTGGTTCAATAAAGATTTCACTCCAAGTTTGAAAGCCGAAAGATTTGTGAAGAACAAGACTTTGAATACTCCAACTCTCATCAAGATTTCGGCCTTGAACCATTCATCTTCGAAAGGATTGCACATCAAAAGTGGCAAATCGTTTGCCATCAATCGGAACCGGGTAACATCTCATGGGTAAGAGAATTCTATGCTCACTCACCTAACCCGGATAATCCTTATGTTTTTGTTCGTGACAAGGCTATACTCATAAGCCCCGAAAACATCAACATCTTTTACGGGCTCTACATTAAGAAGGACGAGCATCAAGCCTTTGTTGATCAACTCACGCCCAAGCAACTCGACAAGGTGCTTCAAGAACTCACTCTACCGGGACTCATTGGAACGACAGTAAATACAAGGGTACGGTAAATTGCCTTCGACTTAAACCCAAGGCAAAATTATGGAATAAGTTTGTTAAAACTTCTTTAATGCCCACCACACACAATACTACCGTTGATACACCTCGTCTTTTGCTCATACATTCTATCTTGCATAATCGCATCATTAACATTGGAAAAATTATTTGTGATGAGATTTTTGTATGTAGCACAAAAGACAAGGGTTCTATTTTCTTCCCTTGCTTAATTTCCAATCTTTGCAAGGAGATGCATGTCCCAAGTGAGTCCACTGATGAAAAGGCCCTACCAAAGTCCTGGTTGGAATCGAGCACAAATCTGAAAGTTAATGGGAGAGGCACCGGTAAAATCCCCAATGCCTTCAATTGCCACGACAACTCCTACCGCCTCGACAACCCCTAATGCTCAAGCAACTGATGCCCGACAACTCGGACAGAACCCCCAGAGACAACTTGAAGCACTCTTACAACCGTTGGCAAACTGCCTTAGGAAAATTGAAGACCGGAAACTAATGTTCATGCGGTACATAAAGGATCACAACAATGCCATCACCCAAGTCATCCTGGAAAAGTACTCGGACAGCCGCATGCCGTTCCCCATATTTCCTGCCGAAATCCTTGCCACGGCAACCATGAAGCAGTTGCCACGGCAACCGCAACAGATGATGCCGCAGTAACCTACACTGCGCATGCTCAAGCAGTTGCCACGGCAACCAACACTGAAGATGTTGCGGCAACCAAAGTTAAAGACGCCCCGACAACCACTACAAAGGCCAAAGGTAAAACACTTATGCCTGAATCAACTCATACTGAATTATTGTCTGATTTTTCAGATTCGGACGAGTCCCCATTGCACCAACAAAGACCGCACCAATCGCATCCTCCAAGCCCAAGAGAAAAGCCAATGAAATTGATAAAGAGGACGATGAGGACAACTCCGTACGAGGATGGATTCCACCATCGGCAACAAGGAAAACTACGCGTTCAGCAAATCAAGACACGACCAAAAAGGAAACTAATCATCGAGTAAGTTCTCGTTTGCATTCTACTTTTCTTTATTTTTATTTTTATTTTTCTTTGAGCATGCATTGAGGACAATGCCTTACTCGAGTTTGGGGGGATTGTTATTAGTTAGTTACCATGTTTAGTTGCATTCATCTTAAGTATTGCATTTAGGATACATAAATTGCTTGCCATGCCTTTAGTTAAAAAGTTACCATGATGGATTTGCCAATGTACTTAATTGATAGAACTTTTTATTCTAGGATAAACATGGAAACACTTAGAATCGTACTATGATGCTAAACTTGATGAAACACTGTGTGGCTTGATTGATTTAAGGACTTCTAGCGAACTTAGGTTGATAGTTAAAAAGTTGGGGCATTAGAATAAAAATTGGATGAATACTAGAGGTGCCCGAAATTGGCTCTAGTATGTGCTAAAAATTGATCGCTAGAGGTGCCCAAAATTGGCTCTAGTATATGCTAAAAATTGATCGCTAGAAGTGCCCGAAACCGGCTCTAGTCGAATAAATTAATTGACTTAAGAAAACTAAAAACAAAACACTAGAGGTGCCCTAAAACCGGCTCTAGTTAAAACATGTTAAAAGAACCCAATGAAGTAATTTGAAAACCTCTTGTTTGCATAGAATCCGAAAAATCAACTTGCACACAACTCCACACACACTCACAGGCATTATAGTTTGATTCTGAGTAACTCCTAAGTTTTCCGAAAAATGAAAAGCCAATCATACTTTGTACCACGATTCTGAGAATTGAAATCAAGTTCAAAGCTAAGTTTGTGAAAATTAAAGTCTTGGCGGGTAATTATTAGTTTGCATTGCTTGAGGACAAGCAATAGTTTGAGTTTGGGGTGTGTTAAGTGTCTAAAAGTACTATTTTAGTCACATTTTTTATACATATTATTGCTAGACTTAGGCTCATATTAGTTGCATTATTAGCCATTCATGCATATTTACATTGTTTCCTTGGTGGACAAGCTTGATTTCATATTTTGCTTAATTTTGTGGAAAAAGATACTGCTTTGGTGTGTTTTTTTTTTGTGTGCAGAATCAATTGCCAAAGCAAGGCTGGAGCTAGTTGCCAGGGCAATGCATGAAGGAGATGCAGAGCTAGTTGCCAGGGCAATTGTCGATAAGGGATAAGATGATATGGTAGTCGAAATTGATGACTAAATAAGCCCAAGATGACGTGGAGCAAAGTTAAATCCCAAAGGAGTTTGATTTCCATGAAAAGGTCAAAGAGAAATTAAATCCCAAAAAGATAGGAGATGATCTAGAAGGAATTTAAATATAATAAAGAATTATATTCTTTATTAGTATTTAATTCCAACTTAACTTCCTCCTCAAGAAGGATTTTGACCTAGCCATCTCCTATTTAAAGGAAACCAAGCCATCAACCTCAAGGGAGAGAAGGGAGAGATTTTAACAAGAGTAAGGAGAGATTTCGACAAGAGCAAGGAGAGATTTCGACAAGGCTTCAACCATTCTTCATCTTTTTTCTTTCTTGTTCAATTAGGTTTATGTTAGGAATTCTTTGTTTTGTGTTTCTTTGGAACCTAGCCATGAACTAAATCTATTTGGCTAAGGATTATTGTGTTTTGTGGTTTTGAGAAACAATTGGATTTTGTTTAGGCAATAAGAGTTTGCGCTTTCAATTCAAGGTTTACTCATTCTTGGTTTTTCTTCTTGTTTGTGAGTGAATTGGGAGAGGATCTCGTAACTTCATCTATTTATCTAATATCGGGAGAGTTAGATTCAAGAAACGAATGAGTATGGTCTTTATTCAATCTATTGATGGTGAAGATTAATCCGGCTTAGGAATAAGTTAAGGATTTCAACGGCTAAGAGGAGCGCAAGATTGGTTGTTGTTCACCCTTGATTCACGCAAGGATGTATTATCAAGGCATGTACAAATAGCTAGAGTTTCAATTTAGGGATAAGAAAAAACAATTGAAGAACGCTCCGCCAAAACTTGAAGTTACTTCCCAGCCGCCCAAGTAGTTGCCCAGGCAACCGTCGATTAGTTGCCAAGGAAACCCCGCTGCGCAAGTTGCCACGGCAACTGAGTTGCCCTTGCACTCTTTTACCAAGACGATCCAATCGGCTATCACACTTCAACTCACGATAACATGGCCTATTCTCTCTCATTTGATTTCATCTTCTTTTACTTATTTGCTTTCTAGTTTAGTTGTTAGTTAAACTCCTATAATCTTCTACTTGTGTTCTTTTACTTTTTACAGTGCAAGAGATTAGATTCTTGAAGTGGCATCAATCCCTGTAGAGATGATATCTTTTATACTATAACTTGCGACGTGTACACTTGAACAATTGCGGAGCACTTATTACGCGCAACAATTATACCCCAAAGGACTAGTCACACGGACTCCAATTACAAGATCCTCGGCAGAAATACCCCACTACTAGGATATTCCACTGCGGATGTAGGGACGGGTAGGCCTTGAATTCACAAAAGAAACAATCGGAACTGAAAACAAGGTAAACGTACGTAAGATAACATCAATAGCCTCATAGTCCTCCTGGGCCTTGACTGCATACTGCCTCGCTAGTGCCCCAGTAGTGGAATGGATCGTACCCTTACTTTGATGTCTGGACATGTGGCTTTCTCCTCTTCTGGCAAATCCCGACCCCTCTAAGCTAGATAAGAAGTCTTTTCAGTCTAGACTAAGGTGGTGTTAGCAGCTGCCGGACAATCCCTCACAAAATGGTCTGGTGATCCACAATTATAGCAAACTCTGGGAAAACCTCAACACTCGTTTCTATGCTTACATCAGCACTGATCATAGACTAGTGCACCCACACTCTTTTGTGAGCTCTCTGAACTCATCATGGCTGAAGATGATGAAAGCCTCCTACGGCGAGTAGACTCTAACCTACGGTCTGATATTGAGCTCCGATTCGAATATCCTCTAACTTGGTTCCAACAATTTCTATTCCTCTCAGAATAAGACTACGAGTTGGAGAAGTTTTGAGTTCTTCAACTCGAGCTCTCTTGCCCACCAAACGGGCTATAGGTCAAACCTTGCACTTGCTCAAGCAACTTGGTACTAACAATCAACTCAAAAAACACTTTTGGTAGGGCAGTAGTCAAGTATGTCTGAATTTTTTTCCTCAAACCTTTTAGGAACTTCTTGCATCCCATCTTTTCGGTAGCGACCGATTTAAGGGCATACCTACTCAACTGTAGAAACTCTTGCTCATACTCAAACACTAGCCGATTTCCTTGCACAAGATGATTAAACTGATCCTCAAACTATCAATGTGAGCTTCACCCACATACTTTTTCTAAAACTCATCCAAGAAATCCTCCCATGATGGTTGGTTAGGATACCATTCCAACTCTACGGTCTCCCACCATTCTTGTGCATTTTCTTTCAATGGAGAAATGACACATGTCAACTTGTCATCGGGTTTCAACCTCATATGTCGTATCAACCAACGAGTATCCCTCAACCACTGATCTGCCTTAATTGGATAGTCTTCTCCCGATCCAAGGAAATCCTTTACCATGGCATTGCACCCTCTCAATAGGTTCCTCGCGAGGGGTAGCCTAAGGCATAGGTATGACCCTCACAATCTATTGAAGGGCCTAGTACAGATGAGAGAAATATTTGGCCCCTCGACCTTTATCATCCTTTGATACCTCTTTCAAACTAGGGATGTAATCCTCATCATAGCTTCCTTCTTGAGATCCCCAACTCTCTTCACGATCACGTGCCCTCCTTGGCATGATTACTTTCTGCACAAGCAAACAAATACGATTACACCATCGAATAGTCAGTTTAAACAAGTACAACTTCGACATATAGGCAATGTATTCGCTAGACACCTACACAACACTCTCGAGACAACCCGAGAGTTCCTAAAATTGGCTAAACATAGGATCTGATACTAGTGTTGTAACACCCCCGACTCGAATGTCACAAATTGGGCCTTAAGCCGAAACCAAATCTATAAAATTTTACAACTAGATTTAGCCCAAAACATATTCATTCATAGAATCCATTAAGTTTGAATATTTTAGAGTTGATAAACCAATTTAAAACGTTACATGAGAGCTCCATTTAAAAAACATAATTAAAAGCATTCGACTCACAAGTTAAAATCTCAAAATAAGAGTTACAATACAATAAAGGGTTCTACGAATATAAAGCCCAAATAATCAAAGTACTTTAAATTGACAACAAGTCGATGCTGAGATCCTGGTTTGATGGTGCTTCAATGATGCACGTCAACCTACTAACCTGCGAACGAAAACAACAATTCCGAACGCTGAGCAAACAAAGCTTAGTGGTGCAACCTCTAGCTACCCAGAGTGAGGCATTAACCTCTAGCTACCCAGACACATAGCAAACAATAGGAAGCATTAACCTCGCACAGTACATAAATATCATACCAACAAATCTAGAGTGAGGCATGGTGCCACACAGCTTCAGAAACGTACACCTATGCTCAAAATCTCTTGTCGAGCATCTTTGATTGAGACCCGGTGCCGCACAGCTTCAGGAACGTACATTCGGTAAATCTACATCTGTGGTGTTGCAACACACTATCATTCTCACTGGGTATCTGGATCCCTCTAAATAAGGTAACTCAACCATACGCATGCCCTTATGTGGCACACAACAATTATTCGATCCACCTAGGATCCTTATTGTTCAATACAAACAGCCACCCAAGGTTTTATTAAGTTATTACTCATTATGTATGTATATGAGGTTAGATTCTCAGTTTCTCAGATTTTTCTCAAATTTACTATTCCTTTTACCACTTTAAAAGCCCATGGGCCTTAGTCCTCAAATTATAGGTCCCTCAAACTCAAAACGTATTTTCTGGCAGATTGCCTAAAAGGTACCGACACCCTCATACGTGTACCGATACACCCTTTAGGGTACCGATACCCATCCAAGCGTATCGATGCCAAGCTCACTCAAGAAGGGTCCAACTAGCAACCTTTGTACTGATACACAGGGTCGTGTACCGATACCCTTATTGTGTCGATACACCCTCAGGTGTACTGATACTAATTTTGGCTACTGGAATTTGATAAAACATGGGGGTACCAGTACGCCTTTACAATTTGGCTTGATTTTAGCCAAATAAACACAAGGTACTAATACGCGTTCAACCTGTATTGGTACTCGAACCCAGAATTTGTTTTTTGGAGTTCGCGAATCTACTCTCAAGCCTCTAAAACCCAAAGGCAAGACCCCAAATTGAACCTACAATTTATGAAAGATAGTTTAAGTGTTGTCCTACCATTTTTAAGCCATATTAACATTAAACTTAGTATTAGCCATTAATGGAGTCCCAAGCATTCAAGCAATCAATTTATCAATCTAGCAACAAGGAATCACATTAATGATTTCTAGAAATACAAGGGAGTTAGTAGTGTACTAATCTTCCTTCCAAGGTTGGAAAATAGACCATTACTTAGCTCAAGCCTTCTTCTTCACTTGGTCCTTAGAGTGTTCTTCAACCTCCTTAACTACAAACAAATGTTGTAAAACAAGTTACAACACTGTTAAAAAGAAATAAGGATGGCTAAGGGATATTCTAACAACAAATATTTCATTCACGTTCATCCTCTCCAACCCCCACCCAAACCCAAATTTCTCAACCCCTCCAAACTTGATAAAACTTACCTTGATGAGTAGATCCTTAGATGTTGAACAACACTTCTCAAACCATGATTTTGGGATTTCTACACAAATTAACAACGATTTGATCTTTTCTTGTAATAACCCAAATTTTGAATTTTTTTGCAATTTATTTGGGCCTTTAGGATGGGAGCCCAATTAAGAATAATCAATTGGGCCTAAGGGTAAAAAGGGAAAAGAGGTATTTAATAAAGTATGTATATTTATTTGATTAGGGAAAAATAAAAATAGGTTGGTAATTTGAATAAATGGGCTGATAATGTGATGGGGAAAGAGAATAAGAGAAAATGAGATATTTTGGCGGAAGAGAGAAAAAGGAGGGAAAGAGAGAAAAAGTAAGGGGAAAGGCTTCAAACCACAATCTACAGCCGTCAGAGTTGTCGTGCACGAAACTGTTGGCACCATTGGAAATGTCTCATCGAGACGAGTCCAACGGTGGTTGCCGCGTCACCATCTGAGCTGTCGTTCGCCAGAGTAAGGAAGAGTAAGTTTTAGGGGACGCTTGTTCAGCATATTTCGGTCATCACAGCCGCAAACAGAGGCCAGAATCAGAACCAGCAGCTGGAGAACAGCAGGACTGAAGCTCACTGTTGTCGTACGACCATCGAAGGGCCTCCTACGCGCTGCCACGCGCCACCGATATAGGTGGGCGTACGCCTGGCCAGGCGGATGCACCATGGTGCGGTGCACAATGCCACATTGAAGCGGGCTCACCTGAGTGCACATGCACTCACCCATACGGGATCGCCTCGCTGGTGCACCAAGGCTGTAGTTCACTCATCCGCACTGGATCACATCATGTGGGTGCACCATCTTCCCCATGCACTTGTCTGCACAAGATCATGTACCTAGGGTGCACCCAGCTTATTGTGCACCTGTGCCACATCGGACCACTGAGGATTGACCAGGCCATTGCTGGCGTTGACTTTTTTGAAAGAACTTACCTGAGGGTTTCTCAACATTTTGAATCTATTGGCGCAATCTGTTTTGCCAAATTCGAACCCAATAAGCTATTTTCATGCGTTTGACCTTGTGAATGGTATAGAAGATGCATAGAAATGATGTATTTTCATATTTGTTGATATACGAGGGTTGTTCGGGTTTGTACATCGAATCATGTGGATTGTTCTGGAAGCTCATATAAGGATTTTATCAAAATTGGCTTAAGGTTAGTACACCTCGACTATGTAATACTTCATGAGCATCATACGTGTAATGGCTTTGCATGTTAGTGGTTGCAAACTAGGAGATGAGTAATAAGCATGTGTTGATACTATTAGTCTGAGGCTTGATAAATATTGAGATGCTTGATGAGTTTGAGTATGTTATAAGCTTTAGAGACTATATAATATTGTCTGAATATCCATATAATTATCTGATTGTATGATTGGATAACTGATTAATATATGATGATGCTTTGTGTTAGCTAAATAAATTAATATTTTCAATTTAATATTGGTATGAGATAATACTAATAAATATTTGATTAAATGGGTAAAAAGTCGGTAAGTGGTAATAATTAATTAAATACGCTAGCAACATACTTTAATGCCTTTCATAAGCTTTAGGGACTTAATAGGTGTTATAACACTATAATTTTAAAAAATTGTATGAACTTGTGAGCTAGGTATTGATACGAGCTTTGGTTGTACTAGTAATCAATTAAGGTCATATCGGTACGGGTGGGACCATATCGATTCTTATAGAAATTGAGAATTTCCAGTAAACTAATTGGTAGTGGTACACGTGTGAGTACCGTTAACCAAGGTTACCGTATCAATACTCATATTTGAGTACCGATGTCACTGAACTGGATAGTCTGAAATGCCGGTCTAAGATAAGGGTAAATATGAAATATTAATAATTGGACTATGGCTTGATAAATGAGATTAAATATGTATTTATCCATAATGTATTAACAACTTGAAAATGTAAAATAAATTATATGTTGACGATTAGCAACAATAGGGGATCTTTGGAATCACGTTGCTCATATGTCGGGTAGGCATTTGATGGGTTGAATCTTTTTGATTGATGTGATCCGGATACCCAGTGAAAGAGTGTTGCAACACCATGGTTAATATACCAAATGAAGGTTACGGATGCTATGTGACCTGAGCCTCATTCGAAGATACTCGATGAGGGATTTTGAGTATGAGTGTATGTTCCGATGCTATGTGACTCGGCCTTACCCAGAGTGTAGATGCTCGAGGATGATTCTGAGCAGGGTGTATGTTCTGATGCTATGTGACCCGACCTCACCCAGAGTGTATGTACCGATGCTTTGTAACCTTGTCTCACTCTAGAGTTATGTTGTTGTTGATGTTGTTGTTTTTACCTTAGTGATCTGTTGAGATCTCAGGCTCGGTTGGGCCTTGTGTGTCATGATTGATGATTGATATGATGTTAGCATGTGTTTTGGCGACTAGTGATAGCGTCAAATGTTTATTTATCTCTTCTTATTGCGCGTACTAGTTTGCATGCTTATGTTTATAATTAGCATGAAGTATAGTAGAGTAGAAGCGTACCACTGAGCTTTGTAAGCTCAGCGCTCAAAATTGTTGTTTTCGTGCGTAGGTTGATCGTAGGACCGAAGAGCATTGTCTATACGAGATTCCAAAAAGTGGCATTGTTAGAGTATAATAATAGTATTTAGTGGGCTGTGTATTCATAGAACCTTACGTATATAAATCTTTAATCTTTATTTTGAATTTTTATTAATCAAGTCAAATGTTTAAATGCTTTATTTAATTGGAGCTCCTTTATAATGTTTTAATCGTATATATATATTTATTTTGAATCGTGGGCTTTAAATGTTTTTGGAACGTATTTTATTTGGGCTAAATCAAGTTAAGAAATTTTATGATTTTGGTTTGGGCTTGAGACCCAAATGTCACATTTGGGTCGAGGGTGATACATTTAGTGGTATCAGAGCTTAGGTTTCTAGGAAACCCCGGGGTGGTATAGGTGCTTTAGTAAGGTTTCTAGTGAATACAAACCCTTAAATTATGTTCAAACTCCTTAAGGTTGGAATTATGATGGAGCAACCAATGTTGTGACGTTGAGATGGTTACATTTGTGGCCGAGAGGGCCGAGATAAGTGTTAAGCTACTCATGGGGGTGATTTCGAGGGTCAAAGTTACCCCAAATTGTTGAGATGCGAGTTAGTTAAATGATGTTGGAGTCAATGATGTGTTTTCCTCTAGCCACCTAAATGGTGTTCTTATTGCATGGTGTGACTATTTTGGAACCTCCAGATGTGTTATGAGAGTTTATGGAAAGGAATCTTCATCGTTATATGCTTGAATAACGTTGTGACACAAGTATAGATGATCTATTCATGAATCGATCAGTGGATGCACGTTGGGTGGAGGACCCTTTTGTTTGCTTAAAAGGGATTTCATTGATAGTTGGGAGGTGTTGTTGCCCTTTACGAAGGCATTTCTCAAAGATAGTAGATTCGGGATCCAATAGTTTGTTAGAGCGTGGCCAAAGTTAGACGTTCTACAGGTTTGAAAGAGAGCTACCTTCTTGGGAGTTGTGGCACTATGGAATTGTTTTGGTTAATCAAACGTGATGTGAGCCAGTAATATCGAGAGTTGTGCTCGAGGACTTGAGACCTCGAGGGCACCCAACCGTTGGTGATGAGAATGTTTGGATCGTTGCCCTTCTACCGTGATTTTTGTGGTTATTGTTTTGAGAATGACACACGGGGTTGTGAGACATGTTTAACCATTCTACAGATGCTAATGTGTGCAGTTTTACACTTGTGAGGCTTCAGATTTGTCAGAGTGTTTTTTATGCCTTTTAGAGGAGAGTCAGGACTTTCTCCCTGTCAAGAACATAAGTGGATGTTGAGGTAAGACCGAGTTGGACGTCGGTGCCCATCGCCTTTGTCGGAGGACACCGACTCAATTGAGAAAGTTAAAGGTTCAGTTGTGAATGTACAAATTGAATGAGGTTTATTTTTTCTGAGTGTTTTGCCCAAGGGATAAGCGGGCTTGTTCATTAGTAAGAAGTTGGTTCGTTGAAATGATGCTTAAATCATAGATAGTTATCGTGTGATAGTAGAATATCGTTACGTGTCTCCTAAGGTGGATGACTCGTTTAACCAATTGTGAGGTATATATATACGTTTCTGAGATTGGTTCGAGAATAAGATGGTTGTGGTTAAAGTGTTAAAGGCTTAGAGTTTCAAAATGAATTTTGGAATAAGGATTCCCCTCTTTTGGGCGTGTCATGGTAATGTTGGATGCCTGTAGTGACGTTTGAGGTTTTTCAACAATGATAAGGTAGGGGTCACCGTGTTGTCTCTCAAATGTTAGTTGATGCTTTGCTTGACATGTGTGAATGTACAAGGAATATGGAAATATTAACGTTAACAAGATAATTGCCTTAAGGACCTTGTGCGTGAGAGAGAGGTTGGTTACGGTGTAATTAGTAAGGAATCAAGGGTGAAAGACTTCATAAATGCTTTTTTTGTATCACAGTTTTCTTAAGGAAATCGAGGAACATTAGTAGAGATCTAAGCTGCATGGGACAACTATGTTGTGATAGTGATGTCGATCTAATTAAAGTTGAATAAGATTTCAATATCGTTGAGGATGTTTTGTCATATCGTCGGGGCTTTTTTTTATTTTAAAGTGGGAATGTTGTGTTCGCCTCAACAGTGTAAAACTTCGGGTGCTCGATCTTTAAGGAGTTTAGGTTTTGGACAACAACGCGAGTCAAAGTAATTAAGTGTTGTTGATCACGTGATCGATCACCACCTAGGTAAGTGATCTTGACAAAATGTAGATTATACGAAGTTAGTTTGGGTTAGAGTATCATGCTACCTATGTGGGGCGATCAAATATCACAAGTGATGGTCGTGTGAGGGAGCACTGATGCTAGCTTTATACAGTACCGATACTCAATTCATCTGGTGTCGGTACTGATCGGTTAGTACTGGTAACTGTGTAGTTGTTAGTTAAGTTTTGAGTTAAAAATTGATTCATTTTGGAAGTCACGGGAATTAGCTTCTGATTCTGATTAAGGGGACACAATGTTGTGATTGGATTTGGTTCTAATGGTTTCTAATGGACTTCGAGATCTTGATGTGGGTGCCTTAGAGAAAAATATATATTTGGGTAAGAGATTCACCCTTTATAGTACGGTGGTCAATATATGGTGAATTTTGAGAGCGACAGTTGGTACCAAGCTTTCGTTACGTGTTCATGAAATAGTGTGGAGTTGTATGTTGAGATTGTGATGAGTGTTTGATTTGCCATTGCTTGGGAGTCAAACATTGAATTCCTCAGAGTTATTTTGATGCTTTGATGTTCCTCAGCAAAAATTAAATAGATAACCGTGGAACTTGTAAAGGATTATAAGTACATAGTTTTGATGGAGTTTCTTTGAGTAAGGATATCGTCCTTGGTAGGTACAGTTTGATATTTTCGGCAAAGGTGAGACCCAGATTAAAAGTCTACTTGGATTGTTTGTGGTTGGGTTGTACGACACTACAATGTGTACATGTTACCTTTTGACGCAAGATTCGAGGTCGATGATAGAACCTTATCCTTTGGTGGGATAGAACCTTATCCCTTGGTGGGTTTACTATATGATGATAGATCCGATGGTATAGATGACGTGTTTTCGAGCACGTTATAGTTGTGAGTGTAAGATTCTTGCATAAACTGAGTTAATGAGATAAGCTTTAGTTACCGATAAGAGTTATAATGCAAAGTTTAAGGTAAGCATTTGAGGCAAGTGGAGACGTTGTTCTTTTCCTGAAGTCTTACACCGAACAAGCAATGTTTTAAAATTTCAAGGCCTTCAGGGTTAAAGTCTCCTTTAAGGAGTCACCACAAGAGAAATTGTTCTTTTTGGCTGCAACGGCTGTTTAACATCTTGTTCTTTTTATATCGTACGTTGTTATGGAAGGATTTTTGTGTGCAACAATCTTTTGGGTTATATAGAGTACGTTAAGTTTCCTTGTTGACGTATTCATGTGACAGTTTGATTGGGGTACCATTGGATTTTGCTTGCCGTCTGTGATGTACCAAGCGAGGATGAAATTCTTTTCAGAGAAAAATCAGTTAAGACTATGATTGCAACATTCGAGGACAATGTTATTTCTGATAAATGTTGAGATCAGAGTAGCGCATCGGGTTATAATCGAGAACCTTGAAGAGTTAAGAAGTTTTTGTATCTTTCTTGTTTTGCTAGTACAAATTTCAAGGACAAAAATTTTCTTAAAGGAGAGGATAGTTGTAATGACCCAAATTCTGAGTTTTGCAAATTGAGCCTTGGACTTAATTTATTTGGGCCTTTAGGATGGGAGCCCAATTAAGAATAATCAAATGAGCCTAGGGGTAAAAAGGGAAAAGAAGTATTTAATAAAGTGTGTATATTTATTTGATTGGGGAAAAATAAAAATAGTTTGGTAATTTGAATAAATGGGCTGAGAAAATAAGATATTTTGGGGGAGAGAGAAAAAGAAGGGACAGAGAGAGAAAAAGTGAGGGAAAAGGCTTTGAACCTCGATCTATGATTGTCACAGCCGCCGTGCATGACGTCGCCGAAACCATTGGAAAGGCCTCACCGAGATGAGTCCAATGGTGGTTGCCGCGTCACCATCTAAGCTGCCGTTTGCCAGAGTGAGGAAGAAAATGTTTTGGGGAAAGCTTGTTCAGCACGTTTCGGTCATCACATCCTCAAACGGAGGTCACCATCGAAATCAGCAGCCAGAGAATAGTGGGACTAGAACTTGCCATCGACGTCCGGCCATCAAATGGCCTCCAACGCGCCGCCACTGCAGGTGGGCGTGCGCCTGGCCAGGAGGGTGCACCATGTTGTGATGCACCGTGCAACACCGAAATAAGCTCACTCGGGTGCACATGCACTCGCCCGCAATGGATAACTCCTCGCGGGTGCACCAAGGCTGTAGTGCACTCGTCCGCACTAGATTACATCATGTGGGTGCACCATCTTCCCCATGCACTCGCCCGCACAAGATCATGTACCTAAGATGCACCCAGGTTGATGTACTTTGTGCCATGCCGGATCACCATGGGGTTGACCAGGTCGTTGATCGACCGTTGACCTTTTTGGGGACCCTACCTGGGGGTTTCTCGATGTTTCAAATCCATTGTCACAGTCCGTGTTGCCAAATTTGAGCCTGATAAGCTATTTTTACCCGTTTGACCTTGTGAATGGTATAGGAGATGCATGGAAATAATGTATTTTCATATTTATTGATATACAAGGATTGTTCAGGTTTGTACATCAAATCATGTGGATTGTTCAGGAAGCTTGGATGAGGATTTCAGAGATATCGGCTTAAGGTTAGTACACCTCAAACTATGTAATGCTTCATGAGCATCATAAGTGTAATGGCTTTGCATGTTAGTGGTTGCAAACTAGGAGATGAGTAATAAGCATGTGTTTATACTGTTAGTCCGAGGCTTGATAATTATGTAGATGCTTGATGAGTTGGAGAATGTTCGAGTCTGTGTTGAGCTTTGGAGACAATATAGGATTGTCTGAATATCCGTATGATTATCTGATTGTATGATTGGTTGACTGATTAATATATGATGATGCTTGTGTGTGTGTTAGCTGAATAAATTAATATGTTGGATTTAATATTGGTAAGAGACAATACTAATAAATATTTAATTAAATGGGTAAAAAGCCGGTAAGTGGTAATAATTAATTAAATACGCTAGCAACGTAGTTTAATGCCTTTTGTAAGATTTAGGGACCTAATAGGTGTTATAACACCGTAATTTAAAGAAATTGTACGAACCCGTGAGTTGGGTACCGGTATGAGCTTTGGTTGTACTGATAAATGATTAGGGTCATATCGGTACAGGTGGGACCGTACCGATTCTTATGGAAATTAGGAATTTCCAATAAACTAATTAGTAGCGATACGCGTGTGAGTACCATTAACTAGGGGTACCATATCGATACTCATATTCGAGTATCGATATTGCTGAACTGGATAGTCTGAAATGTCAATCCAAGATAAGGGTAAATATGAAA
This sequence comes from Hibiscus mutabilis, assembly GCA_019671005.1. Classification (NCBI taxonomy): domain Eukaryota; kingdom Viridiplantae; phylum Streptophyta; class Magnoliopsida; order Malvales; family Malvaceae; genus Hibiscus; species Hibiscus mutabilis. The sequence continues at coordinate 30,435,202 of CM033740.1, read as the reverse complement.
TTTTAATAATTAGAATATGCCTTGATAAATGAGATTAAATATGCATTTCTCCATAATGTATTAACAACTCGGTAATGTCAAATAAATGATATGTTGACAATTACCAACAGTAGGGGATATTTGGGATCGTGTTGCTTGTATGTCGAGTAGGCATTTAATAGGTTGAATCTTTTTTATTGATGTGATCCAGATACCCAGTGAAAGAGTATTGCAACACCATGGTTAAGAAACTGAATGGAGGTTACTTATGCTATGTGACCCGGGCCTCATTCGAAGATACTCGAGAAGGGATTCATAGTATGGGTGTATGTTCTGATGCTATGTGACCCGGCCTCATCCAAAGTGTAAATGCTCGAGGATGATTCTAAGCAGAGTGTATGTTCTGATGCTATGTGACCTGACCTCACCCGGAGTGTATGTACCGATGCTTTGTGACCCGGCATCACTCCATAGTTGTGTTGTTGTTGTTGATGTTGATGTTATTTTTGCCTTAATGATCTATTGAGATATCAGGCTTGGTTGGGCCTTGTGTGCCATGACTTATGATTGCTATGATGTTAGCATGTGTTTAGGCGACTAGTGGTAACGCCACATGTTTATTTATCTCTTCTTATTGCTCGTACTAGCTTGCACGCTTATGTTTATAATTAGCATGAAGTATAGTAGAGTAGATGTGTACCACTGAGCTTTGTAAGATCAACGCTTGGAATTGTTGTTTTTGTGCGTAGGTTGATCGCAGAACCAAAGAGCACTATCTGTACGGGATTCCAGCAAGCACCGTTGTTAGAGTGTGATACTTGTATTTAGTGGGTTGTGTATCCATAGAATCAAGTCAAATGTTTAAATGTTTTATTTAATTGGAGCTCTTTTATAACATTTTAATCTTTTATATATTTATTTTGAATCGTGGGCTATAAATATTTTGGGAAAGTATTTTATTTGGGCTAAACCAAGTTGGTTTGGGCTTGAGGATTAAATGTGACATCCGGATCGAGGGTGTTACATAGCTCTTGCGTCAACAAGGAAGACTGAAGAAGAGAGAGATGGGATGAGGTTGGAGACAAAATGAGATCACCCTTCAAGCTTTTTCTGCAACAACCATAAATAAAACCAATCTTCTTTCCTTAAAATTTAGGAGTTTACCTCTTTGCCCCTCTCTCATATTCCCACTCACCTATTAGCCCAAAATCCTAAGCCCAACAATAAGAAGAGAGTCCACCTAGGCTCTCAAGGCCCAAACACGAAGCTCATGCTTTGGGTTAAACGACCCTCAGATTTCGAAATCTGGGTCATTACAGAAAATACTTAGACTGTCCTTCTATTATCAAGAAATAAGTCCTATGACTATTAATTCATACTATGTTGGTCTATATAAGGATAGATATTGACCACAAATATTTAAGTTTGCTCCATACTCAGGACAAGAATCAAACCCCAATCACTAGTTAAGGTAGGAGAGACCCTTACCATCTCAGCTAAGTCCTGTGTTAACATGACGTGAATACAAACAAATTTTATTTTGTTATAATACTTTTGGAGGTTTGGTTATGATACATTAAATCATGGGCCCTCTTTATAACATTTGTCATGGTCCCAAGTAATGGAACCTATCCATTTAATCATTTTTATTTTATATGGTCAACCCACTCAAAAGGTAGCTTCTAAAAAATTGTTTTAAAAATTGATGTGAAAAATATGAGTGAAAAACTTTTAAAGTAATTGTATATTTTCGGCAACTCATCATCATCCATGTCACTAGTCGGAGAAAACTTTATATACCCACTAGGTAGCTTACCCAGCTGATGTAGTTGTTTGGGTGAAAGATAATAAATTATTTGTTTATTATTCTTACATAAATAACCATAAAAGGCACTAAATGAATCCTTCAAACACATTCAACTTTCATTTACTATTTATTTTTATTTTATCTTTATATGATTTTAATGTTATAATATAGATATAAATGATAAATTTCAACAAGTTCAGATGAATTAATTTTACTATTCATCTTAATGTTTTTATAGATAAATTATGTAAGTAATAAATTAAATTTTCATATTTGAATCATGATTTTAGTATTTTTTTTTCTTTAAAAATTATATAAATCGAGATATTCGTTAAATACTGAGATTTTAATCGACATCATGGTTTTAGTATTTTAAATTTTTATTTTTCTTTAGAAATTCTTTAAGTCGAGATATTTGTTAAACACTAAGATTTTAATCAACATCATGATTTTAGTATTTTAAATTTTTATTTTCCTTTATACGTAGTTTAATTTAATAAACGTCATTAGGTTTCTCTTTTCTCTTGATTTTAAAATATCCAATTGATTTTTCAGCTCTTCAATAACCCAACAAACGAACAACAAGGCTACTATTGTTTTCAATCAAATTAAAAATAAAATATCATATATGAACCATGAGTTTTAAGCTTTGCCTTACCTTAGTTTATATGAAAAAAACAACCCCTTGGACTACTTATTGTTGTACGGTGCTGAAAGGAGAAATGGGTAATTTAGTTGTACAGTGCTAATGCTATAGTTTTTTCTATCTTTAAAATAAAATTTGTTTCAAAGAATAAAAATTAAAATGATTATTTTAAAGGCTTAATAAAAAATAAGTGCTCAAACTATACACTTTTTAACTTTAGGTATCTAAATTATTTTTTGGTTTTTCTATTTTTTGGATAAGTTCAAAAAAATCTATTTTTTTAGTAAAAATGTGTGCCTAAAGTTTTACTTCATTGATTTTAGGTGATTGGTCGTTAACGACCATTAAAAAATTGTTATCCAATCAAAAGATGACATGCGCATTATTTTTTTATTTTTTTAAATGAAAATAAATATATTTTTTTTTTCAATCATATTCATTTTAACTACCATGTCATATGCCACCTCAACTGGGTATATGACCCAGTGAGTGGATGTGGCATTATCCGTCACTAACCCACTTAACATCTTCTAACGGTTCATCTTAAATTCCCTCATCTCTTTGGTTCTTGATCTTCCACCACTAGAAGGTAAATCGTCATCAATATTTTATGTATTTACATCTCTAAGCTCACTATTAACACCGGTGGTCTAGTAAATTTTAGACTTAAGGACTACTTTTACTCTTGTATTAGTTTAAATTTATCGACTTTGCTTGTACGAGTTTTTGTATTAATTTGGCCCCTGAATTAGTCCAATTGCATCATTGTTTTTGTTTAACAGACGGAAGCCAACATTGATTGTTATGGTGCTAACGTGGCGGTCAACTATGCTAACGTGACAGTTGTGAAGATGACATGGTAGAAGGGCATAATTTGAGTACGAGGGTAAAATAATTTTTTGGCAAAAAATGAATTTAAGAAAATATTAAAAATTTAAAATAAAAAATAAAATATATAAAAATCAGTAAAACATTTAAAACAATATTAAAATATTACTAAAAATAAAAATACTATTAAAAATATGTTAATATCTCTTTTTTATAGATTTAAGCTCTAAATAAAGATTTTTTTTGAAATAATATTTTTTTTGCTCGACAATAAAATTTGTTTATTAATGGTATAATAAGGCATAGTTGCCAGTACATAGCGGAACAAACAGAAAGAACTAAAACTCAAAACTCATCCCCAGACCACCCCACTTGTGACCTATATAGCAAAATCTACAAAGCTACAAATAACATCACCTCATAGCAAAAAAAAACAATCGACATATATGATTAGTTAAATTACGTAAATAATTGTGTATTAATTTCTCTTTTGTTGTATATATATATTCACCACAGTAGTTAAAGGTGGTGGTCAGGTTGATTGAAATAAATGACAAGAAACTTTGAAAGATGTAGTTTCAATGTTGTAAGATCAAACATTTAATTAAGTGAGATACATCAAAGTTTGAACGGAAAGTAGAGAATGCATGACCTCAAATAAATAGCCTAATTCTGAATACCAACCGTTACTGCAATGCTTTTTCCGTCAGGATGTTTGAAAAAAAGAGAATAGCCTAACTTTTTATATCAAAATTTTTAATATTTTATAAATATTTAAAATTTAAAATTTTGAATAAATTATAATTTATTATTTTATAACTCATGATTTTTTAAATTTTTATTTATTTTTAGATATTGTTAATAATCTTTTTATTTGTTAAGTAATATTTTGATATTATTTTAAATTTTTATTAATTTATATATTTTTTATTTGAATATTTTAAAATTTTAATATCTTCTGAAATTTGTATTTTTTGTCTAGAAAACAATTTTCCCTTATACTCAACTAGACCTCAAACTCGGTAAAAAAATCAAAATTTTCCCTTTACCACATCATATTCACATGTGGTCTGCAACATCAGCATAGTAGACTGTCATGTCATTACCATAGCGGTCAACGTTGGCTTCCGTTAGTTAAGGGACAACTATGTTGCAATTGGACTAGTTTATAGGCCAAATTGATACAAAAAAATCATAGGGTGAAATTGATAAATTAGTACTGCTACTGGAGTAAAAATAGCCATTAAGCCTAAATTGATATTATTCAATCTCTCCCCTACCAATTCACTTTCACTTACAGTTTTACCTTTATTAGCAATGTCCTCCCCATTATCTCCCTCGTTAGGTGCCAAAGCAGATGCAAGCAGTGCTAAAGCAGGTGCAAGCAGTGCCGGCATGAGATCAACAACTTTAGGTATATCAATTTAACTAACCAATGGCCTATTAGGTCATTAAAAGAGTTATTATCCTAACACAACACTAAAAATTAATCTAGCTAGCATTTAATGTTAAAAATATAAAACTTTAACACCCATAAACCCTGCTTATACTACCATTTCACACAAATCACCATGTGATACAATATCAGAGTCCTCGTTCCACACTTCATCAACATCACACACATAATATATCTTAGGATTTTCACCTAAATACATGAGCAGAGAGAGTTTTCTATAGGCCACAGTTTCAAATGACAACCATTTTTAAGTTACATTTGTTCTCAAAATATTGTTATACCCTCACTTATGCTTCCAAAATCCATAGTCTTCGGGAAGACACTTACACCTCTATAACTCATAGTCTCCGCACTGCAGCTCAATAGACGCGACTTTATTGCCTAGAATTTCCGTCATGCTCCTAACATGACAACCATCAGGTCCATCTGACTCTCCACCTAAGCCTACCATCTAGCAGCCAAGCTTGGTCTCCCAACCCGTATGACTAGACTAAAAAGCCTATCGGCTGAACCCATCAGTAGCCTTCACTAAGTCAGGTTCAATCCCATCAAATAGCACCGGTTGCCTATAAATACCCCTAAGACGAAGAAAAAGGGAATGACCAATTCTCTAAGCCTCTGCCTTCGCCAATCCTTTCTCAGTGTCTCTCCATCTGTATCATAATGGATGAACCACCATAAACCACCATCCTCATACCTATCCTTGCCTCCATCTCCACCTCCATATGTTCGGTGTTTGATATTTTGGACATCAACAATTAGTGCGGTGAGTGTGGAGATCTTCTTGACCAAAAGAATAAGCCACGATAACCTCCTCATTTCAAGCTATTCCAACCGCAAAAAAGATGGGTTAGAAACATCTCACCACCAACATTCGAGGCAGCACCGTGGAATTGAAAGGATAACAATATCTTACCACACATGCTGGCGAAAATAAGCAAGAAGCGGGTAAAGGTATATTGTTCAATGAAAGCTCGGTAACACCTAAAACCAAGGGGTGGAGCTAGCTTAAAGCTATGTCTTTCACAAGGATTCACAAAGTAAATCACTTGGTGCGATTGTCAACACAAGCAAACGGAGACATCTTGCATACTCTCACCATCAATTTATGCCACACGTATACAAGATGTAAAAGAGGAAAGGAGTTCCAGCCCCCAAATCTCATGAAAGATGTCTTCGGCACGAGGTCGAAAGAGCATCAGCAGAAGCCACAAGGACTAGTTGGGCGACCAGAAGCACTACAGACAAGTAAGGCCAACATGCATGAGATGCACCGCCAGGTGAAGACTATCAATTTATTTTTTTAAAGCATTCAAATGTAAAAATATATCGTTCTCCACCTTCAGCGGCTTAGAATTTAGACATCTTTGAAGCGGATGCCTTCAAATGTACATGTAAAAGCTTATATTTTAAAGGGTAACCTCCTCTTTGAGCTATCGATGTGTGCAGGATTGAAGGAAACATTGAGGTACCCTAACAATGGAATAAAAACGCCTCCGATACAAAGAATTCTCCTCCAAACTTCCAGGTAACAGGGAAAACCCCTTGCTTGTTTTAAAAGCACTCTAGGAACTTGGTATAGCCCTAAGAAAGTACTTAGACTCCTAATAAATGTGTTGTTGAATACTCGATATAGCCCTAAGAATTCTCATCCAAAGACGTTGAGATACCTGTGTTTTATGCCAATTGTCACACATCTGAATTTTAGTACGTCCTTCCATCCACAGACTAATGGTCAATCAAAGAGGGTGATTCAGATTCTTGAGGATATGTTGTGGGGTTATGTGATCAACTTCCGTGGTAGTTGGGAGGATTTCTTACCCTTGGCAAAGTTTGCATATAATAGCAGCTACCAAGCTAGCATTCGTATGGCACCGTATGAGGCTCTACATGGTTATAAATATCGTACTTCTATCTGTTTGACAGAGTTGTATCATAGGAAGACTTTAGGTGCTAAGTTGGTTCGAGAGACTGAGGAAACCATCATATTGATTCGTGATCACCTGAGAGAGGCTTTTTATAGACAAAAGTCTTATGCAGATTGGAGGAGGAAAGATATCAAATTCAGTGTTAGAGATCAAGTTTTTCTGAAGGTATCTCCGTGGAAGAAAGTTATGAGGTTTGGACATAAAGGCAAGCTAAGTCTGAGATTTATTGGGCCGTATCGTATTTTGAAGAGAGTCGGGCATATTTCTTATCAGCTCGAGTTACCTCTCTAGCTTAGCCGTATCTATGATGTATTTCATGTATCTATGTTGAGGCAGTATCATCCGAATCCGAGTCATATTATTCATGTTTAGTATGTTGAGTTGACACTAGATCTATCTTATGATGAGGAGCCTATTCAGATTTTAAATTTTGATGATAGAGTCTCGAGGAATAAACGTATTCCTATGGTTAAGGTTTAGTGGAGTAACCGTAGTCTTGCAGAGGCCACCTGGAAGACTGAAGAATCTATGAGAGAACAATTTCCACATCTGTTCAGCCTAGATAAATTTCGAGGATGAAATTTCTTTTTAGGGGGAGAGTTGTAACACCCTAAATAAATAAATAAATAAATAAATAGGGAAAATAAAGGAATTGAAATGAGTGCAGATTGTGAGATTCAAACTTGCAACCTAAGGGATCCTTGATCGGTAACGCAGCCAATTCAGCTAAGGAAGCTCTTGGCTTAAAGTTGCCCTATTTTATCCTTAACCCTTATCTGATGATTCTAGAAAATTTTGAATAAAACAATTATGTGACCCTTCAACTCCCATTTTTAATTCAAATCATATTCCAAAAATCCCTAAAATCGCTTTCACCTAACCCCTTATCTGTCGCCGTCTGCTCGCCTCCACTACTGCACCGTGTTGCTCACCACCGGTTCCAAAATACTCCCTATTAAGTCCCGACCCAAACCCCCTTAACCACTCGTACATCCACCGTATTGATCGTCAAAAAGTGAGGATTAAAGGTTCGTCGAACCTATGGTTTTCTGCCATTGTTTTTGGTGTTTTTTGGTTGAATCCGCCGTCCGTTGGTGAAGCCAGTGGTACCATCGCCTTCCCCTCGCTGAGGAGAACCTGATCATGGCCACCAATCATCCAACCGTCAACGTCTGAGCCCCCGCCGGTGTTTGACAATTTTGGTAAGTTTAGTAAGTTCTGGGTTGCTTTTTGACGAGTTTAGTGTGATTCTGGAAGTTTGGAGTGTTGTAGGTGTTAGATCTAGTCGAAAAAAGCATTTTTGTGCATTTTTGGGCCGTGTAAGGCCGCGCGTGAGCACTACGTGCCATCCAATGCGATTTTCAACTGTTGTGATCGGTTCGCCTATAAATTGGTCCGGTCTAACCTGTTTAACCCAGTTTAACCTGATCTGACCTGGTCTAGCCTGAACCTGAGTTAACCTGACCGAGTTAACTTGCCCGAGTCAACACATCTGAGTCAACCCGACCAAGTCAGCCCATCCAAGTCAACTCGTCTTAGTCTACTCTTCTGAGTCAACTCAGTTGACTCTAATCGTTAACTTTGACCATTGACTTTGACTGATGACATCATGATGGCGTCAGTGTTGATATAATACCCCAAAATTTGCTATGTTGACTAAGGGTCATTTAGTACTAAGATAAGGGCTTAAAATCTAACTAAGTGACTAAAATGACAAAAAAATGTAAAAGTTAGGATTTCTTTAATTATGGATTCTAGAGAAGGAATTTCTGAGAATTAAAAGTACCATGAGATGGAGGATAAGAAAATTAGGGTACTCGCAAATTTTGGCAATAATCCAAGGAAAAATTGGAATGAGAATTCAAGGTTAAAGTTTAGTGACCAAAATGATAAGTTTTGAGAACTTGTATGGTACAAGTCAAAATATGAAAAGTTGAAGGACCAAAGTTGTAAATTCCCAAAAGTTAGGTGTTTTATTTCATAAATAGATAGAGCACCTATTGGTGTAGACCGAACGTGGAATTACTGGTTTGATCCGATATTTCGAATATTAGAAAATCAAGTCAAAGTTTAAGTGGAATTCGGATACCCGGATCGAACTAAAAAAATATGAAATTTTATCATATGATAGAGAAAGGTTTTATGCAAAACTCTCGAAATGTGAGTTTGGTTATCAGAAGTGGCTTTCTTGGGTCACATTGTTTTAACCGAAGGGATCCACGTCGACCCTAAAAAGATGCAATCCATTGTGGAAGGAAGGTCCCATGTCAGTACTTTAGATTGATAAAAAGGAATCAGTTCGAGTTAATATTATTCATATGGATAGCCGATCAAGAAATATTAAGAGAAATTGTATTCGATAAAGATTTCGGGTAATTATCGGTATATTTGGACCGAGTCAAAATTTTAAGTTTGACTTCATAAATATGGAATATTTTATTTGATAATATTATTTATTTTTCAGATATGGAAATAAGGAATTTTTAGAATTTATTTGATAGCCCGGTGAAGGGGAAATCGCAGTTGAAGTAGTAAGTGAATATCGAGAAATCAGATCAAATCTAAATTTCAGAGGTTGTTCCATAAGTCACGCAAAATTCATAAAATATTATTTTATGAATAAATTATTAATTGGTTGATTGTGATCTAACTAGAATAGTTGGATTTTTACAAAATGGCAAAATTAGTGATTTAAGTGACTAGTTTTGGTAATTTGGTCACAATGGCAATTTTGAAATATTTTGAAAGTACCATGGGCAATATAGTAATTTCCCATGTGAAAAACATTACTCTAGTTTGGTTAGAGTTGAATGGAATTTGGTTGGAATTGAACTAGAATGGCAACTTGTAAATTATGTTTTAGTTGGAGGTTAATTTTGGAATAAGGACTAAATTGAATAAAAAAATTCAATTTATCAATTACATATGACATAAATTAAAAAAAAGATGAACAAAATGTTCTTCCTCTTCCCCCTCCATTTTGGAAAATACCAAGAAAGAAAGGGAAAGATACACAAAAATTTTCCTAGGCATTTTGAAGGCTTCCAAACAAGATTCAAGGTATGTTTTTGATAGAAAATTAATCTATGTTTAATTTTATTTCATTTGATAGTAATTTTATCAAGAGTTATGAAGATTTGATTATGTTCTTGAAGAGAGAGAAAATAAAGTTTCATGTTCCATGTTTAGATTGAAGTTTGATCTATGCAAATCTAGTGTTGTAGAGATGAAATGAAGCTTATACTGTGATTAATTTCATGTTTAAGATTAAAAACCCTAACCCTAGAATTTGGGATTTTATTTAAGATTTTGAAATTGATGATGAAAATGAAAGGTTGATGATATTAGAAGCTTGCTTTTGATGTTAGAATGAAAAATCCTCAACTAGTCCTTTAAGTGACCATTTCGGCATACATGGGGAAATTTGGAGAAATATTGTGAAAATTATCCTAGTGATGGATTTGAAGAGATTATGAACTTAGAAGCTTGATTATGGCTTTTGGGCTAAAATAAAGTCATTGGAAAATATAGATACCCATTTCGGCTTGTAAAGAAATTATGGGAAAATATTTTGAAATTATTATGATTATGAGATTTTTTTATTTGAATGTGTTGTATAAAGTTAGAATTGAAACTAGAATCCAAGGGACTAAATTGACAAGAAAAGAAATGGCAAGGGACCATTTCGAAAGCCCTAGTTAGTTCAAGGACAATTCAGCTTTGGTCTAAAAGTAAGGGGAAATGTGAGAAAAATTATAGAAATGTTGGATTAATTATTCGTACAAGTTTATGTGTTAAATTAGTGACTAAAATGTCATTTTAGTAAAAATTAGTGGAAAAGGGGTATTGAATAAAAGTTAGTGAAAATGATGGAATTATTGAATAATTGTGACTTGAGCTGGAATAAATTGTAAAATGTGCAAAATGGTCACTAGGGACCACAATGAATAATTCGGCATTATTAAAGGAAAAAAGTGAAAATTTTTAAAAATATTTTATATTTGGATAATTATACTAGTATAGTATAGTTAAGCAATGTTAGATTAAAAATCTAACATGAATATTGTTATGTATGTTCAAATGATATTGTACAGCTATTGACGAGGCTAAGGGTACCAGATCAAAAAAAGCAAAGAAAAAGTATCGAAATAGCTTAGTGAGGCTAATATCATGCATGGCCCAGGTGAGCGCATTTTTACTAATTTATTATATATCTGATATGAATGAGTGCATTTTTTTATTTATTTTATATATATGACATAAGGGAGACTTGCGAGAAGTCGACCTTGATATTAATGAAATTTTATGTTGATCAAAGTTATGTAAATGGCATGAAATATTAAATGGCATATGTGATACATTGATATGGCATAATGATTTATCTAAGATAAATCAGATTTTTAGATTTTGGGTATGAACTGCCCATTATCGAATTATGGATGATAGTATTGATGAATTAGATATTGAATGTGAAAATATTATATTGTTATGCCCAAGTACTAGTGTGAGAGTCTTTGGTATAATTGGATATCCATAGAGTCATAGCAGCTGCATTCCAGCACTACGGTGCGTTCCAGACACTTCGGTGTTGACATTAGACACTACGGTGTTGCAGACACTATGATGTTGTTTATACAATTCGGTGTCGACTAGCACAAAAGGTGCGATAATGATGAGCAAATGGCGTCCTCGAGTACGTACTCACCATCAGACGCTACGGTGTTGCAGACACTATGGTGTCGTTATGATGACTCGTATACCATAGGTTCACATGAAACTGTACTTTGGGCTATAATTTGTGAAATGCATTTATGCAGGTGGTTAGGCCATTGAATGCCCAAGTATTACAACATGAGAATCTTTGGTATAGTTGGATATCCATAGAGTCGTAGCAGATGCATCCTATCACTATGGTGCGTTTCAGTCACTTCGGTGATGTTTAGACACTTCGGTGTCGACTTAGACATTACGGCTTTGTTCAGACACTTCGGTGTTGTTAGCACAAATTGAATGATTATGAGGAGCAAAGAGCGTCCTCGAATACGAACTCATCTCAATCGCTTCGGCAATGCAGACGCTACGGTGTCGTGATGACTCGCGTACCATAGCATCACATGATTTTGTACTTTGGGCTATAATACTTTAAATGCATTTATGTAGGTAGTTAAGCTAAAAAGCTTAATGTACACAAGAATGGTAAGACAGATTGAATCCTATGATTTGAATATTATATTGGTTTAATGAACTATACATGTAAGGTAGTTCTATGCATGATAAAATGTTATCAACTGTAATTGGAAATCGCTTGCCATTTTGCAGGGCTGAGTTATTTATAATCATGGTTTTACATTGTTATGATTATGCCTCACTAAGTTATACTTAGCGTGTGTTTCGTATCACACATAGGTACTTCAGACTAGGTAGCAGAGAAGGAGTTGCACATCGTTGGATCAAGTTAGCATGTATTATCAGTAAGTATCACCACATCCTAGTCTACTGGGGCATGTATAGATATTAAATAAGTAGCTATTTTTTATATCTAAATTTTCGTACTCTACTTATAAGTTAATGTGGATGTATGATATAGAAACATTACTTAGTTTGAGGAATTAAGAATATTAGAAAAGATGCTTCAAACGATTTTAAAATCAAGAAAGAGTCTAGGCAGCACACATAATTTTCACCCTGAATTATACTTTTAGTCTAATAACTGCTTAAAGTATTTTATAAACCAATTCAGGGTCGAAACTAGGTGACTCTTGACATATTTGTAATTTAGTGAAAACCGAGAAAGGGTTGTTTAATCAAATTAGTTTTGCAATTAAAAAAGTTTACAAGCCTGAAAATCAATGTAAATCAGTTAGTAACATCTTTAATGTGTATTCAATATCGAATATACGTTGAGGGTGTTATAGTTGACTTTGACTTTGACTTTGACCAAAAAGTCAAATTTTTTGAAAACTCATATTTTATGTTTTTTGACGTCCTAGGTCCTTTTATGAAACCTGTTTGGCAAAATTTTAACCTGAAAACCTCCAAAATCGACCCTAAATCGAAGCATGCATTATATCAAGTATTTTTTATTTATGGATAATTATAGTTGAATAAAGGACTGATAAAATCTTTGTTGGTTAAAGGTACTCACAGATCTCCCGATCGTGCTTACACCCAACCCATTTCATCCCGATCTGCCCAGCCGCCTGAACCTATAGTGACCCGTATGATTTAAAAAACTTAATTAATGGTTCTAATAGTGGAAACACAATTCTTATAGTAACCCCATTTTTATCGATCTAGGTTCCAGCACTGCAACTGAGCTTGGTTCTGGCGCCCATTAGATTATCCGATCTACCTGACCTTTTTGAGGTGTGTTCCTTGTGTGCTATACGATTGTTTTACATGCTATTTAAATGTTTTATAAAACTGATCATGTGCACATGACCAACATGGTAATTTTGCATAAATGAAACTTGTCTTTGAATTTAAGCATGATTGTATTGTAAGTTTGATGCATGCCCTAGTACTTGATATGACAAGTATGCTTTATGGTTACTGTTATTGGATCATGAATATGTTTATCAATTAGTGCATATTATAAGACTGTTTGTACTGAATTAATGGGGTACTTGGGGTTATGATATGAAGTTATAAAGGTTCAGCCCTGATCCGGCTGGTAATTCTGCCCGTATAAGGTTTCTATGCTTCGGTTAGGGTGATTCCACCCGTATTTGGTTCCTATGCTTCGGCTAGGGTAATTCTGCCCGAACCTAAGGTATTCCCTTGGGATGGTACCCAAGCCCAATGTGATCGGGTTAATGCATATTGTAATCACTAATTTCGTCCGGACCTTTTCAATTAATTTAATAATGGGTTTTTTTTTATATTACATGTGATTGTTGTTATTAGGTATTATTATTATTATTTAATATAATTATTACTTATATTACTATAATATTATTATTTTTATTATTATGTTATTATTATATTAGTATTATATTATTACATTATTAACTATGTTGCTACTATATATTTTTATCGTTACATTATTATATATTATTATTATATTATCACATCATTATTATTACATTATCATTATATATATATCATTATATTACATCATTATCTTATCTGTATTATTATATTTATTATCAAATAAAAATATAAAAAACAAAAAACTAATGAACATATAATTAAATAAAAGCCCAAGTTTATCAATTAAAGTCCAGCTTACAAACTTTAAACCCATAAAAATCAGGGCATGACAAATAAAAACTTGAATCCGGCCAAAATAGTTAGGCAAACAATAGGAATAGTTGATAGTTTCTTTTATCGGTGTAAACTCGGCTATATAGCCGAACCTAAAACCAGATGTAAACCCAACACGGATTTATCCAAAAAATACACAAAAAAGCAAAAAATAGTTCAAGGTTTTTTATAGTTACTTTTGCATGCATAATAAAAACTAAAGGTTTAGGGGGATAGAGGTTACCTCGGCATCTGTCGACTCCTTGCTATCGTTGGTCGACCCCGATCGTGCCGGTAATAAGCCGCGTGAAGGTGAATCAGCGGCGGTTGAGGGTCTCGGCATGGCAAAGGTGGGTTGCGTCTTTTTCAGATTTGAGTGAAATGGTGTTTAGGTTTCTTTTAGGCTTAAGGAGGTCTTTGTTTTAGGGTTTGAGCGTAAAAAATGGGATGTCTGCTTGGCTTTTTAGGTCGCCGACGCCGATTAGCGGCGGCCGGTCACAACAACACTCATAGGTTATTGGGCTTTGGGTGATTATCGACAAAGGGGAGAGAGTTTCCTAATGTTTTGAAGAATCTGGTTTTGTAAAAAAATAAAAAGAAAATGTCGGGTATTATTTTTTTGTTTTTATAGTACTTTTATAACACAAAATGGGTTATTCTTGTTTTAAACACCTCCGCCCCACCCTAATCACGGATTTAGCCCTTCCGCGTTTTGAAACTACCTCCTCGGCCCTTGCAAGTCTTCAAAGGTTTTTAATTTCATCCCCTATTCTAGGCCAATGTATTTTTCGAAGGTCAAATCTCCTTAAGGTCCTTAAAAATCCCGTTTTTGTCAATCTCGTCCCAAAACCAGTGGATAAATAGCTCATTATATGTATACTTTTTTTTTAAAAAAAATATTATTATATGCCTATAATTTATTTATAACTATTTTATGCGTTTTTATACATTTAATATCGGATATGTACTAACATATGTATGAGTATGACTGTACGATGTTTTAGGGGTTTTACGTAACATATTTGTTGTATTGATTTGTATATAATATTAAAAATAATACTTTTGGTTCCTTCGTTCTTAAGTCAGCATGTTTCGGTGCCATCTTTTCTAGCTAAATATGTATGTTTACATGGGTATGTTTTTTATTATTTGTGTTTCAATTTAGTTGATACAGTATACGTCATGTACTTTTAAAATATATGCATTATGCATGCATCTGCCTGTCTTACTCATCTGTTCGTCTGCTTACAAACCTTTTACCGTACCTTGTTTTACGTGTCTTGCTTACATTTTTGCCGTGTTTTGTGTTGCATTTGAAATATAAACTGTCAATGCGGCGTCTTTTTATTCGAGGAAAAACATGGATAGTATTAAACGCATTGACGGTAGCTCTTCGGTTTATTTTCGAACAAACGGACCCTTAAAATTTACTCGCACGTATAACCGAACTTTGATTTAAATGTCACTTTAATTTAGAAAATTCAGTATTAAAAAAGCGGTAATTAATTTTTTAATTTGGTACCAATTTTGGGCGGAATAGAAATGTTAATCTTTCTCATCCGTAACCGACTACGGACTCATTTTTTAAAAAAAAAATCTCTGGTTCATTTTCGGTGTCCGGTCTACCCCTTTCAAAACGACCGGTGGCGACTCCATCATTTTTTTATTTTCAAAAGTACGATAAAATCCACCATTTTCAAATATTTTTAAAATTCCCCATCGTTTTTATTTTTCCCCCTTCTTTAAATTTTCCAACCATTTTCCAAACCTTTTTTAAATATTTTTAATACTTTCCCATTTTTAAATATTTTTAAATATTCAAAAAATTTAGATTTAACTATTTTTGTCATCATTTAAAAAAATCAGATGCTGTAAGAATCAAAAAATATTTTCATTAAAACTCAAATTTATATTTTTTAAAACTTTTTGCACATAAGTTTTAAATCCTAAAAGTTAATTTTTTAGCGATTTTCGAAAAAGGTCGCTACAGCTGGCGACTCCGCTGGGGACTAGTTTTATTTTTTCAAAAAATAAAAGAGGGTTAGGCCTTTTAAAAATATAATTACCGCTCATTAATATTGGAAATTGTAAATTAAAGTGACAATTAAATTAACATTTGTTTATAAATGCAAGTTCATTTTAACGCATTTAAAATTTGACATTTAAACCTGTCTCTTTAAGTGGGGGGAAATGTTAGTGCTTTCGTAAGGATATTGTTCCTTCGATGGCCTAGTAAGTACCTTCGGGGCTCGAGTACCCTATGTTTTTGTGAGAATATTGTTTCCCCATATAGACATAGAGAATAGGCCCCCTCAAGTTGAACTCGATTGAAAAGAACCTATAATGGGTGATGATCGGGGGGCTTGCTACCCTTAGTAGAGGACAGCGGGGACAATTCGAGTATCCTTTTAGCACCAAAACTGCATGTAGAGAACATAGTAAGCCCACCCCTTTTAGAGCCATGCGGATAACCTAGGTGCTTTAGAGCGGGTAAATAGGTTTTTTCCTGCTTGATGCTTTGTTTCTCTGTTTTATTATCTGGCATTAATCATTTTACTTTGTGCTTTATTTGCACATATATTGCTTGCATCAACATTGCATGACATAAAGGTGTTGGTTCGGGTGGTTTACCCAATTAGAGATCTTTCATCACGGACAAGAGTTGTCTCAAAAAGGAGGAGACGCACTCAGTAATTCGACATTGCTTTGAAGCTAGCCGAGATAAGATTCAAATGTATGGTTTAAGATCATTTAGGCACATTCGTAATCCTAGCCAACTCATTCAAGATCAAGACTCTACAATACGTTTTCAACGGACCAAGTGCAAGAGATAGCCCGGTGTAGGAAGACTCTAGCCATGGAAGCCGATTCACTTCATCCCTTCATTACCTCGGGATGAGAGAAGGCATCAAACCTCTTTTAGCTATGCGGAGCCCTCGAAGAATTCGAAGATAGGTTCGAGAAAGATCGTCTACCTCCTTTGTAGCGAGAATCTTTCCAATCCCATGAAAGTTGCTCAAGGGTGACCACCAAAATGAGTCAATACATTTACTTGCATACATTTTTCATTTTATTCCATGCATCTCATAGTATAAATTTTGCATGAATGAATTAAACCATGGGATTAATAGTGGGAATCTCGTGGCAGTCAAGTTTAAATTGCAACCATTCAACACTCGTACGGCACATGTTCTCAGACTAGAGTCATGGAAGATAGATTGGCTACTATTGGGAAGTCGCAAAGGGACATCGAGGAATGCTTGAACAGTATCGAGTCGAGGATTGAAAAATATCATTAAGAAATCATAGCCCGCGTCACTACTCTGCTAGAAAGGAGGGAAGGAAAAACCCACATTGTTGATGAACATTCTAATGTGGAGAACCTAGGCGGAAACACATCTCACACGAAGGCTCTACCGGAAGTGTCAGTTCTGAAAAGTGTCCACATAGTCAGGGCATATGCTAACAACCAGGTCGAGGTGGGGCATAGTTTTGAGAATGACATCGATGCGGATATCCCAGATTTGAATATGATGAATGAGATAGAGACAAGACTGAAAAGGAAGTTAAAGAAAAAGTTTGAAGAGCAACGCCTCCAAATGGAAGAGAAAGTCAGCTCGATGCAAGTGACCGATGACTACGGAATTGATGCCAATGAATTGAGCCTAGTATCTGATTTAGAAATCCCGCCAAATTTTAAAGTGCCAGACTTCGAGAAGTATGATGGAACCACTTGCCCTTCAGCTCACTTAACTATGTATTGCCGTAAGATGGCGGCATACTTGAGGAATGAGAACCTTCTTATTTTTTGATTCTAGGATAGTTTGACCGGGGTAGCTGCCCATTGGTACGCTCAACTAAGTCGTACCAATGTGAAAACATGGAAGGATCTGTCAAGAATTTTTATCGAGCAATACAAGCATGTGAAGGACATGGTCCCAAATAGAACATTGCTTCAGGGTTTAACTTAGGGGCAAAATAAGAATGCCAGACAGTATGCCCAAAGATAGAGGGATATCGCGGCACAAGTTCAGCCGCCCATCTTGGAGAGTAAAATCACCCGCCTATTTGTGGACACACTGCAAGGTCCACTATTCGAAAAAAAAAACAATCAGCAATGTATCCTTGGGATTCACCGACTTTGTGAATGCGGCAGAATCTATTGAGGCTGCTTTCAAGAACAGCAAGCTCAAGACCTGGGAAAATTTGCAAAAGTACCCGAAGAAAAGTGACAATGGGGTGAGCCATGTGAGTACTTATCGCCCGAGCAACGTCACGATCGCACCAAAGACGGCAGCAACAAGTTCACAAGGGCCTGGCCGAAGGGAGCCTAAGAAAGAGGAGGTTTTCACTCCTTTACCTATAACTTACAGTGAGTTATACCCCAAGCTTTACGAGGCAGATTTGGTTCGCCCATATCACCTTACTCCGATGCAACCTCCTTATCCATCATGGTTCGACCCTAAGGCTAAGTGCGAGTACCATGCAGGAATCCCCAGCCATAACATCAACAACTGCAAAGCCTTTAAGAGGGTAGTTCAAAATTTGCTTAATACCAGAGTTCTGTAGCTTAACACACCGGATGTGACAACCAATCCTTTGCCTAACCACGATGGCCACTAAAGGTTCAGGTTTTTCGAGAAGTCAAGATCAACCTCAAGTTGCCTAGATCTTTAAATGCATCTTATATTTGTTTTTTTCCTTAGATGTTAGTTTGTACGAAATTCCTTGCATTTTATATTTTCTTTTTCCTATTTTAAATCAACCTTGCTACTTTTGGCCCGAAAGTAGTAATGACCTTTTATAAAGGGAACTTGTCATGTTTACAAGTTTTTACTTCAATGAAAATGTGCATTTTGTTAAATCATGAGTATATATGTACATCTTCTCTTACCTTCGAAGGTCATTGGATATCACATGTCTGTTGTGACATTGATTCGAATTTAAAGATCAATCGAATGTTGTGATCACGATGAAGTATGATTTCTTGCTCAGCATGCTCAGGTCGGTAAAGCACGAGAAACAAGACTACTACTACTTTGATAATGTTCGATGATGAAAAAATCTCCTAAAAAAAACCGACGGAGTTGCTTGAATCTGAGAATTCCTTTAACATACCAAAAAAATTGTCTAGAAATGAAAAATAAAGCTGTGAGAAAGAACAAATCTAATAAGGAACTAGATTCCACATGTTCAATATCCCGACATCGGAGATAAATCTTTAAAAATCAATGAACAATTGAATAAGTCTCGGAACATCATGATTGAGTTGTGGGGAAGAAAAAATCTAATAAGGAACTAGATTCCACCAGTTCAATACCCTAGCGTCAGTGATGGATCTTTGAAGACACTGACACAATCCTAATTGTAATTAATTTTCAATTTACGTTTATACCCCGAATTCTCAAAAGGGTGATTGTAAAGGAGAAAATATTGAGAACTAGAAGGAGTAGTTTTAAAACGGATCAAGCAAATACCATAATCATGAGGATGAACTAAGCATTCGAGAAAGATATCACAACTTCAAATATCACCACAACATTCAAAGGCAACCCATTGATCACCGGGGGTGAATCTATGACACTCTCGCATTGGATATCCAAGGAATCTTATTCTTTTTCTTTTCTTTTCAAATTTTTGGGTTTCCAAGCCTTGTATATTAATTTAAAAATACATCATTCATTAAAGTATCAGTTAGCAAACTGACCCTTTTAAACAAAAATTCTTTTATTCAAAAATTGTTTTCAAATTGCAAGGCTTTTGATGCAAATGACCATTTTGGGTTGACAAAGAGTGACAAGGCCCAAACATGAAATGGCAGTAGGTGATGAGTTGTCCCTCGAAGAAAGTGGGGCAACTTTGTCTACAAGATAACAAGAACTTTAAAACTTGAGATTCCGAGTCAGAATGGACAAGAGAAGATTTTTAATCCGTTTGTTTGATGAAGAAGTCGAAAATTTTCTAGCAACAAGAGAACAAGAGTAAGCAACAAAATTTTTGGGGCAAAATTTTGTTGGAGCATGAAGACGACAAATCAGTCGAGATCCCTCCGAGACACAAATTAACCAATTGAGCAATTTTCAAGTAGAACATTCAAGAGTAGAAACTTTGAAGATACATCTTGAAAGGTTGAACCCGAGAGTAAGATGGGGTATTCTAGCCGCAATAGGGCCTAGTGAAGAAACAGGATCAAGATTTTTCAATCAACTCACTTGATGAAGAAGATTCGCTCAAGTGGTCCTTAATTAGCATTCATTCATTCATTCATCATACATGTTAGATATCCCTAGGTTAAGGGGCATGCTAACACATGCATCAAATAATTTTACCTTTTTGACAGGTATTCAGAGATTAACAAATATCTCAATCTATAGCTTCACGAGGGAAAAGTAGATTCTAACAAGTTCTCAGTTCACATTTTCGTCAATTCAAGAAAAGATTTCGATCCATGAATGCATGAAAAGTGGATTGCAACAAAGAATCGAGCGTTCCCAACGTGAAAAACTCGTCCAACAAGAATCAAGGGTGCTCTTTGAGAAGAAGTCGTCCAGCAAAAATTCCAGATGTCATTTCATATTTCTACCAAAGCCTTCAGTGCACGGTGTCATTTTCGAACTGAAAACCTTCAGTTTTGGAAGTTTAATATATCAGTAGCCTCCATTGCTTGACTTTTATTTTCTGAAAATCAGTAAGACCTCCAGTGCGTGATAATCCAGACCATCAAGAGCCTCTAGTGCTCGACTTTTATTTTTCCAAGAATCAGTAAGACCTTCAGTGCATGGTAAATTGGATTGTCAGTAAACCCTTCGGTATTTGACTTTATTTTCCAGCCATCAGTAATACCTTCAGTGTTTGGTGAGCCGGACCGTCAGTAAGACCTTCAGTGCTTGGCTAATTTTTTAGAAATCAATAAGACCTTCAGTGCGTGGTGACCCGAACCGTCATTAAATCCTTTAGTGTTCGACTTCATTTTCTAGCCATCACTAAGTCCTCCTGTGAATGATGAGCTAGGACGCCCGTAAATCCTTCAGTGCTGGACCTTTATTTTCTGACCACCACTAAGACCTCTAGAGCATAGTGAGCCAAACCATCATCAAAGCTTTTAGTGCTTGACCGTTTATCTCTCGGACCATCAACAAGACCTTCAGTGCATGATGATTTGAGCTTGAAACCACAAACAGGGAAGTGGGACAAAATTAGTGATTTTAGTCTTTGCTCTATCCTTGTTAACACAAGAATGAGCAAAAGAGGCAAGCTGTAATCACTAATTTTATCCGGACCTTTTTCTCAATTAATTTAATAATGGTTTTATGTTTATATTACGTGTGGTTGTTGTTATTAGGTATTATTATTATTATTTAATATAATTATTACTTATATTACTATATTATTATTATTTTATTATTATGTTATTATTATATTAGTATTATATTATTACATTATTAACTATATTGCTATTATATATATTATTATATATTATTATATTATCACATCATTATTATTACATTATCATTATATATATCATTATTTATCTGTATTATTATATTTATTATCAAATAAAAATATAAAAAAAAAAAAAAAAACTAAAGAACATATAATTAAATAAAAGCCAAAGTTTATCAATTAAAGTCCAGCTTACAAACTTTAAACCCACAAAATAATAATAATAATAATAATAATACATATCATATCGGCCCGTTTATGGCCCAAAGACCCTAACCTTAATTTGGCTAAACTCTAACCCTAATGATCCTTTTGACACAGCCACACCCACGCTGTTAGATCTGGCACGATCTAATGGTCCAGATCGAGGCAATTAAACCCCCTTCGTCTACCATGAGAGGCCCACGCTCCAGGAGACAGGCTCTCGGATTCCCCTTTTGTGCGTAGAGAGCACGCACAGTGACCGTTCATGCTCCACGTGCAGCATACGCTCTGCATGCAAGCCATTTGACCCCTCCATCTCCAACAGCCACTTCCATCCTCTCCCTGGTCCCCTCCTCCAGCCACAGCACATGAAATGATCAGAAATTACAGTTAGAATCAACCCAAATTTTCAGAGGTGCATGCAAACAAAACCAACAAAGTTAGACACAAAATTAGGGCATGAAAGATAAAAACTTGAATCCGGCCAAAATAGTTACGCAACCAATATGAATAGTTGATAGTTTCTTTTATCGGTGTAATACTCGGCTATATAGCCGAACCTAAAACCAGATGTAATCCCAACAGGGATTTATCCAAAGAAATACACAAAAAAAACAAAAAGCAGCTCAAGGTATTTTTTTGTTACTTTTGCATGCATAATAAAAACGAAGGGTCTAGGGGGATAGAGGTTAGCTCGGCGTCTGTCGGTTCTTTGCTATCATTGGTCGCCCCCGATCGTGTCGATAATAAGCCCCGTGAAGGTGAATCGGCGGCGGTTGAGGGTCTCGGCACGGCAAAGATGGGTTGCGTCTTTTCTAGATCTAAGTGAAAGGGCGTTTAGGTTTTTTTAGGCTTAAGGAGGTCTTTGTTTTCGGGTTTGAGCGTAAAAAAGGGGTTGTCTGCGGTGGCTTTTCAGGTCACCGACGCTGGTTAGCGGCGGGCGGCACGACAACACTCATAGGTTTCTAGGCTTTGGGTGATTACCGGCAAAGGGAGAGAGTTTCCTAATGCTTTGAAGAATCTGGTTTTGTAAAAAAATAAAAAGAAAAGGTTGGGTATTGTTTTTTTTTTTGTTTTTATAGTACTTTTAAAACACAAAATGGGTTATTCTTGTTTTAAACACCTCTACCCCACCCTAATCACGGATTTAGCCCTTCTGGATTTTGAAACTACCTCCTTGGCCCTTGCAAGTCTTCGAAGGTTTTTAATTTCATCCCATGTTCCGAACCAATGTATTTTTCGATGGTCAAATCTCCTTAAGGTCCTTAAAAATTATGTTTTTATCAATCTCGTCCCGAAACCAGTGGATAAATAGCTCATTGGGGCCCTGTTTTTTTTTTTATTTTAGTGTTCACTATTTGATTCTGTTCCATTTAATTTGTGCATCATTGTTCAATTTTATTTGATTTTAGTCCTCCGTTTGGTTACTTCATTTGTTTGCATCATTTTATGTTATTTGCATCATAAATTGTATTATGTGTATTATATGTATACCTTTTTTAAAAAAAATTATTATATGTCTATAACTTATTTATAACTATTTTATGCGTTTTATACGTATAATATCGGATATGTACTAACATATGTATGAGTATGACTCTAGGTTGTTTTAGGGGTTTTACGTAACATATTTTATGTATTGATTTGTATATAATATTAAAAATAATACTTTTGGTTCTTTCGTTCATAAGTCAGCATGTTTCGGTGCCTTCTTTTCTAGCTAAATATGTATGTTTTCATGGGTATGGTTTTTTATTATTTGTGTTTCAATTTAGTTGATATAATATACGTCATGTACTTTTAAAATATATGCATTATGCATGCATCTGCCTGTCTTACTCTGTTAGTCTGCTTACCAACCTTTTTAATACATACCGTGCCTTGTTTTGCGTGTCTTGCTTACATTTTTGCCGTGTTTTATGTTGCATTCGAAATATAAACTGTCAATGTGGCGTTTTTTTATTCGAGATAAACATAGCTAGTATCAAATACAGTGATGGTAGCTCTTCGTTTATTTTCGAACAAACGGACCTTTAAAATTTACTCGCACATATAACCGAATTTTGATTTAAATGTCACTTTAATTTAGAAAATTTAGTATTAAAAAAGCGGTAATTAATTTTTTAATTTGGTACCAATTTTGGGCATAATGGGGATGCTAATCATTTCCCATCCGTAACCGACTCCGAACCCATTTTTTTAAATAAAAGAATGTCGGGTTTATTTTCGGTGTCCGGTCTACCTCTTTCAAAACGACCCGTGGCGACTCCATCATTTTTTATTTTCAAAAGTACGATAAAATCCCCCATTTTCAAATATTTTTAAAATTCTCCATCGTTTTATTTTTCCCCATTTTTAAACTTTTCCAACCATTTTCCAAACATTTTTAAATATTTTTAATACTTTCCCATTTTTAAATATTTTTAAATATCTTCAAAAAATTTAGATTTAACTATTTTCCTCATCATTTAAAAAAATCAAATGCTTTAAAAACTAAAAAATATTTTCATTAAAACTCAAATTTATATTTTTTAAAACTTTTTGCACATAAATTTTAAATCCTAAAAGTTCAATTTTTAGCGATTTTCGAAAAAGATCGCTACACCTATATATATACGATACCATTTTGAGGAATTGTATCCTGGAGTGCGGATGAAGGGTAGAAAGACTTATAGGAAAAATTTTGGTTGCCCATATAACATGTTTTACTGAAATGATTTATGTTTGTCTAAATTAAATATAATATTTGTATGCACTATTGGAACACACTGAGTTTTGTAGCTCATACCTCAAATCTTTTCCCTTTTAGATACTTTTGGATAGGCATCTCGGACTTGGCACTTGGAGGATCTACACATTCAGCTCATACATTTTGATGTAATTTTTTTATCTTCCAAACTATCTTAATGGGTGAAATGAGCCTATATTTTGTTTTGGTATACTTTTTATATTGTCGTTATGGTTTTATGATGTAATCATATTTTGTTGAAGATTTTACTGATTATCTTAACTTAGTTATGCATGGGATCACTTTATCACTTGATTTGGCTTTTAAACTTTTAAATATTTTTTATGATTAAAATTTTAGTAAGGAATGTGACCTCCTAGAGTCGGACTTTACGCACAGGTCGGTCTAGGGGGTTACAACTACAAACACACGGTTGCCTCCAACAAGGAGATCCCTCTATGATACACAGGAACACCAGTTTGGGAGCATAAAGATGCCTCCACTCACTTCACACTTGTTCCTACAAAGAGTGTCAAGAAAAAGCTTCACTCGTCAGCGCTTGTTTCTTTAAGAGTGAGAGTTGCCTCAACCCAACCTACGATTGTTTCTCCAAGGGTATGAGATGTCTCCGCACGGAGATATCTTCGCTCAACCTACACTCATTTCTATAAGGGTGTACGATTTTCTCGCATCACCTATAATCAAATCTCCAAGGGTCTCGAGATACCTTCACCCATACTATGTTTAATTCTCTAAGGGTGTCCAGATACCTACACCCAAATTATGTTCAAACCTCCAAGGGTGTCGAGATACCTTCACCCATATTATGTTCAAACCACCAAGGGTGTCGAGATACCTCCACACATGCTATGTTTAAACCTCCAAGGGTGTCGAGATACCTCCACTTATATTATGTTTAAACTTCCAAGGGTGTCGAGATACCTCTACCCATACTATGCTTAATTCTCCAAGGGTATCGAGATACCTCCACCCATACTATGTTTAAATCTCCAAGGGTGTTGAGATACCTCCACCCATACTATGTTTAATTCTCCAAGAGGACCGAGATACCTCCACTAATATAACCAAAGAGAGACACGAGTATACATGACAACACACAGTGGGCAAGTTAAAGTTTTAACCCCGCACATGAATGAAGATTAGGAAAAAATGCAAAATATATACAGACAAATGATGATGTCATAATATATCCAAATATTACAAAGATCCCTACGCTATAATACATGGGTTAGGCCACTGGAGGATTTACTGCGCCAACTTTCGAAGGTTCCTCCGTATTAGCCCCCACAGAACTCTATGACACAACCACCAAAGGAACTCTTATGTCACCCCCCAAAACATCCTCGGGTCCATCCCTCTGAAGGTTCCCTAATTCAGATGCTAGTGGGACCTCACGAATGAACTCTAGAGGCCCTTTTGGCTCAACCCTCACGGGACCCTGTGGCATAACCTCCGAAAGATTCCCTTCATTAACCTCCAAAAGTCTTTCGCCTCAGAGCATGAGACCTCGACCATTGGAGTAGAAGGTAAGCCACTTACCTCCTAGCGGATATAAGGCAACAACTCCATACAGATATCTTCTTAAGACTCGCTTGAGGGATTGTAGACATCAAAACCTACCCCCGTTTTCACCACCTCCCAACAACATCGAAGATCTAAATTACTTAAGTTAAGTGGCCCTGCTGCCACCTGAACAGAACAAATAAGGTTGCGTTCATATTGGTCCACGTAACCATCAAACTCTCGTAACTCTCCCTCAGTAGCAAGCCTCACAACTCTCTCTGTTTCAACACTCTTTTCAAGTTGTTGAACCCTCCGCTCCATGACCTCTTTCAATTTTTCCTTCTCCTGAGGACGCGATTCATTTCCTCATTCATCTCTTTTATCTCTACAGTAGCTTTTGCAGTTGTTTCCCTCTACGCATCAGCATCTGCTTGGACAAGTTCACACTTTCTGGGCTCGTTGGCAACTAGTATCTCAGCTCCCTTCAAACTCTCATAGACCTTCTCCAACTACTGTTACATGACCTTAATCTCTTTGGTTATTGAAGTAATCTTGTCGTTCGCCTCAAAAAGCTCATACTCCTTGGCAGCCAACTCATCTTGATGATGAGCGCAAGTCACCCAACATTAGTGAAAGTTAAGTGTATCTCTGTGTCTGCCTCACAGAGGGAGTATTACAACTCGGCAGCTAACCGAGTGGCCTCAGCATAACGGACCCCCTATGGATTTGGAGAAAGATCCACAACACCTTTTCTAGCCTACGAAGGCCACATCACTAGAACCCCCACTACTGAGAAACCCATACCTTCAGTCGACCGAGCCGCGAGGTAATTAGACTTCTTTAGAGAATCTGCCATCAACACAAATATTATTCACCAAACTTAATGAAGCAATCGAATAGTCAAACTAGGTAACGTACCTATCGCAATTGGGGCAATAGACACAGCAATGACAGAAGCCTTAACGCCTTCAAATAAGGTATCAACCCCAAAGCTCAACCCCTCATTCAACAATAGTTGACTTTGGGACCATGGGTATCTCTGCTGGCGCCCTTGTCATAGGAACCCATACCTCTTCAACCACTTTGCTCCTCTTTTCCTCTGAAGCACCCATCTTCTCTTTTCAAAATCTCCAACGGGGGCATCTTCCTCTTTTTACCCCCAAGAAAGCGATCTTTATACTTAATTACTTCCAAGGCCTAGATTTTGTAGGTATCTCCACCCCGACCCCTCCCTCAACCTCAATTGGAGGGTCCACCCTTTCCTCCTACTATTGACCCACAAGGATGCTGACCGAAAATGTTCCGGATGCCTTCACCATTAAAGTCCTAGAAGGCACGACCCTAGCATCTGCGAACAACAAGTCAAAGTGTTAAGCAAGATTTTTGGGCATAGCTGCAATAAAGCAAATCACCCACTAACATTTACAGGCCATCGCCTACACCACGACTCGAACCAACCCACACCAAGATTTCCCTTACCTTTTGTGGGTACTACAGCGGTCATACCAACAAGCGTTGGGTCACTCGACGCCCTCGAAACATTAACGCCACCCACATTCGCTCCTTTTTATGGAGGTTTTAGTCATTTCGTTAACCACATAATAACCAATCTGATAAAGCATGCCCCCTCTGCATTAACCTCTGGAGCTGAGTTCTTAACATATTTTACCCTACAAGGTGCTGGAGTCGATGACCACTTCCTACGCGGAAAACAACCATAGGCGATTAGCTAGTTCCTCACATTTGGCTTATCCCCAACAAGCACTCGGGCCATCTTCTCATTCTCTTTGTACGACCATGTAGCCTTACCTGTCAATGCGCTCGGAGGAGGCGCATAACCCTTTGCCAGCTGCTAAGTCTTATAGTTGGAAGGGCTCTGCTCGCGGAAGCACACTTTGAATACACTTCGCAAAGTGATATGATTCTCCACATTCAACCATTTACCCTTCCTTAAATTGATGAACTGCTTCTCTTCTGTCTCTGACAGTAGGCTAATGGACGTCCTTGTATCCTACCCAAACACCCTTCATTTCAGAGGAAAGACAAAGCTACCAGACAATCTCCGTGTCACCCTTATATACTTGCAGCAATCCACCCTCCAACTTATCAGAACTACTACCCCTCAATTGGATCTCCAATAAAATCATTTTTCCCATGACGCATTGTAAAGCCCAACAATCCTGGAGAACTCTGTGGAGCAACCGGACTAAGGGTAAACAACCTCTTAAAAACCTTCACAGATGGTTTCCACTCCTCCCTTACACACTCGAGGAGGTAACTGATGACAAGCCACCAAGATAGCCTAATCAGTTGCCCCAGAGCCACACCGTAATCAGTCAACAACACACAAGCAAACTTATGCAATGACAAATAGAACCCAGCCTCAAACAGATACAGTGGCAAGTAGCACCACTCCATAGCTCTATCTTTCCCCTCCCCATAATCGCTCAAATGGGCAAATCTGGTCAGAACCTCAACCTCAAACTCAAAGTTCAACCACAACAGCCCATGAGATTCTAGCAATCTTGTCATATCATATCGATTCGTCTTATATTCCAACTCATTCCTGATTACATCTGTCGGCCGGTTAACCTCTATTTTCTTTTCTATAGCCTTCGCACCTTTCACCATCTTAAAGAAAATGGACGAACAAAAATGAAGCCCAATAGAAATAAAACTAGCCAAAATTGAAGAGAAAAAATCCGAAGATGAATTAGGGATTTAGTCTTTCCAAACTTATAGGCCGCCAAAAATGCGCTTCAAAATAACATAATATGAGTTCTCTGCTCTAGACCGTTCAGGAAACGCCACGAGTAAAAAGCCGCCAACATTTATGTCAATGATGGCCTATATTCTCAGAAAACGACCCTATCAAAAGTGGACAATGTAATGCCCCAATTTTGATCTAGATTTAAAGTACTATATTTGGGTCACTCAAAAACTGACCCATCAAATTTCCAATTTAAAACCATAATTTTAGCCATCATTTGAAATCATTAAACATTCATAAATTCATGAAGGTAGATAAGTATTAAAATTTAGTTTACAAAACAGGAGCTCTAAGTTTAAAACATCGTATACTAAAATAATATTTCAAATAGAGTTGCAGGCTCAACAGCGGTAAGGTCCTATGAATACATTAGCTCAAACTAAAATAACAAGTATTGTGCTCTAAAGCGAATGTGATGCTAAGAACTCCTTCCTCGATGTGCTCCTCGGCCACGACCCACATACTAACCTACGAAAAAAACAATGATTCTGAATGTTGAGCTTACAAAGCTCAGTGGTACATTTCTACTCTACCATAATTCATGATTATCATAAAATAAGCATGCAAGATAGATATAGTTTAAAGATCATAGATAAGGCTTTACTATCTATGAGTTATCTTCTAGCCTACCCTAGCTACAGTTCTTAGATCATCTATCACAAGGTATCATTAAGCTTACAACAAGTCATACATGTTTCTACAAGACTTTGTCATACTCGAGGTCACATAGCCTATCGAAATACTTGAGCTCACACAGCCTATCGAGCTAATACACTTCATAACCTGATCACTCAGCCATCGGGTGCATAGGCTATCATAACTTGTCTCTAATCGCATCCAAACCACCCAAAGTGTTACTAAAGTTTACAAAGTTATTTATGGGTATATTAGAGTCATCTAACACCATTCACATCATCAAATTCATTACTTTGATTACCAAAAGCAAGCTCCACCTATACAATACCCATAAACCATAACATCAACAAAGCAATTATTTTATGATCCTCAAGAATAATAGGAGTCAGAGATATACTGACCTTTTAGCAACTAATCCGAATTTTCTTCACACACTCAAAATCCTCAACTTCTTCTCTCTGGATCCAACTTGAATAAACCCCAAAACACCTTATTTTTAAGAAAAGAATACCACTTTCATGAAGCTCTTGGAATGGTGATTAACATACTTGAATTTCAAATCTTGGATGGAAGAAATGATGAAGAAAGCTTGGATTTTTAGGCTTTGTTGGTTTGGTTTCTATGGAGAAGATGATAGGAAAAGGGGGAGAAGAAAATATGAGAAAAATGGGTGATATCACAAACCCACTCTTTTTCCTCATCATTTCCACGTGAAGAGAAAGAGAAATTAAGGGAGATAAGCCTTTAATTTGAAAAGGGGTGAAATTACAACATAAAATCCTCCACTTTCACCCTTGTCACAATTTGGTCACTACCTAAGCTTATGTAGCTCAATTCTCATCCACTAGGACCAAACTTGGCCCAACGAGTCCAATGGGCCAAACCAACATATAGGTCCATAACCCGGGTCAACACTCATACGTTGACTAAAAAATTTGGATCATTACAACTCTCCCCTCCTAAAAAAATTTTGAAACCATATGAACAGGTTTTCATACCTTTAAAGGGGATCAACATAAAATAACCTCAAACAATACTGCCCAGACATCAACTCAAAGAACTCACTTCGTACGAGTTTCACCTCGATTAACAACCCCCTCTACCGTTATTTGCAATTTAAAACTATTGAACTCGACCTCATATGTGCCCGGACACGACACCTCTTCGAAGATATACTACTTGGAACACTTCTTCGTCTATCATTAACACTATGACCAACGTTTCCAAGAAAAAGTGAGACTTCGACAACCGAACTCTTTCATCGATCTATCTTGAATTAACAACCATTCTTTCCAGCTTGGCTCGCCATGACGGGACTTAACACTTCACTTAACTAGATCTTGCCCTAACTTGAATGAAAGTTAACTCGTGACCATGCGATTCCACTACTCGAGCCACTTGTTTTCAGACAAAAATCATTTCCGCTTAATAACTCTTACCTAGAGATCAAAACTCCCCTAACTATACTCGAAGTTCGAACCTGCTCTTCAAACCCAACCACTTAATTCCAATGAAAAGTTGTACTGGTACTCTAACAAGCCCTCAAGGATTTTCAAATGGTTCTTTCAACAAGATATGTTGCAATGCAAAAATTTCGGTTCCACATAACCATAGAAGATAACCCACATTTTCATTGTGCTACTGTGACAATCTTCATATTGTTTAACCATACTTGTAGACACCTCATCTCAAAACTCAGTAGAGCAAACACTCGAATCACCTAACTCAAGATTATAAAGATGCAATCGTGAGTCCAAACCACTTCACAACCTGTCCTTAGAGTCCAAACATCACATCAAAAATAGTCTTAATCACGACTTTCTTTTAACCTTCAACTTAAAATATTCAAATTCTGAATGATCATACGAAAACCTCAAAAATCTTTAACCCATTACAGTCTTATCAACCTCGAGAAACAGGTAACGATCCATCATTGTTATACATTATCTCACAACATCAACACACCACTCTTCGCCTCACCAACAACGGCATGTCCCAAGGTGAACCACTTGGAGACGACACCCGTATTCACTCACTTTCACAAATGAGTCCACACTCTAGAAGTTTAGTCAGTGTCATACCACAAGTTGATGGACACTAACACTGAACTCGATGTTACCTCTATCATGGGTTCTAATCCACAATCAAGGGGTAAGCCCACTAATTCCTCGAAGAGTACCTCAACATCTTCTTAAATTTTCATAACTCTAAAGCTTCAGACTCTCAACCCTCATATCCATAACGTGGGCTAAGAACGTCTTGTAACCTACAAGACTCTCTTTGAACAAACATCACATAAACACGACCTTCACACTAGAGAAGTAATGGTTTCCTGCGCCCATTGCCCACAAATAGGTTTTCCAAAAACCATTAAACTTCGAGACTCTCGCTCGAAAACTAGGGCATATATTGTGCTCACACGACCAACCTAAACTAAGTGTAACATCCACTAACTAGGGATAGAGCAAATTTAACAAGTCTATAGGGACGGTTACTCTCAATCCTCACTCACCAACCACAGTAAAAACCTTACCTACTAGCACTTACAAATCTTACAAATTAATCAATCCAATATCAAATTCTAGATCCTATCACAACACTTATTCAACACGAACCAAAACCATTGTATGAATAAAAGATCAAATTTCTATCAAAGCAATAACTAAAACCCAAAACAAATTATAGGTACCTGACATATCATATATGGCAAAGCTGTCATCTTGGGATTAAACATCAGAATGTCTAGCAATGACTTAAGGGTCAAGTCTGACGGCAGATCTCATAGTACCTCCAATCTAATATCCAAATAATGCCCTAACACCACCTCTAGCAAAACTCTGATCATGCCGAGAAGAAGTCAACCTCTGAGACTGAACAGGTGTACCATCATTCATAACTAGGTAGTCATTCACCATATGACCTGGTGTCCGGCACCTATAGCAAAGCCTCTAAAGCGAGAAACATACCTCAAGGTGATGTTGACCACAATACTCACAAGCTGGTAGAAGCGATACTCCTGATGAATCATCAGTATTCCATTCTAGAGTAGAAATTAATGAACCCGTATGAACCCATAGTCTGGATCCCCGACCGTGCTTCGGTAGCTAAGCTAAAGTAACTCTCTTCGTATACCTCAAAGAAGGGAACCTCCTATACGGAGCTTGAGAAGCATCTATGATGTCCCCATAAAATAGCCTCTAGAGTCCTCAATCTAACTAGGTGTTAAACCCTGAAGACGTTCAAATGCCTTTGCACAATTGGCTAACTCTAAAAATGTACCAAGTTGACCTACAGTCACATGCATCTGAAGGTCAACCTTCAATCCATGTCTAAACCTCTTACAACTTAACTCTTCGGTGGTAACTAACTCTGGGCATAACGGCTCAACCATAGAAAATCTTGCTCATACTCAAACACTATCTTGTCCCCTTGAACTAGATGCATGAATAGATTTCTCATCTCATCCATGTGAACCTCATTGATGCACTTCTTCATGAAATCTTCAAAGAAGACATCATATTTTAGAAGTGCAAATTGTAGTCCCAACTCAACAGTCTTCCACTATTCATTGGCATTGCCCTTAAGGAGGGAAATGATACAATCGAGATCATTATCTGAACTACCCCTCATCTATCTTAGAATTCTCTAAGTGTCTATTAACCATTAGTCAGCCTTGATCGGGTCATCTTCACCCAAACCTTTAAAATCTTTTGGCCCAAAATGGTGAAGCCTCTTATGAGGGATCTTAGATTGCCTCAGGATAGCTTGCACTACTTATAAGAGAGCAGAGGTAAGATCATAGAGGTGGCTCGCCCCTCTACTTCTTGTGCCTCCCGAAAGACACATGTCCTCAACATCCATGATAGAATCTTCACGAAGTCCTTCACTTGAGAGACATGGCTCTCCTCACGACTTTTTTGAAACACAAGGAAACAAGGTAGTCTTATTATGATTCCCAGTCTTGGAAGAGTACACTTAAATTTAGGGGGTTGTATTCACTAGACACCTTACCACGACTTCTATACCACCTTGGGATTTCCTAGAACTGGCTAAACCTAAGCTATGATACCACTAAATGTAACACCCGATCCTGATCTAGATTCAAAGTACTATTTAGTTTACCACTATGATACCATAATTTTAGCCATCATTTAAAAGCATTAAACATTCATAAATCCATTAAGGTAAATAAGTATTAAAATTTAGTTTACAAAATAGAAGCTCCAAGTTTAAAACATCGTATACCAAAATAATATTTCAAATAGAGTTACAGACTCAATAGTGGTAAGGTCTTATGAATACATTAGCCCAAACTAAAATAACAAGAATTGTACTCTAAAGCGAATGCGATGCTGGAACTCCCTCCTCGATGTGCTTCTCGGCCATGACCCACATACTAACCTATAAACGGAAACAATGATTCTGAACGCCGAGCTTACAAAGCTTAGTTGTACATTTCTACTCTAACACAATTCGTGATTATCATAAAATAAGCATGCAAGATAGATATAGTTTAACGAGCATAGATAAGGCTTTACTATCTATGAGTTATCTTCTAGCCTATTGTTACCTCTCCAAAAGTACTATTTTTAATACCAATCTTACAATGCTTTTTCTTGTTTTTAGGTACATTTAGTTGCATAAGGTTGTTAAAATCATGCATTTGCATAAGGAGTTTAGAATTATGTCTATGCTAGTGTGAATGGTTGTTTTGTTGGCAATTTTGCAGGTTTAGCATAGTATTTGGTACAAAAAAGCAGTGTAGTAAGGAATGCTAGAGAGAATACCGAGTGCGGTTGGCACAGATGGACCAAACAATGGCAAGCATCGGTTGGCAGAGAAGTGAACTTGATGACATGCCAAGAACCCTTGGCAATGTCAGCCCGAAAAAATAAGACCATATCAGGCTGCAAAAAAATAACATTTGATCGAACTCTAAAAAAATAGGATGGCAAAAAAATAGGATGCCAAGTCTATCTGGCACAGATGGATCGAACGATGCCAAGCTCGGCTGCCAAAGGATTGATGGCATATGACATCAGCCCTAGTGAAAACCTTATCAGCTTATCACTTTAAATCTGGATAAGATGATCACATCCCTTATCCCTTGCGCATTCAAATTCAAACTCAAAGGCTTATCTTATGCCCTCCTTGCACGCCTATTTAAAGACCAACCAAGCAAGCATTCAATGTGTGGTTCTTGGCGGAACTTGGAGAGGATTTCATTGACGATCGGGAGAGAAAGGCTGCGTGGTTCGACCAGCTAGACCGAGGGCTTGGAGCCATTGAAGGGTTGCATCGAGAGACCTCCTTCTTGACCATTCTCTTTGATTAGTTATTTTTATTTTTTAATGATGATGTATTTTGAAAACGTTGATGGTTTTTCGGTTAAATCCATCACCATGAACTAATTTAATAGTTGGTGGGGGATGTTTGTGTTGAAACGATGTTTTCATGTTTAGTTTTTAATAATAAATCTGCCTTGGTAATGTTTTATTTATTCGGCATACTTTAATGTTTTCTTAATACTATGCCAAGCGAGAGCCGGCACTGTTGGCCTATTGCTCCTCAATATCTTAACAGACTTGGGGTGGCAACAATCAAGTTGTTGAATACTAAGGAGAGAAGCTTCGAGAAAAGTCGTTGAAGTAGATGAACTTACTTCGGGAGTGAAATCTACCCCTTAGGAGTATAGATTGGATCTTAATCAAATTGGTTTATTTAAAAGCATGCACTATAGAGATATAGGGTTTTTTACATGATCAATTTAGGGCAATGACCATCGAGAGAGGCTTTGCTAATTTTGAATCTGCTCGGCAAACAATGCCAAGACAGGTTGTTATTGAAGGCTGGTACGACATGAATAGCGTGAAAACCAGGCACTCATTGCCAACGCTCATTATTCATTAAAACACATTCCTTGCCAACATCTTTACTTTACTTTCATTTCTTTTCTTTCCAATTATTTCCAAAACCAATTTCAAAACAAAATAACTTTTCCTTAAAGCAAGTAATAATCAAAGTAGTTGAATTCCAAGTCAATCTCTGTGGGATCGATACTCAGCTTACTGCTATATTACTTGCAGACCGTGTATATTTGCATGCAAAAGACTCATCTTGGCACTGTTTTATATTTTTCCAACACATAACTTTTGCCTCTTTTGTCAGCATTTCACCGAGAGAGTTTACAAGTTTTTGGCGCCGTTGCCAGGGATTGCGACGAATTTATTGCTTTAATTTTTTTGTTTTTTTTTATTTTACTAACTTTTTGTTTTGATCATTAATTTTTTCTCCTTTTTAGGAAAGCTACAAAGAAGAGTATGGGCAGCCACATATGGTATGATGATTACTACATTTTTCCCACTTATGACTACCAATATTCAACTCCAAGAGCTGTCCATGAGCAAAGACGATATGAAAAGCATGAATAGGATGCCTATACAACACTATCGGCACAGATTTCTAACTTGAAAAACATGATTACATCAATGCAAGTGCCTAAAAAG
Source organism: Hibiscus mutabilis (assembly GCA_019671005.1). Taxonomy (NCBI): domain Eukaryota; kingdom Viridiplantae; phylum Streptophyta; class Magnoliopsida; order Malvales; family Malvaceae; genus Hibiscus; species Hibiscus mutabilis. Next base: position 30,399,502 of record CM033740.1, on the reverse strand, counting down.
TTCATCAAAAGGCAAGCAACACATGTTGTTTGTTCATATTGTAGAGGATGTCACTTGTTTGACAAATGCCCCTTCAACCCTAATTCCTATTGTTACACGGGGCACTGTAATGTGAACAACCCTTCCTCCTACAAGTTCAACCAAGGATGGAACCAGCAGCAGAATATTTTTTGGAATAATCAAGACGATGATTATTTTTACGCACCTAACAACTTTACTGTGCCACCAGACTTCAACCAAATGTCATCCCAAGATAGCATTCTTCATGAGAAATCAGCGACAGGTCTTTATGGATCCAACAGATCGTTTGGCATGGCAGGATTGCCTTCAAAAATGTCGATGCACAACAATCCACCTCAAGAGCAAACTAATTATATTAGAAACACATTTGAAGAAGCCTTGGATGCTATGAGAGGCTTGGAAGAACAAGTCAGGAGGCTTGCCAATGCTGTGAATGACATGCCTCAAGAGAACGAGATAGAGCTTCCATCAAGGCAGCAAGAGATGGCAAACGCTTCGGTTAGTGGTAACAATCAAAATGCCATAGCAACGCTATATCAACAAGCTGGCAATTTTCTTCCTCCATCTGCTCCTCAAGGAATTCAGAATCAACATTACGAGTATCAGGTTTTTCCTAACATATTTGAATCAATAGATTATACTGATGAAGAGTATTCTACAACAGGTACATTGGACTCATTAGTGGTAATAAAATATGAGGAAAAATTTAAGGGCAAGGATCCCGAACACAAAAACATCGAGGGAAAGCTAGATAATGTTGCCAAGTTCGATGCTAGGGTAGAAGGGCAATATTCTGAAGTTTCAAACCAAGAAGACGGCGGCAAGCAGCCAATTATTTGCCAGGAAGAGAACTTAGTGCCAGCGGGTGAACCTAAAGAATTAGAGAAAGAAGAGGTAGAGGTTGATGATGACATACCATTATCTGATGCCAGACCTCTAGAAACTCTACCATATGATACGGATGATGTTCGGCAAAAAGGCAAAGCTGACACTCCCCTAAGTGGCAACCAAGTCGAGATTTTAACGTATGGAAAAGAGCTAATTGTTTGCCATGCGAATAAATCAATGCCAGCGGAAGAAACCAAAGAAGCTGAGAAAGGGGAAGCAAGCACCAGCAGTGCCAGATCTGAAACTGATGCCAACACTATCACGGCAAAACTAGTAGAGCTAGTAATTGCCAACCCTACATTGGTAAGACAAATAAATGTTAATTTTTATGTTGACAAAGCTCTTAAGTGTGCAGATGAACCTGAAGAATGCCATGCAGTTGAGCCAATGGAATCCATTTTGGATGAGAACCTGGCATTGACTTGCCAAGGAATGAAAGCTGATGCCATAAAACAACAGTGCGATGGTAAAACAATTGAGCCACAAAGAATATCGATTCTGGTCAGGGCTGATGCCATGAAGCGAGGTGTGCTCAAATGGCTTGTTGCTGGAAGGAAAAGTGGATGCCAATTGACTGAGAATGAAGAGCTAGAGTAAGAGAATTTGGCTGTGACAATAATGCCAGAGATGGTGCTGCCAGAAATTAAAGATTTACCTAAGAATGCTATGGCAAGTCTGGAACCGGTTGAGGATACATACACCTTGGCATCAAACGAAACAGAAGGACCACAACCTAAGCACTACTAGGGTTCTTAATTCAATCAAAGATTTGATAGGCCTACAGGGAAGAGGTATTTTAGTTTTCTGATATGGTTATTCAAAACCCTCATGGCAAAACATTCTCCCTTGTTTAGCAATCTAGAGTTTGGCATACTCAAAGGTAAGCAATTCTTTGGCTTTCTATGTTGGTTATTCAAAAAAAAGATTGCCACAGACTGAAGCACTACCGAGAAGGAAATCGGAATAATGCCAAAAAGACCATTCTCATTGTGAAAATTCAATAACTCTTTGCCAACTCAATTTGATCATTGTGAATAATTTAGGAGAATTATTTTTTCAGTACTTAGGATATCTTAGTTTTAAATTTTTACTTTTTTATTTATTTTCTATTTTCAAAGGTTCCTTTGAGTGAATGCAGGATTTTGTTGCCAAGGCAATGACTGGCATGGGGTGATTGAACAAAATGCAGAGAATGAACTTGTTGTAGAGGATGAACACACCAAGTTTGCGGAAGCCTTGGACGATGCCAAGAGGAAGATGATGTTGAAGGAACTTTGTGAACTTGTCACTAAGTGGACTGCATCATCAAAATGCCATCAGACGGTGAAGCGGCTGGCATTGAAAGACTGGCATTGTTACATTCAATCATCATGGGCCGCAAGATCAATATTGGCTGTATCATTATTGATGAACCTTATAAATATCATGGTAAGGATAATGGGAGTTTATGTTTCCTTTTATTAATTTCTAACATTTGCATGCAGCATAGCATGCCAAAGTTTGATATAGATCAAGAGCTCAAGGGAACGACGATCACTCCTGCCTTGTGGAGGTAACTCATTACCAAGGAGAAAGGCAAGGGAAAAGTTGTTAAGTCTGTGCCAAAGGCCAGGATGCCAAAGGTAGTGCCCGAGACTCCGATGTCATCTGGTTCATTGGCAATGTTTTCCCAGATATATCAATGCCAGGAGGTCATCCTCCAGAAATTAAAGAAGGCCAAGGAGCGAAACTCGATGCTTTAGCAGTATGTTCATGTCAGGGACTATGCCATGAAGAAAAAACGTAAGGACATGTCTGTCCACACACTGCCAGTATTTTTTTGAGTTCCCTGCAGACCTCCTTGCCAAGGATGACATGCCAGCCAGACCACACTTTGTCCACGCGTTGACCCAGTCTGATGCCACCATTATTCAAGAATTCTATGTCTATCTTGTGACCAAGATTCGCCCTTCTTGATGATTAGAGGTACGTGTGTGTGTTTTGATGAAGGATATATTAACACTATGTTTGATTTGGATGGTGCAAGGGATGAATATTTTGAGTATGCCAATTTGATGAATGCTGCCAAGAGAAAAAAGTTGCTGGCAGATTCGTGTGAGCCTGGCACAACATAGGCAGTGTCATCGAAGGGCCACCAAATGGTGAAACGATTGGCATTAAAACATCAAACAAGTGGATGGAATCAATTTGTAAAGGCTAATATGATGCATACAACCCACAATGAGACCATATCGACAGAAAGGCTAATTTTATTGCACTCCATCATGATGGGGTGCAAAATTAACGTTGGCAGGCTCATCATCGATGAAACTTATAAATGTACAGCAAGAGGTAATGGTATTTTGTTCTTTCTTTTGTTAATTTCTAACATTTGCATGCTCCATGGTGTGCCAAAGCTTGATACAGATAAAGGTCACAGGATCAAGGGAACAACAATCACAACTGCTATTTAGAGAAACCTTACCGTTGCCGAGCCAAAAGACAACGGCAAAAGAAAGGCAAAAGTGCCCACACCAAAGCCAAAGGTGTCAAAGGCAGTGCCAGCCACCATGCTAGCCAGTTCACTGGCAGTGCTGTCTTAAATTTACCATCACAGGAGATCATTCTCTAAAAGTTAGAGACAGACGAGGAACTCGATGATAAGATAAGGAACTACACAAAGGAGATGGATGCTATCATCAGGGAGGTTCTTGAATAAAATGTATCATGATTTTGTGTCAGCATTTCCAAATTTTCCTATCGAGCCCTCTATCAGCGATGATGCCATGCCAGCCAATCCACACAAGAAGAAGTCTACGAAGGGGAGTCATCATCTTCCTAAACTCTTTTACATGACATTCCATTGTATTTACATGATCATGCATGTTATTTTTATGTTTTCTTGTATATATGTGTTATTTTCATGAATTGAGGACAATGCACATCTTGGGTTTGGGGGTGTGCATTTCCTCACATTTATGCCATGCCATTCATTTCACGCTTAATTTCTGTTGCCATGCCATTTGCCATGTCATCTGGGTCTTTTAGAATAGATGTATACCCAACCACTAAAAAGAAAAAAATGCCTCGGTTTAATTTTGAAGAATGTTAACACTTGTTAGGCAAGTCTAATTTGATCTAGGTGTCTGTCCAATAAAGAAATTTTAATCTTTAGTTGCAATGCCATGCTAGCAGAATAGTTATGCTAGGTTTGCTTGGTAATTGATCTCTAGTTTAGGGAATTGAACTTACACTTAACACATAGTATGTATCTAATTCCTTAGCAAACTTAAACCTTTTGAAACTATGCTCAAATTTAAAAAAATGATGCCAGAGTAAAAGAAATAAATAAGGCAGCAATGTTCTGCCAAGGCAAGAAAAAAATAGTACTCTCATCTACCTTGGGGATAATAAGCTACTTGGGGCTTCGTGGTTTGCTCCCTCTTAGTTATCAAGTCCAAAACTTTAGGGTATGAGTTGAAGAGAAAGCCTAGTGATGTCTAGATTAAAGTGAGGATTCATGGTATGCTCCCTCTTATCTCTCACGCTAAATAGTTTCACAAAGCAAGCTTAAATTAATGCTAACAAAAACTCTTGGCAAAGAAAAAAGAAGAAAAAAATAAAATGAAAAAAAATATCTGAGTTTAGGTAGTAAATTTGTCTAAGGGAGTGAAAGGATACTCGATACATATTGCCTACACATCATGCACTGTTCATAACTTAGACTAGAGTTATATTGCTGCACTTGAATTACAACATGCTTGCATTATTGCACTGAGATACTGAGGACAGAAATAGAGCCAAATTCTGCTTGCCAATATGTGTTGGCATTCAACCAAAATTTTGTCGAGGTAACATTTTCACAGTTTTTGTTTTTATTTGTTTTGCGTTACTTGAGGACAAGCAATGAGTTAGGTTTGGGGGGTGTCACCTCACTAAAAGTACTGTTTTTAATGCCAATCTTACTATGCTTTTGCTTGTTTTTAGGTACATTTAGTTGCATAAGGTTGTTAAAATCATGAATTTGCATAAGGAGTTTAGAACTCTGTCTATGCCAGTGTGAATGGTTGTTTTGTTGGCAATTTTGCAGGTTTAGCATAGTATTTGGCACAGAAAAGCAGCGCAGTAAGGAATGCCAGAGAGAATACCGAGTGTTGTTGGCACAGATGGACCAGACAATGGCAAGCATTGGTTGGCAGAGAAGTGAACTTTATGCCATGCCAAAAACCCTTGGCAATGTCAGCCCGAAAAAATAGGACTAGATTAGGCTGCAAAAAAATAGCATTTGATCAAACTCCGAAAAAATAGGATGGCAAAAAAATAGGATGCCAAGTCTGTCTGGCACAGATGGATCAAACGATGCTAAGCTCGGCTACCAAAGGATCAACGGCATATGACATCAGCCCTAGTAAAAACCTGATCAGCTTATCACCTTATCAGCTTATCACTTCAAATCTGGATAAGATGATCACAACCCTTATCTATTGCGCATTCAAATTCAAACTCAAAGGCTTATCCTATGCCCTTCTTGCACGCCTATTTAAAGACCAACCAAGCAAGCATTCAATGTGTGGTTCTTGGGGGAACATGGAGAGGATTTCATTGATGATCAGAAGAGGAAGGCTACGTGGTTCAACCAGCTAGACCGAGGGCTTGGAGCCATTGAAGGGCTGCATCGAGAGACCCACCCCTTCTTGTTCATTCTCTTTGTTTAGTTATTTTTATTTTCTAAAGATGATGTATTTTCAAAACGTTGATGGTTTTTGGTTAAATCTCTCACCATGAACTAATTCAATAGTTGGTGGGGATGTTTGCATTGAAACGTTGTTTTCATGTTTAGTTTTTAATAATAAATCTACCTTGGCAATGTTTTATTTATTCGGCATACTTTAATGTTTTCTAAATACTATGCCAAGGGAGAGCTGGCACTGTTGGCCTATTGCTCCTCAATATCTTAACAGACTTGGGGTGGCAACGATCAAGTTGTTGAATACTAAGGAGAGAAGCTTCGAGAGAAGTCGTTCAAGTAGATGAACTTAATTCGAGAGTGAAATCTACCCCTTAGGAGTATAGATTGGATCTTAATCAAATTAGTTTATTTAAAAGCATGCACTATAGAGATATAGGGTTTTTACATGATCAATTTAGGGCAATGACCATCGAAAGAGGCTTTGCCAATTTTGAATCTGCTCGGCAAACAATGCCAAGACAAGTTGTTATTGAAGGTTGGTACGGCATGAATAGCGTGAAAACCAGGCACTCCTTGCCAACATCTTTACTTTACTTTCATTTCTTTTCTTTCCAATTATTTCCAAAACCAATTTCAAAACAAAACAACTTTTCCTTAAAGCAAGTAACAATCAAAGCAATTGAATTCCAAGTCAATCTCTGTGGGATCGATGCGCAGCTTATTGCTGTATTACTTGCAGACTGTGTATACTTGCACGCAAAAGACTCATCTTGGCACTGTTTTATATTTTTCCAGCACATAACTTTTGCCTCTTTTTCCAGCATTTCACCTAGAGAGTCTACACCTACCCTAGCTAGAGTTCTTAGATCACCTATCTCAAGGTATCATTAAGCTTACAACAAGTCATACATGTTTCCACAAGACTTTATCATACTCGAGGTCACATAGCCTATTGAGATACTGAGCTCACACAACCCATCGAGCTAATGCAAGTCAAACCCTGATCACTTAGCCATTGGGTGCATAAGCTATCATCTATAGCATCCACACAACATACATAAGTACATCCATACATCATCTACATAATGGCCAACGAAGCCCTACTTTTACTCATGCTCACACAGCCATCGGGTTAAATAAACCATATCTAGATCACCATAGCCACGAATACGTCCTAGACATACTTGGATCACATTAGCCACAAGTAGTCTTTACTTGAGGTCACTCAGCCTATCAGGTTACTCGAGCTAACTCAGCCTATCGAGTTTATACCTTATCCAGATCACCATAGCCACAGATAGGTTTTTAACTTCACCCAAATCACTCAGCCTGTGGGTACGTCTGATGTACTTGTTAACATAGCCTAAAGTACGCATCCCCTTTTGTAAGTACCATAGTATTGACTCTAGGACATCTGAATTCCTTTTTATCAACATAAGATAACACATACTCCTTGAGCATTGATACACCTCATCACGGGGTAAGCCGTTAAAGGCCTCAAAGACTCACTATCAAGCCTTTAGTACAATATAGAAGATATCTAGTCATTTCTACAATTCAAGTCTCATTATCGAATTATCATCGACTTATTAATCAACATAATCACCTTTAGTGAATACACAATTTATTCAATGGTTTAATCATGCCATTAGCCATTAATCGATAAAACATCGCTTCTATGTCCATTTGAAACATTTCTCAACATTTAGAGCAATGCCCAGCATCGTCTTTCATAAGGTATAGAAACCTTCCTAAAAGTATAGAAACATTTCCCCAAAGGTATGGAAACCTTTCCTCAAAGTATGGAAACCTTTGCCCAGAGGTTTGGAAACCTTTGTTTGGAAACCTTTCTAAAGGTATGGAAACCTTTTCCCAAAGGTTTCGAAACCTTTCCAAAGGTATAAAATCCTTTTCCCAAAGGTTTTGAAACCTTTGCTCCAGAATCCATTTTTTTGTAAAAATTCATAAGGTATCGAAACTTGTTCATGTGGTTTCGAAACCTTAATCCTAGAACCACTTTCTAAGGCTTGGCAATCACTCATAACTTGTCTCTAATCGCATCCAAACCACCCCAAAGTGTTACTAAAGTTTACAAAGTTATTTATGGGTATATTAGAGTTATCTAACACCACTCACATCATCAAATTCATTACTTTGATTACCAAAAGCAAGCTCCACCCATACAATACCCATAAACCATAAAATCAGCAAAGCAATTACTTTATGACCCTCAAGAATAATAGGAGTCAGAGATGTATTGACCTTTTAGCAACTAACCCAGATTTGCTTTACACACTCAAAATCCTCAACTTCTTCTGTTTGGCTCCAACTTGAATAAACCCCAAAACACCTCATTTTAAAGAAAAGAATACCACTTTCATGAAGCTCTTGGAATGGTGATTAACATACTTGAATTTCAAATCTTGGATGGAAGAAATGATGAAGAAAGCTTGGATTTTTAGGCTTTGTTGGTTTGGTTTCTATGGAGAAGATGACAGGAAAAGGGGGAGAAGAAAATATAAGAAAAAATGGTGGTATCACAAACCCACTCTTTTCCCCCTCATTTCCACGTGAAGAGAATGAGAAATTAAATGAGATAAGCCTTTAATTTGAAAAGGGGTGAAATTGTAACATAAAACCCTCCACTTTCACCCTTGTCGCAATTTGGTCACTACCCAAGCCTATGTAGCTCAATTCTCATCCACTAGGGCCCAAACTTAGACCATCGGGTCTAATGTGTAACACCCTCAACGTATATTCGATATTCGAATACACATTAAAGATATTACTAACTGATTTACACTGATTTTCAGACTTTTAATTTTTTTATTTGCAAAACTAATTTGATTAAACAACCCTTTTTCGGTTTTCACTAAATTACAAATTTGTCTAGAGTCACCTAGTTTTGACCATGAATTAGTTTATAAAATACTTTAAGATATTATTAAAATTAAAATATAATTCAGGGTGAAAACTATGTGTGCTGCCTAGACTCTTTCTTGATTTTAAAATCGCTACGCGATAAACAACCAACTAAGTTTAAAATCGTTTGAAGCCTCAAACTAAGTCATGTTTCTAGATCATACATCCACATTAACTTATAAATAAAGTAAGAAAATTTAGACATACATAAGAAAATTTAGACATACAAAATAGCTACTTATTTAATATCTATACATGCCCTACTAGACTAGGATGTGGTGGTACTTACTGATAATGCAGGCTAACTTGATCCAACGATGTGCAGCTCATCTTCTGCTATCTGGTCCGAAGTACCTACGTGTGATACAAAACACACGCTAAGTATAACTTAGTGAGGCATAATCATAACAATGTAAAACAATGATTATAAATAACTCAGCCCTGCAAAATGGCAAGCAATTTCCAATTGCAATTGATAACATTTTATCATGCATAGAACTACCTTACACGTATAGTTCATTAAACCAATATAATATTCAAATCATAGGATTCGGTCTGTCTTACCAGTCTTGTGTACATTAAGCTTTTTAGCTTAACTACCTGCATAAATGCATTTCAAGTATTATAGCCCAAAGTACAAAATCATGTGATGCTATGGTACGCGAGTCATCACAACGCCGTAGTGTCTACGACACCGTAACATCTGCATCGTCGAAGCGACTGAGATGAGTACGTACTCGAGGACGCTCTTTGCTCCTCATAATCGCACAATTTGTGCTAACAACACCAAAGTGTTTGAACAACGTCGTGGCGTCTAAGTCGACACCGAAGTGTTTAAACATCACCGAAGTAACTGAAACGCACCGTAGTGCTAAGACGCAGCTGCTAAGACTCTATGGATATCCAACTATACCAAAGAATCTCATGTTGTAATACTTGGGCATTCAGTGGCCTAACCACCTGCATAAAAGCATTTCATAAATTATAGCCCAAAATAAAATTTCATGTGAACCTATGGTATACGAGTCATCATAACGACATCGTAGTGTCTACAACGCCGTAGCGTCTGATGGTGAGTACGTACTCGAGGATGCCCTATACTCCTCATTATCGCACCTTTTTGTGCTAGTCGACACTGTAGTGTCTAAACAACACCATAGTGTTTGCAACTCCGTAGTGCCTAATGTCAACACCGAAGTGTCTGGAACGCACCGTAGTGCTGGAATGCAACTGCTGTGACTCTATGGATATCCAATTATACCAAAGACTTTCACACTAGTACTTCGATATAACAATATAATATTTTCACATTCAATATCCAATTCATCAATACTATCATCCATAATTCGATAATGGGCAGTTCATACCCAAATATCTAAAATTTGATTTACCTTGAGTAAATCATTATGCTACAATCATTGTATCAATATGCCATTTAATATTTCATGCTATTTGAATAAATAAGCCATCATACATTTTTATTTATACTAAGGCTGACTCATCACAAGTCTTCCTATTTAACAACATGTCATAAATACATATAATGCACTCACTCATATCATATATATAATAAATAAGTAAAAATGCGCTCACATGGGCCATGCATGATATTAGCCTCACTAAGCTATTTCGATACTTTTTCCTTGCTTTCTTTTGATCTGGTACCCTTAGCCTCGTCAGTAGCTATACAGTACCATTTGAACATACATAACAATATTCATGTTAGATTTTTAATCTAACATTGGTTAACTATACTATACTAGTATAATTATCCGAATATAAAATATTTCCAAAATTTTTAACTTTTTCCTTTAATAATGTCGAATTGTTCATTATGGTCCCTAGTGACCATTTTGCACATTTTGCAATTTATTCAAGCTCGAATCACAATTATTCAATAATTCCATCATTTTCCATTAACTTTTACGAAAGTGACATTTTAGTCACTATTTACACATAAACTTTCAAACTTGTATCGAATAATTAATCCAACATTTCTATAATTTTTCTCACATTTTCCCTAGGGCCCTAGACCAAAGCTGAATTGGTCCTTGAACTAATCATGGCTGTCAAAATGGTCCCTTGTCATTTCTTTTCTTGTCAATTTAATCCCTTCGATTCTAATTTCATTTTTAACTTCATACAACATATTCGAATCATAAAATCTCATAATCATAATAATTTCAAAATATTTTTCCCATAATTTCTCTACAAGCCGGAATGGGTATCTATATTTTCCAATGACTTTATTTTTGTCCAAACGCCATAATCAAACTTCTAAGTTCATAATCTCTTCAAATCCATCACTAGGATAATTTTCACAATATTTCCCTAAATTTCCCCATGTACGCCGAAATGGTCACTTAAAGGACTAGTTGAGGATTTTTCATTCTAACATCAAAATCAACCCAACATTTCATAAATATTTCAAAATTGTCATCCTTGCCAAATGACCAATTTGCCCTCCAACTAGTCTTTATTTACTAGTTTATTTCAAAATTGTAATTCCATTACAATCTAACTAAATTAGCTCCTTCTCAACCGACCACTATTCCATAAATATTATTTTATGATTTTTCATGACTTATGGAACAGTCTCTGAAATTTTAATTCGATCCGATTTCTCAATATTCACTAAATACTTCTACTGTGATTTTACCTTTACCGAGTTATCGCATTTATTCCAAAAATTCTATATTTCCATATTCGGAAAATAAATACTATTATCTCATCAAAACTTCCTTTTCTAAGGACTTAGACTGAATTTTTCTAACTCAGTCTATTATTCTGATAATTATCGAAAACCCTTATCGAGTAAAATTTCTCTTAGAAATCCTTTATCGAAAACCTATACAAATATCCTCTACTCTTACTGAGTCCAAAATATCAATCAAAAACACTTTTATGGAACCTTCCCGAAGGTCACTCATCCTAGTGTTTTCCCTGGTCTGAGCACACTTAATAATAGGGTTCGATCAAAATTCGATACCTTATACTACATTTTTAGTTCTTAGGACCTATCAGATTTTACTCACTGACCGAATTTATCCATCTACAAGATAAAATTATTTATTGATCAAATCCTTTATTATAGATTTAAAATTTTCCTTTCTTTATGATTTAGCAACCAACTTTTGAAAATTGTCATTTTGGTCACTAAACTTTAACCTTCAATTCCCATTCCAATTTTATCGGATTTCAACCAAATTTTGCATGTACCCTAATCAACTTATCCTCTATCTCATGATACCTTTAAACATCAAAAATTCCTTTTTTTAAGCCCTAATTGAAGAAATCCTAGCTTTTCCATTTTTTTGTCACTAAGTTAGCTTTTAAGCTACTAACTTAGTACCAAATGACCTTAATAATGTTTAACGAAATTTGGGGTGTTACAATTCTCCCCTCCTTTAAGAAAATTCTTCCTCGAATTTTCAATTCATGCTTGAGCCACTATTACAAGTACCATTCTGTCAAATTTGTCCCAATTTTTCTATTATCTCTCCTTCCTTGAGACAACTAATACTAATATAATTTTTTGATTTCTTGGATTTTGGTCTTTATAAAATCATCTTACTATTCAATTCAGATGAGGTTTTATTCACTTTTCCTACTTGAACAACTTACCTGAGATGTATCTTCTTGATACTTGACTAATCTTAATATCATACGTCAATTTAGTTATTGACAAGTATATCTTCTAAATTCTTGAAATTTCAATAATACACATTCTAATATGCCCTTCAAGGTTGAACAATCCATTTTGACCATCCACAATCATCCAGATTGAATTCTTTTAGCTTCATTTTACTGGCAATCCATCTTCTTGCCAAAATCCATTGTCCTTTCAGCTCCCTTATCAACTATCTCAGCAGTATAATTGTTCTTCTTATTCAGTCCTTACTCATAAGTATTAGCAGTATAGATATCTTACAATTAGATACTACTGAATCATTTTCATCATACTCTAAACACTCATACCCTCAACTTTTATCTTATGCAAACTGCTAGGTTACTTATGTAGTAATCTCTAGCATTTCAAGTATGTTCATCTAATATATACATATTTCCAGAATAAGGATACTTCCTCTTCTTCTAATTTTTTTTGCGCATATTATTTTATCAAAAACAATCTCAGTATCATTTAACCATAATTTCACCGTCCTACGACTGTCTTTTACCTTAAAATATATGTGAGTTCTTACTATCTAAGTTTATTTGTATCTTATACTATTATAAATATAAATAAAAATATAGGTGTTAAGGACTAACATCTTATAATTACTATATCAGTTCCTTCTAATGCAGATAACTTCACTTGAACTGAAATTGGCTACAATTCTTATTTTACTTTATTGTATCCGTTATGGGTCCTTCCTTGACCCCAAAATTCATCAATTGACGAAATCCATCAACATCTTACTTATCTTATATCAGCCTTATGCCAACTCATACTATTGAGGAGCAACATCAAGTCATGCAATCAACACATAGTAATATGACATCCTAGGGGCATGTATTTACTGACAAACTTATAATAAACTTGGTTTAGCATCCAGAACCGGCTAAACGTGTAGCTCTAATACCACTAAATGTAACACCTTTAACACATACTCGTATTACAAATACACATTAAAGGATGTCACAATATTATTTAGCAGAGTTCTAGACTTGTAATAAATTTTTTTAAACATTTGACATAAAACTAGTTTATAAAATAACTCTTTCTCGACTTTCAAAGTATTCATAGCCTATTTGCAGATTTCTAGTTTTGACCTTGAATTGTTTTATAAACATGTTAGTCAGTTATTAAAATAAGTATGTAACTCAGGGTGAAAACTAGGTACACTGCCTAGGCCATTTCTTGAATTTAAAATTGTTACGCGATATATGATAAATAAAATTTTACCCGATTAAATATCATCACTGGTAATGCTTTAACCATACGAATAATTCATATTTATCTGACTATTAATCAAACTTATACCTTTAAAACTAACGAATAAATTGATACATGCCCACTAGAGAATATCATAAATTAGAATGTCTTACTGATGTTTGGCAGATTACAACTTGATCTATATGCTTGACTCCTCTTCCGGTAAGTTTCCAATAACCTACGTGTGAAACAACGCACGCTAAGTATTAACTTAGAGAGGCAACTATAAATTAAAGTAAAGCATTTCAGTGTATAGAAATAACATAAATAAACAAAATAATATGTATATCATATAAAAATCTATAATCGTATAAAACTGGCTTATCAAAGTCATTCCTCTGTCATATAACAGTGCAATACAGTTCCTGCAAAATGGCAAGTGAGTCCCAATTGCAGTTTATATCATATCATCAAAACTTTATTTTATTAATCAAATATACGTTAAGCTTTTTAACTTAATTGCCTGCATAATTGCATTTCATATATTATAGCCCAAGTACAATATATTGTGATACTTTGGTACACGAGTCATCATAACTGACATTGTAGTGTCTACAACGTCGTAGCGTCTAATGATGAGTACGTACTCAAGGACGCCATTTGCTCCTCATTATCGCACCTTTTGTGCTAGTTGACACCGAAGTGTCTAAACAACATCGTAGTGTCTGCAACGCCGTAGCGTCTGATGTCAACACTGAAGTGTTTAAACAACACCGTAGTGTCTGAAGTCAACACCGAAGTGTCTAAACAACACCGTAGTGTCTGAAGTCAACACCTAAGTGTTTGGAACGTAGTTACTAAGACTCTATATATATCCAATTATACTAAAGACTCTCACGCTAGTACTCGAGCATAACAATATAATGCTTTCACATTCAATATCCAATCCATCAATACTATCATTCATAGTTCGACATTGGGCAGTTCATATCTAAAATCTAAAATCCAAAATCCGATTTATCTTAGATAAATCATTATGCCATATCAATGTATCACATATGCCATTAATATTTCATGCCATTGACATAACTTTGATCAACATACATTTTCATTAATATCAAGGTCAACTTCTCGCAAGTCTCCCTCATATCACAAATATAAAATAAGTAAAAATGCACTTACCTTGGCCACTTAACACGATGCCTCACTAAGTCCTAGTTCGATCATTTCTTTCATAGTATCTCGAACCTTCTTTGATTCGTACTTGACTTCATTAGTCACATGAGTAAAATAAAATATTTGTTAGATTCAAATCTAACAATACCTTAAACATGATGTCTAATGTAATCATTCGAATATAAAATTTCTAAATATTTTCCTTTCTTCCTTGCACTGTTCAAAAACTCTTTATGGTCCTTAGTGACCAATTTGAACTTCCAATCTGGTCCATAATTTTTTTCTACTTGGCCGAAATGGTCACTTAAAGATACAAGCTCCCAACTCTTAAATTTAAGCAATTTAAGCATGTTATTCATCAATTGAATCCAAGTACATATCATTTCCAGCCATAACAGATCAGCCCCTAACTTTATTTAATTTTTGTTTTGGTCACTTAAAGCAATTCAACATAATTCTTTAATCCAATCACTAAATCAAGCATGTACAAACCTTAATCTTTTATAAACATCCTTAATTTCACAAATGAATCCTAAACCCTAACCCTAATTTGATGACCGATTTGGGGTTTTGGGATTAGAGTAGGATTCAAGCTAAATTACAAGCTAACAACATGTAATTCATCAAAAACAAGCTTAATCCTAACTTAATTCTTCAAACTCTATTTTGTCTCCCTTCAAGAACATGAACACTTCTTCATAACCATATGTAAAATTACTATTAAAATGTAGAGAATTGAACATAGATCAATTTTTCCTAAATAACCATACCTTGAATCTTACTTTAAACCTTCCAAATATGCCTTGAAAAATTTTTGTTTTCCTTTTTTATTTCTCTTGGAAACTCACGGTTTGTACAAGGAAAAGATGAACAAATTTCCTTCAATTTTTGACTAAACTTACCACTTGTAAAATTAAATGAATTTTAAATTCATTTAAATAGTGAAATTACCAACTTAGGCTTTAAATCCAATGGCTAAGTTTAATCTCATCTAAAATCAAGAGCCAAGATTAAATCCATGTATATTTCATCTTCCAAAAATGTCCCCATCATTTCATAAATATTTCAAAATTGCCATCCTTGTCAAATGACCAATTTGTCCTCCAGCTATTCTTTATTTACTAGTTTATTTCAAAATGTTCATTCCATTACAATCTAACTAAATTAGTTCCTTCTCAACCGGCCACTATTCCATAAATATTATTTTATGATTTTTCATGACTTATGGAACAATCTCTAAAATTTTAATTCGATCCAATTTCCTAATATTCACTAAATACTTCTACTGCAATTTTACCTTTACCGAGCTATCGAATTTATTCCAAAAATTCTATATTTCCATGTTCGGAAAATAAATACTATTATCTCATAAAAACTTCCTTTTCTAAGGACTTAAACTGAATTTTCCTAACTCAGTCTATTATTTCGATAATTATCGAAAATCCTCATCTAGTAAAATTTCTTTTAGAAATCCTTTACCGGAAACCTATACAAATATCCTCTACTCTTAATGAGTCCAAAATATCGATCAGAAACACTTTTATGGAACCTTCCCGAAGGTCACTCATCCTAGTGTTTTCCCTGGTCTGAACACACTTAATAATAGGGTTCGATCAGAATTCGATACCTTATACTACATTTTTAATTCTTGGGACCTATATCAGATTTTACTCACTGACCGAATTTATCAATCTACATGATAAAATTAGTTATTGAGCAAATCCTTTATTATAGATTTAAACTTTTCCATTCTTTATGATTTAGCAACTAACTTTTGAAAATTATCATTTTGGTCACTAAACTTTAACCTTCAATTCTCATTCCAATTTTATCGGATTTCAACCAAATTGTGCATGTACCCTAATCTACATATCCTCTATCTCATGATACCTTTAAACCTCATAAATTCCTTTTTATTAAAGCTCCTAATTAAAGAAATCCTAGCTTTTCCATTTTTTTCTCTAAGTTAGCTTTTAAGCTACTAACTTAGTACCAAGTGACCTTAATAATGTTTAACGAAATTTGGGGTGTTACATATCTGTTCAATTTAATTGTAAACATTTATAATGTTATAGTACTAATTAGTTCTAATTTAAACGACTTTCTATAACCATATACAATGCGTATCTATTTATCTATCTATCTATCTATTTATCTATCTATCAACCTACCTACCTATCTATCTATCTATCTATCTATCTATTCCTTCTATATGTGATAGATATCTATCTATCTATTATAATTGATAGATATATCAACTAATTGAACTTGAAAATTGATCCATGGTTACTAAAAATTTTGAGTTATTCAAATTTTTATTTTATAACTCAAACTCTATTTAAATTTTTTCGAGTCGAGTTAACTTTATGAAGTTACGAGTCGAGTTGAAAATTTTGGTTTTTTTTAGTCAAGTCGAGTTTTGTCCACCTATATGCACAATAGCATATGTTATAAAAAATTCACAATCGCGGTAAACTCAATACGACCCTAATTTAGGGCCCAATTTTGTATGGTCGCTCTGGGCCTCCAAAAGCCCAAGGCCGGCCCTGGCTGGGAGACTCACCCACCAAAATCAGGTGTGCTACGCGGGTCGGTCCGAATAAATCAGGGCAACAAAAAAATAGAATTTGGGTTGATCTTTTTATTTTCTAGTATTTTTTAATCTTTAAATTAAAATATTAGTATTAAATTTCATCCTACATAAAATCTAAACTCATCTCTAAACCTTTAATTATTGTCCCTTTGCACACAAGATGAGCTTTAAGGCGAAGATCACAACAATATTTTGCTCTTAATTTCGCAGTAGAGAAAGCAGACAAGTATACTGTACAACCATTTAATTTAAGGTTAAAAGATAACAAATTTCGAAACTTGTAAAAGTAACCTAAAATGTTATATTTTTTATAACATTTTAGGTTGGTATTTTTCTACAAATTTTGAAACTTAATTTTTTTTGTAAGTTAATGTTTTTTAAACAAATTTCTATACTTATTTTTACAAGTTTCATATCTTATCAAAAAATATAAAAAATAACTTAAAATATTATTACAAAATATAACATTTTGAATTGTTTAGACAAATTTTGACCCTGGTCATTTTTAACCTTAGACTAATTGCTATATATATATATATTAGTTACAAAGAAATTAGTGTTAGGACACTTAAAGAGGCAGAATAACAAGCAGAAGCAGGAGATACTAGAGCATAGCTCCTTCCAATACTTAGCTACTTACCTTTGTAACTGTCTTCTTAAGACAATCACCTATTCGTTCTCTCTCTTTTTACTTGTTAAGATCTTCAATTCTTAAATCCCTTTAATAAAGAAAAAAATATCAAAACAGAACAAGGGAATACATACATTGGAGGTGGTCTTACGAGTAATGAGAAAGAATGAAAAAAAAAAAGACCGATATCACCTCGCCCCATATATATGTATATGTGCGCGTACTACTTCTATCTCAGGAGTTTCCTTTGAAGATAGGGCAATCTCTTTCTTCCTTTAGACCGTGACTGATTGTTTGTCTACTAAGCTCGGTAGCTAGAATTCTTTCTTCCCCCTGTCTCCTTACCGTCCTAATCATAACTTGATTTTGACCATATTTCGTTCTCGAAGGGTCTTTTTTTTATTTTTCTTGTTTTTTTGTTTGTTTGTTTATCTTTTTCGTCTCTATCTAGTTCAGTTGTCGAGTTAACTCATGACCTATCAGAATCAAAATAAAAAGAAATGAAGTGGTCTCTAGTTTGTTCCGTCATCCTCCCGATAAAATCATTAGGATCGTTTTCAGTAGAATCCTCTACATTCATGGTTCCATATTCCCCATCACTTATCGATTAATGCTTAGGTCTGAATTCTCCAATGGAGCCCTAATTTAATATTTAAATTAGGCTCGGTCAACTGAAATGTGTGTTATCCATATATTATCCATATAGGGATTCTCCAGTTGAGAAGATCCATCGACATGAGACGAAGAGAAAGGTCTATCTATTTTACTTAGTTATTCGGTTAAACCAATGATTCATTATTGAAGAGATATCAACAATCATTCCATCCGAGAAAAGTCATCTTTTTCTTGACGCAGTTACCACAAAATATACAAATTCCGAAATTAATACTATAATTAAGCAATCATTTTTTTCGAATATCCATTTCTAACTTACTTAAATGAAAATAGAAAATTTTAATAAAATTCTAAATTTTATATTTTTATTAAATATTAGAATTCTAATTTTAATTAGATAATTATAATTAGATAATAATTTAGAATATTATAATATAGAGAATATATAAATATTTTATATTCCATATAGAAATCGACTCTCTAAAATTCATCTAAGTGATGTGCGCGATACAAAGTTCACGGTACAGAAAACTTATTGTTCATTTTATTGTCTCGACTCGTCCGAAATACAATAAAAAAGTCTCTTCAAAAATCGAGAATCTCAATGATGTATTGTCTTTTATTTTTTATTTATTAGCCTATCCATAAGAATGCGAATGAAACCTCGATTCTTCTGTTTGAGCTAGAAGAGAATGTACAAATATTCTTTGAATATTCGAAGTTGTAACTTTGTTTCACATTTGTAATTCACGGTTTAATTAGACAACATCTTGCTCTAAACATAACACTTGCTAAGAGTAAAATTTTTGAAAACATAGAGGCAAAGGGCTGATCTTTGAATAAGAAAAAAGAGTGGATTCGTTGTATCCCAGATGAATTGGCTTATTCGAAAAAAGCCTTGTTCTTTGGAAGATCTATCTTGTGCCTAGTCCGATGGCTCTTTAACTGGTGTGCCTGAAAATGTGATTAATAAATGGGCTTTTGAAACTTGATTTGTCGCAACAAGAGGTATTGTCTCCGCCTTTTCAAGTAGGGATCATCTCTCAAGTTTGGAATAGAGAATTCTTTGAATCGAATGATGACCGTAACGGATGTCGGCTCAATCCGAAGAAAATTATGCGGAGGCCTTACAAAATTATTATGAAGCTATGTAACTATATTCATAATCAGATTATCAGATTGATTTTTTTTACTTAATGCAAAAGAAATTCAGTTGCTATAATGATATGACCAATATATCATATCTTGAATGATTCTTTGAATCTAGATAATTGGAAGCGATGAATTGATTATTATATATGTGTATAGCTGTCGGGAATAGGGGAAAAGGAATTAAGGACTGCATTTACGTTTTTTTTTTTTAGTTTAAGGATAAATGTAGGGTTTATGAGAATGGAGAATTTAATATTAATATTTTAAATTTAAAAAAATAAAAAGATAAGAGAATTATAATTTTATTTTAAAATGTGATTAATTATATATTGAATGTCTAAAAATTTTAATATTTATTTAAAATTTATTTAAAAAAATTATGACGTTTAATTTGTATGTCGTCCGTTATAGACTCTTCATCCGTTGAAAAATACTTTTGATGTTTATTTGTCTACATTTCTTTTCTTTATTAAAGATTTGTTATGATTTAGAAAGAAAAAAAAAACAAATCATGAGAGCTGGCACAAACACACTCGAAATAATTTATAAGATTTAGTCTCATTTTGTTAAGAAGAAAAAAAGAAATTAGTGCCTCATTTCTACACTAATATGAGCAAAGTGGTGATTCAGAAAAGGGTTCGCCATATTCATTGCAAAAAAGAAACAGTGTGATAAGAGACTACATTTTGATACAACAAAATGCAAGCTGCTCTGCATGCCTCAAAAAATGTTCAAATGATACAACATTCGAACCCACAAATAACATCAGTCATAGCCTTACTATAAATTTCCCAATTTTCATCAAAATACCATAATAGATATCAAGAATAAACACTGAAGCAGCAGCTCATACTTACTATGCATGCAAACCAGCAGACATATCAACAAAGGGTCCTGATTCACCCTCTGCTCCCTCCTTTCCATGTAGTCCCCAAAAGCGGAATTAAATCCTAACGATCAAGCTGCCATCCTATGCTTGGCCTGCATTTGCATGGATATTCTCTACTGCTTGGTTTAAGTTGGGCATGATTTTTGAGGCCTCCTCCATCGGACTCAGAGTGGGATCATTAACCTTCAAAGCCACATTGTTACCCTCAGTGAATTTAACCAAATCAGTTTGACTGTCATAGACGGATGATGAATTTACAACATCTGGAGCCTCATGATTGCTATGAAGAGAATTCACAGCCATTAAATGCTCAGTTTTAGAATTAATAGCAGCCTTGGGAGCCAAAGCAACATTTGCAGAAGACATCTCTCGCTCACTTGAGTTGGTCTTTATCTTTGTATCTTCCAGATTTCTCCTCACTTCAGTACCTAAAGTTTCTGAACTCAAAGCAGTAAGAGAATCAGTTTGGACCGAATCTGATTTTTGTGTATCATCCGAACTAATAGCCAAATAGCCCGTATGATTGTCCTGTGTATGATCTAATTTTTTCCCTGAGAATTTTGCTTTCAACATTCTCTTCTTGAATCTTGATTTCTTTGCCTTAGGAACCTTCACAGTCTCATCAGGATTACTAGCAGTCTCCAGTGCCCTCTTTCTGCAAGGAATAACTGTTAACTGAGAGTTGCCAAAGGCCCCATCGGATAATGGAGACATACTCGACTGAATGGCCAGAAGAGCGGTTCTGGCAGCTTTGATCTCTGCTTCTTTTTTCGTTTTTGCTGAAGCTCCAATGTAACGAATGCCTCCAATCTCAACCTTACATGAATAGTGAAGCAACCGACGACCCGGTCCTTCATCCTTCTGAATCTGATAAATCGGAATAGCATAATTCATCTTCTGTGCATACTCTTGTAGTAGATTTTTGCACAAGCCTGTCTCATGCTGAAGCAGACACCCATTAACGAAAGTTCAGCAATGAACAAGATTCTCTAAAACGAGAAAAGGCCATAATAACAAGCTAAAAGAAGTATTGAAACAAGTTAATTGATAGCAATTTGGCACAGCAAATTTACGACAAAACTATATTCAAGTTCTGAAATGTAATTCATAATGAGAAATGACACGAGCACACCACTGAATGAATCTCATAATCTAAACCACATTCGAAGGAAGGAAGAAACTTACAACAGGCTGAGAGATGCTTTCATTAACTTGACCAGCCTTGAACAATTCCATGAGAGCCACTTCAGCAGCCGATTGCTCCGCCGCTTTGCGATTAAAAAACCCGGGCAACGAATCATATTTAACATTATTTACAGTCACAGTTGATCGGAAAGAGGGTTCGTGAGAAGGCCCTTCCTTGAAAGTATCGTACACAGGTGTAGGAAGACCCACCTTTTGTGCATATTCCTGCAATTGGCTCTTGAAAACATAGCAATTCGAAACACCTGGAAATAATATTGGAATAAATGCGCGAAAAAAAGTTGCAATTCCACTTAAATTGAAAATCAAGAACTCTATGCACATCGTAGAGAAACCCAAAAAAACCAGAAAAGGGTTTCTTGAAAACATAGCAATTAGAAACACCTGGAAATAATTTTGGAGTAAATGGGGAAAAATAAGTTGCAAATCCACTTAAACCGGAAATAAAAAACTCTATGCACAACATAAAGACCCCCCCCCCAAAAAAAAAAAAGGCAACTAACATGGCTACAGAATATAAGCTTCATAATTCGTCATAGCAATTTAGCATTAGAGATTTAACCATAAAAATTGAAAATTCCCCCCCCCCCCAAAAAAAATGTTTTTTTTACCATAAAGATTTACATAATCCAACAAAATTATACATCATGATCATAAATAGATAATAATTACTCTAACAAGAATTTCATTTTTTAAAAAAATAATCAGAATCAATGTATCAGTTTATTTAAATGGAAGATAGATTAAAAGAAGCAAAAGTTAAGAAGAAAAAGAACTTCAAGAAAATAAATAAAATCTCTTTTTGAAATACCTGAGAAGTTTTCGTTGGTGGGCATGGCTTATTTGATACTTGAAATATCTTATTATTGAAAAATCGAAGAAAATAAACCGAGAAATATGTATTAGCGTTGAAATTGAGAGGAAGAGGCTGTGAAACTTTCTAGTAGCAGAGAACTGAATGGAAGGGTTTCTGATTCTCTTTAGAAAGGGTTCCGAAAATTCGGCTCCACGGGATCGCAGCCGTTTGATGTGAAGTAAAAAGCTTGCTAGTTAGTAAAGTTAACTAGTTTTATTATAAAATAAAATATCTAAATCATTACTTAATTTTATTTTTTATCTATTTTAATTATTAAACTTTTAAAATATTTAATTTACTTATTAAATTTTATTTTTTAATTTATTTTGATCATTTTAAATTATTTTATTAATAATTTTAATATGAAGTGATATATTTTATTATTGTTAAATATAAAAATAATTTAAAATAAAAAATTATTTTATTAATATGTAATTATAAAAATATTTTTTTCCTCCATCATTTCATCTCTGCTTATTGTCACGGGACCATTACCCTCTTCTCAGACGTGACATGTATTTTATCTCAAGACCTCCATTTTTTTTTAATGTGGGATTAATGACCCCGTATCTTCTCGGGCGTGATATTCTTCCCCACTCAACCTTGTGACGCTCTCGTGGTCAACCTCGTGACGCCATCGTCACGAGCTTCCGCTTTCGTGATGGGTCACCTTGTCACAGTTGTCCACCCTGCCTACCTCACTCATAGGCGCTCGACATAAAATCGGACAGTTAAAGGGTTACTCTGATACCACATCTTCACAAAAGACATGTTTAATAAGATGTGCAGCGCCACCGTATTTATATCTCAAGACTTTTCTTTTTTTTTTCTAATGTGAAATTAATGACATCGCCTCTTCTCAAGCGTGACATTATACTCTACTCTTTTTTCGCCACCTCTCACCGTCATCACCTCCTCCATCAGTTAAAACCAAAAAAATGAGATAATAGAAACTAAATACCCAGTTCACTGTTTAAGATTCTTCAAGATTTCTTTGCTCAGATAAGCACCGCAAATGAAAATAGCACAACAAGAAGTGTTGTAACATAAGAAAATTCACATGGAATGAACACCAAAAAAGATTCCATCTTTGTAAAAATGAAAACCAAAGTCCCTATAACAATAGTTTACTTTCTAGGTACATAATATCTTCACTTTATAACTAGAAATCCTTAATCAAGCATGGACCAAGTCGACCTTTAAATTCAAAGCAAGAAACTTTCAATACTAAAACACAAATTTCAGAATTTTGTCAGAAACTTGTACAGATGCCATATTTTTCTTTGTGCAGAGGACTTAATTGCGATAAGTTTTAAATCGAAAGTGGGCGTTGACCCATTTGCTTAGTCGACTCGCGGAGAACCCAATGAAGGCAATTCATCGCTGGGATTGGATCGATTAAAAAAAAAAAAAAAAAAAAGATGGGTTATTATTGGCCTTGCATGAAACTGAGATGGTTCGCCTGAGTTGTGGCCAAGTGAGTGAAGGGACGAAACTGGATTTAGGAGAGTCGAATCTACCGAGTCGAGAGAGAAAATGAGAGGGCTTTCGAGAGATCTTCAAAGGGGTTGGAGAAGAAGAGTACAGAAGCCTTTCCATGGCTTACCTGTGAAGCTTAAGGCTTTAAAAAGGTGAAGTTTTTAGCAGAGAAATTTGAGAATTTGTTGAAGATAAAGTTTTGGAAGGCAGAAAATAAGGGGGTTTTGTTGACGGTGGGAAAAGTAACGCATCAGAACGCCGATGAGGAGGAGGTGATGACAATGGAAGGCAACGGAAGGAGAGTAGGTATAAGCAGGGATGAAATATCGGCGGGAAAAAGTATATTTTTATAATTAAATATTAATAAAAATAATTTATTTTTTCCCTAAATAATAATAAAATATGTCGTATCATATCAAAATATTAATAAAATAATTTAGAGAGATTAAAATAGGTTAGAAAGTAATATTCGATGAGTAAATTGAGCATTTTGAAAGTTTAGTAACCAAAATAGGTCAGAGAGTAAATTTGAGTGATGATTTAGGTATTTTTACTATTTATTTTATAACTTAATTGTATTTAAGTTTTTTTTAATCGAATTGTTCGAATTTCTGTTCAAATTTAATTGTAAAAATTTATAATGTTATGATATTAATTAGTTCCAATTTAAATGAATTTTTATAACCATATATATATATATATGTACATGTATATTTCTTCATATTTTTATATACTTATACAAATATCAGACAAAGTTGAAAGACTCAACTCAAACTCGAAAACAATCTACTAATTACTAAAAATTTTGAGTCATTCAAGTCTCATTTTATAATTCAAATTTTAATTAAAATTTTTTGAGTCGATTCAAGTTTATAAAATTACAATTTAAGTCAAATCAAGTTGAGTTTTCACGTCAAAATCTAGTAAAAAATAAATTTTTTAATCGATTTTACTTACCCCGACCTCAACAAGGTCCAACATGTGACTCCAGACTTTAAAAATTCATGTTTATACCTTTAAAAAAATATCTCTAGCATCCACCAAAAGTTTGTAGATAAATTATATTATAGGTTATGTTTGTTTTAGTAAAATTTTATTTTATTCATTCAACTTTCAAAAGTTACATTATAATCCCTTGCAATGTTTTTTTTGGAAAGAGGACGGGCCTCATTAAAAACCCCGCTAAAGTTGTCACTAAACCATTGGAGGCCAAGATTCAGTGGGGTTACCTAAGAGGGAAAAGAGTGCCCAATTTCATTAACTTGAAAGAAAGGTTACATCATTTTAAACAGTACAAAAAATAATTTCGGGATAAATCGAGTCAAAGAATAAGGAATTACGAGAACTAAGGGCTCAAGATGCAAGAGAGTGGGCTACATATTATTAGCTTATCGTTTAACAAATTTAACACAAAAATTAGCATAATGTTAAAGGATATCGATTCGGGGAAATATGACCCTTATATCATACGGGGATGAAAACCCCACGAAATATAAGGGATCGAATTACGGAAGTGAATTACAACACTATACGGAGGTGAAGACCCCACAAAGTAAAGTAATCACTCCACTTAATAAGGTGAGGAGCCCAGATATAGAGCTCATGCATGAATGTCGAGGGATTAAAAATTAAATTAAATCGAATTTTAATTTTCTTGCAAGACAACACAAAATCAACGTTGGTCTAACTCTCTTAAGAAAAGTCCCTAGCGGAGTCGTCATCTGTAATAAAGGGTTTTTTTAAATATATAGAAATAAAAATATTTGAAAATGGTATCAAATGAGATGACACCCGAAGACCAGGATGACACTCCCAATAGAATACCGTAAAAATTTTAAAAATGAGAGATAGAGTCACCACCGGCCACTTTGGTAGGCCGGACACCGTTCAAATTAACCAGAGATTCAAAAATTTGGGTCTGGGAGTCGATTACGCGTGTGGAAGGATTAGCACCCCACAATGCCCAAAATTGGTACCGCGTTAATTTTGTGTTGTCTTTTGCAAGAAAATCAAAATTCACATTTTACTTTAAAATTTAATCTCCCCAAAAATGCATAAATGCATGAACATGTTATTCGAACACCTGAAATCTCACAATTTACGGTACCCGAAGGAGATGACGCCTGAATATTCGGGACGACACTCTCAAATAGGATAACGAAATCATGAAAAATTACTAATCTGATAAAAAGATAAATATGTACGAATAACAAATGCATGAACAAATAATATGGTAAAATTAATTAAAACAAATAAATAAATACGAAAATATAAATTTCATAATTAAATTGCAAGAAAAGTAAATGCGTAAATTTAAAGTGCGAGAAAAATAAATACAAAAAAATAAAAAAGTCTAGAAAAGGACTGGATCGAATAAAAACGTAAATAAAACCGGACCATGAACAATACGGATCAAGATCGAACGAATAAATAAATAAATAATAAAATAAATATGAATAAACAACAATACATGAAAATAAATATGTACAATATATACATAAAATAATATATAATAAACATATGTACACGATATAACATATATTAAAACATATAACATAATACTAATTGTGTATATATATACGTAATATATAATACATATATAATTCAATATATAACATAAATACTATATAATAACATATATATATATATCATATAAGTATAATATATATACATGTATAATGAAATCTAATATAATAATATAAAATTTTAGAATATAAATATGTAACATATTATATAATAAATATAAAATAACTATACATATATATAATATATATATATCATGGACAAAAAATAACAAAACATGAAATAAAGGCAGGAAAGTTAGAATATGGAAAAAAGGAGCAGATTGTAAAAAAGATGAAATCAAAGAGTAAAACTAAAAAAACGAAATATAGAAAAAATGTAAATAAGATGAAATTTAAAGCGAAAGAAAAGGAGGACCGAAAGAGATATCATCCCATGACCAGAACGAAAGCATGAAAGAATATGGGGATCGACTGGATAATTTACCCATAACCCTTTTAAACGCGCGGATCCTCCCGAGTCCGGGTCACCGCGCGGGTCGAGTATGGCGAAACAACACCGTTTTTGGAGGCGGTTTAAAACAAATAAGGGTTATTTTTCTTCAAAAATATATTTAAAATAAAAACCTAAAATTTCTCATCCTCTTTACCCCTAAATGCTACCCTTAAATGCTAGATCAATGGCGTACTTCCCTCGTCTGCTAACGCCGTTTATCGGCAACAACAGCCTCACAACGGCTATTGATGTAACCACGACGAGTGGAACTGAGCAGAGGGCCTTGCTATTACTCAAATCGAAGGTAAAAAAAAACGAGAATCCTCCATTTTTGTTTCAGTTCAAGATTTAAAAACAAAAAAATAATGATTTACGATTTCAAACGAAATAAAATAAAATTTGCATGGTGTAACCCCCTTAGCCCGGCCTAGCCGAAACCGAACTAAAAGGGTCACATTAGGTTTGCCGAAGCAAACCCGAGCTAAAAACCTAAACCGGTCCATTTTTTTTCTTTTATCTTTTCTAGATGCATATCATTATTATCCTAAGTGATCATGCTTCAGTGGAAACGTCATATTGAAATCAGATTGCGAAACGGGGTTCAATTACTTAACAATTCACATTAGGGACTAAAACATAATTTCATGCTAGGTTAAATTCTAGCTCAAAACAATCATCCACATTCATTCAATTGCATACATAACATTTTGGGACTAAACTGCAAGATTTCCAAACTTCAGCAAACTAAATTACACAGAAACAACAAGGCGTGCTGATACGAGCAAGCCCGTACCGATACGAATTAACGAACATAACGAATTCTCGTACTAATACACGAGTGTCCGTATCGATACAGTGTGTTGACCAACCCATACCGCTACGACCTTGACTTGTACCGATCCCCTTTATGATTTATCAAAACTCAAAATTTCAGTAACCAAAACGTGTACCGATACGGTACCCCGCATACCGGTACGATACTTTAAAATCGAAGGGATCGTACTGACACTAAAACCCTTGTACCGGCACCAGCACAAATTTTCCCCATGGCATACCGATAAGGTGGCCAAGCGTACCAATACCCTTTGCTTTATTTCAATGATTTGAGACTTAACAGGACCCCGCGTACTGATCCTGAGATACTCGTACCGGTACGCAGAGGCCTGTAATGACCTCTAGGTCTAACATATGACACTTTGGCTCATTCAAAACATCCTTAATACATATCTAATCATCATATAACACCAAAAGCATGCTTGACAACATCAATCTAGCATTTTAAGCAATCCTAGCAAACTTAGCACAATCAACCACGAAGTCTATAGACATGCTTCCTAAACATCATCCAAAACATAAAACCAACCACAACTCAAGCACTTTAACCCACTTACAAGTCCAAACCAACAAATACAACTTGCACAAACAGGGAGTTCATCCAAAAACCCTCCCAAAACAACATTTGACACATTGCCCTTATTACTACTATAAAGCGTTTCATGCCATACTTTGAAAACAAGTCCTTGAAATCTTTTCCTTGCTTCCTCGCTGCCCGCAACCTTTAATTGTTTGCATTGATGGAAAATAGAGTGTAAGCACACTAGGCTTAGTGAGGAATGCTCCAAAAACCAACAACGATCAATGCATGTTAAACAATTTAACAGTCTTTTTGAAAATCATATTCCAAAACACTTTTAAAACAACACCACAACAGCATGCCTTGCCAAAACCATGCACTTAACATTTCTAAAATAGCATATTAAACCATATGGAACATGTATCATGGATTCAACAGCACAGTCCCATTTGCTACCATCAATTTAAGCTTTCCCATGCATACTACCAATGCAAGACTTAAAGAGTAAAACATGTTTAAATCCACATTAAACAACATAATTCATCTCACGATACATCAACAATTATATTGGCTTACAAGTGATCATTAATCAAGTTCCACTTTACAACTCTAACATCGGATACACGGATTCAACAAATGTTTCCAACACTTCATGCCATCACAACCAGAATCAAAAGTACATTCCTAACCCTACATATCGGCTGGACGCATAGCCCACTAATGGGAGTTTTTGGTACAAAGATCAAAACTCCTGACCGTTAAGGTACTCAGATGGAGTTTTTGGTACAAGGATCAAAACCCCTCAACATCCAAAGTGACTTTTTATAGTGCACTATCAATCCTATGGTCGACCAACTATGCCTGATAATATTTTTAAACCCTTTTCATACCATCACTTGCCAATATAATTCATTTCATTAACAACAACTCACTATTTTCATATGCATCATCCAAATCATTTAACCAATGCAATAAACCTTGCATTAACCAATGTTTATAAACATTAACGACATTAATCCCAAATGCATCAACACCATTATGTAATCAAATTTCAGTATTAAACCATGCTCAAAACATGCATAAACAGTGAGTAACTAAACCATTTAAACAAGTGCATAAAAACCAATTGCCAAACCGAGTTCAAGAGAGAATTCATCCTTTACTTACTTCCGAGCTTAGACCAGTGTTTCAAGCTTGTCTAAACTCCCAAACACAACTTTCAAACCTTTGAAAAGCTGTAAATCTCGTTCTCACTCACTGACACGCAAAGCCTTGCTTGCCGATACGATAATCTCGCCTCCAAAGCTTCTGAAACCAATGCTCAAGCTTGAGGACCAACTTCCCCTATTTTATCCACACAAAAATAGAGGATACATTGCATCAAAATGCAATCAACAACACAACAACACAAATCCTCAACATCATTTACCAAATTTCATTCCACAACAACTGAAATTAACATCAAACATCTTCCGAACTTAACCAACCACAACCTAATGTCTTAAACCATAAATTACCATATAAAACACAACAACAAACAGCATCCTTATACCTCCAGCATTAATAAAACATTCACAACACCTCAAAAACTCACAACAAACAACCTAGAAAATTAGAGACTCATATAGTTTTGGGATTCCAATGTTAAAGACCACTTATTAACATTATTTAACATCAATAAATTATGATTAAAAACAATCAATAACTCAGCAAAACAGAGTCCATTCAAAAATCCACTAATTAAACCAATTAAATCTCAATTTAACCAATTTTCCTTATTTCAATCACCAAATCAAGTTAGAAAACATATGTAAAGGATCGAAAACTTGGGAATTTCAATAAAAAACCTTGTATTAGAGAAGATCGAACCTCACCTCTAACCCTTAATTGGATGAATTTTCATAGCAAAACAATGAGAAATCAATTTGATTTTATTAGGAAATCATTATAATTCTAATTGAAATCAAAAGATTAAATGAAAGAAGATTTTTCACTTAGAATTTTGAAGAGAAAAGAAGTGTTTGGCTGGAGAGAATTGGAGAGAAATTTTTTTTTGAGAAAAGTTAGTTACGTCAAATTTGTTTAAGGCTTTTTAATTATCCAATTAATTCTCTCAACCTTTTTATATTATTTTAAAATCATTAAAAATAGACAATTAAGAGAAAAAGTCTGATATTAGACTTTGGGTAAATAGCTACGTAAAGATTCAAAGTTTTGACCATTTTACAAAACAATCACCAAAAATATTTTTTAAACTTTACATTTTGGTCACTAACTGAAATGTCCAATTCTGAGACCCCTTTTTGCAAAATTGACTTTACCAAAATTATTTCCATATTAAATAATGATTTTAGATTATTTTTCCATATTTTTATCTCACCCGAAAATACTTGTTTCGAATTAAATCCTAAAACTGACTCGAATCCTCTAATTCGATCCAACGGGCCGTCTAAACCACCTAGAAAACTCTTAGGCCCAAAACCGGGGCATTACACCTGGTGTTTCGAAAATGAGAGAAGAATTTTGCTTCGGATTTTATTTGAAATTTTATTAATTTTTTTATTTTGTTTATATTTGTTTCCATTTTTTTAATTGAAATGAAAGAAACATCTTGCTATTCGGTTCTTTTTATAACCGATTCATATAAATAAATAAATAAATAAAATAACTCCCCTATTCTATTAGGCATATTTGGATTTTGAGGGATAGAGTCGGATTTTGTTGGATTATTTGGTGAACCAGGGTATGGGTTGATTGGTGGTGTTAGATTAAGTTTTGGGGTAGGGTTATGTTTTAGGTTTTATTTTATTTTAGGGTTTCTAGAATTTTGGGGTTTTGGAATTTAATATTAGGGTTTGGTTTAAATTGGTTTAGGGAAAATTGATTTGGGGTCTAGTCGCCGGAGTCGAGGGCGGTGGCCGGAAGGCGAGTTACGACGATAGCGAAGGAATGGCAACGGCGACTGAAGGGTTAAGTTAGATTATTTTTTTAAGTTTAGGATGATATGGGTCGGTTATTGGGTTATTGGGTTTTGGCGGTAAATGGATTTGGGTAAAGGTAGGGTCGTGGACCGGATTAAGATCATGTAAATGGGTTCGGGTTTAGGCCTGGTTTATGGATTACTCGAACAAAACGGGTTATTACAATACCTTTTAAGAATTGCCTAAAATACACGAGTTAGAAGAATAGATTTCACTATTACTACATCATCCTTCTGTTAAAACGCAAAAAAGAAGCTTATAGCATGGTCCATGCTATTCTTTGCATCTAAACTTTACTGTTGAGAAATCGAGGGGAATGATTGGTATACGTTAATTACTAACCAAGTTGCTGTTTCTTGTGTGAACAGGTGCTAAACGTCTTATCCAAGTCGGTCTTGGTGATGATGATCAGTGTATCGAAGATGATTTTACTGCTTGGTACGCAATGCTCTTCCGCTAGTTCGCCATGGCTGTTTTGTTGAATCTCTCAGAAATTTGTTGCTTTTTTATTGAAGTTGAAGGTTCTAACTTGGTGTAGATGGAGCTTTTCCAGGCTATTGACTTTTATATTATACTCTATTCGTTTTACTTTATTTGTTTCTTCCTTGTTTGGTCCCTTTTTGTGCACCCTTAGGAGAGAATTACTATGGCCAGAGTTGGACCAACTTCTTAGGGATGAAGATGATGAAAATACTGCCTCCACCCCATACACAGCTGCCATTCCTGAATATAGAGTCGTGATTCATGATCCTGGAGCGATGCACGTTCAGGATAATTACTCAAATAGGGCAAATGGGAATGCTTCATCCGACATCCACAATCCTTGCAGGTAATGGAAAATGAGTATTGCATTGGTTTTTCATTACTCCGGCTTATAGTTTTCCTCTCTGTGATCACTTTTACATGATTTGCACAGAGTTCATGTTGCTGTTCAGAGAGAGCTTCACAAACCTGAATCTGATCGCTCTTGCATACATCTGGAGTTTGACATATCAGGGACTGGTATTACGTAAGTTCACTGCTTTGTAATTGTTACAATAAGTTAAAAAATGATATATCTGGAGTTTGACATATCTGCGCAAGTAGTACTTATGTTTTTCTGTGTAAAGTTCTTTTGACCCCCACAGATCTAGTTTTACAATAATATATAACATTGCCTAGTGATTATGACTTCATACCCATTCAATTAATACTGTTTTCCTAGATACGAGACTAGAGATCATTGCATTGACACTGTTGAGGAAGCTGCGAAATTGTTGGGTCAACCTCTGGATTTGCTGTTTTCTTTACATACGGACAACGAGGATGGCACATCTCATGGAAGTTCATTGCCACCTCCTTTCCCTGGTCCCTGTACAGTTCATACAGCTTTGAAACGATATGCAGATCTCTTAAACCCTCCACGGAAGGTAAATTTCCCACCCAAATATATATTACAAATCAAATTGAGTTCAAAAGAAGTAAAAATATTCCTGCTGCCTTATTTTCTACTCTTTTTTGTGGCTTGAGTAACGTGTGTTTTCAATTTATCAGGCTGCCTTGATCGCCTTGGCCGCTCATGCTTGTAGTGATAACTGATATCCCCTTTCACCATCACCACATCCCGAGAATTAATGTGCTTCTAGTTATAGAACTTGGTGCGCAATTCTTGATTCGTAGTAACATAATTTTGAGGAAAATGTGGATTCGTCAAAGGCGGAATGGATGATGAAGAAACATCCGTGCTAATATGGTGGTGGATTCATTTTTTTTCACTCGTTTTTCTCTACCCCTTACCAAGTAAAACTGGCAGTCTGACATATCTCCGGCAATCGGGCGGAAAATAATAAAAAATTGTAGGGATATAAATCGACGGCTATGAGAAATAATCAAAATTTTTATCCGGTGACGAGAGAAGTTTTATCACCGATGCTCAAATGAGGATGAAGACGAGAATTGCTATATCCGAACCTTGGGATAACCGAATTGTACCCGTATAAATCACAATGGGATCCAAAAAATCCGCAGGGATCCCAATATTTTCAACAAAAATCTAATCTCTCATAACCTTAGCATGGCCGGCAAGAGTAAGTTTGAAAATTCTCCGTAAATTTTATAAAAATAAGTAGAAAGTGGTCTATATATCGTTGTAAACGTGATTCAGTCTAATTTTGTTTAAAACACACCGTGATCGATTTCGATATGTATTTTAAAAAAATAATATTTGAATGTTAAAAGGTAATAAAAATTTGACAGCAAATTTCTTAGAAAACAATTTTGGCAATGACTTTGAAAAATTACTAAAAATTCTACAAGATAAATCAGAAAATGAGCCTTATATTTCTATAATCATACGGAAGTCTATATTATGTTCTTGATTTCGAGTTATTAATTTTTGAGTGAGCAAATGTCAGAAGAAAAGATTGCAGACTGTTTCCAAAAATAACAATGGCGGTGACTCCAGAAATTCGCCATAAATTGTACGAGTAAAATTAGAATAGATAATTTATATGGTTGGAAATATTATCGAATCTAGTTCCTCTTAGAACAAACGGATCATGATTTAGAACCGTAGATTATTAGTTACATATTTTTTTTAAAGGTAGTGCAAGCTGTCATGCCTAAATAGTTAATATTTTAGCATTGTTCTATAGTTTTGAAATGGTTTGTTTGTTGTTGGTGAAATTAAATTCATCATTTATGTTTGTAGTATTGGATATTTAATGTTGAATATTTATTTTAGTGTATTAAATTTCGTTTAATTTTTTAATACAGAAATTAATCGAAAATTACGGGAATCCGTAAAAAATAAATATGAAAACAAAAAAAACTCGAAAGGTTAAATTGAATTTTTTTAAAATCATACCTATAAGTGTTGAACACGGAAAAGATACAAAATCCTCTCTAACCTACCCCGTTAAAACCACTAGACATATCATGATTTCTCTACAAAATCTATGTTTGTTTTCTTCTGGATTACCAAGTTTGTAGCCGTAATTCTGTCCTTCTCTCCTTGTTCTTAGCATCAGCTTCGTTGTTTCTTCCATCGTTGTATAAACGGTTCCTTTTGCTCTGAGATATGTATTTTTGGTCTTAAAGTTCCTTTCTTTGTAAAACACAGTGGGAGTTTAAACATGTGCAAAAGGAGTGACTATATAGGTCTTAAATGAGTTAAATTAAATATTTATAAAGAGAAAATAAAAGATTTTAATTCACCAAATTATAAGAAAAAAATAAAAAAATAACTTTAAAGAGAGGAACATAATATATTTTTTACTAAAATAAAAAATATTTTAAAAAACTTTATATATCTTTAGGATTATAAATTAAAGGGTCTCGTTTTAATAAACTGTACAGGGTTCGTGTAAACTTTGAACCGCTCCTGGTAAAACATGTGATATATTCCCATTAAGAGGAGAAATTATATCATGGGTACTTCCCATCACGTCATTCATTGGACCAACCAATAAAATGAATCTATTTCATTAATTTTTTCCATCTCATCTTTTATCAAGTGAATCTTCACTCATATATACTGTAAATCAAATTTAAAAAAATTATCAAGTGAAGATTCACTTGGAAAAAAGATAAGATGAGAAAAATTAATGAAATTGATATATTTTATTGGTTGATCTCATGAATGACGTGGTGGGAAGGACCCATGATATAATTTCTTCATTAAGAGTGTATTCGGCTTGGTTCGATATTTTTTTAACAATCAACCGGTTTTAGGTCGGTTAATCTAGGTTTTTAATTTTTTATATTAACTTTGATTTTTTGAGATTTTGTATTTTATTTAGGATGAAATAGTTCTTTAAGTCTTTTTCATACATATTTCCCAAAAACAATTATTTAAAGTGAATAAAAATAATTAATAATTTTTATATAATATTTTAAAGTTAATTTACTATTTTAAGCATAAAATATTTACTTTTATATTAAAAGTATATAAAAATTATCGTAAATTAAAAAAAAAAACAGATTAATTTGATTTGGACAACTATAAATTCTAAACTTTTGAATCATAAACCGTTCAAATACTACAGTTTATATTGATTTTTAATTTTTGATGATCAATTGTAATACACGTGGTATATTTTATATAGTTGATACATTTATTTTTGTCATTCTTTTTGGTCTTTTATTCGAACGTCATATTTGAGAAAAGTGGAGGGACTATGAATTATTAAATTATAGGAGAGGGATTAAATCTTCAAAAACACATTGTATATGAACATTTTATAAAATTTGACCTTTTTCTGTATCGAAGTATTAGCTGTTTTGGGTTGTAAAGGGATGCTAAATAAAGTTGCACTCTTGAAAATTTTAATTTTTTTTATAATTTAAGTATTTTTTATTTTAATAGTGATTTAATTTTGTATCTTCAAATTTTTTTTGAAACAAACGTATCTTTAAGATTTTATAATTTAACACTTTTTGAATTTTTAATGTAACTTTCTAAAAGTTTAAATATCTGATATAAAATCACGTGTACGTCACTATTCATAA
The DNA here is from genome assembly GCA_019671005.1 of Hibiscus mutabilis. Lineage (NCBI taxonomy): Eukaryota > Viridiplantae > Streptophyta > Magnoliopsida > Malvales > Malvaceae > Hibiscus > Hibiscus mutabilis. The sequence continues at coordinate 30,363,691 of CM033740.1, read as the reverse complement.
TTTAATTTACAGAGTAAAGAATGAAGGATCTAATATTATAAATAAAGTTATTAAGAGTGAGACTTTTTCTACATATACTTGAAGGCATAAGTATTAAGCAAGAATAATCTAATGAACAGATAAGTATCTGGTTCTGATGAACCCATTGAGTGGTCTTTGTGATTAAGGATGACATTGTTCTTTTTAGGTGAAGCAACGTAGTTTGCACGATATGTGTACATTTACAAAAGATTAAAGAGTAAATAACATATACTACTATGAAATCATACCAAAATATTAAAAAAATGAATTTGGTTCTAACATAAATGGTCCTTGACTATAGGGTATTTTTAATGAATCATTTAATTATGAAAAGTTATAAAACGGTAACCAGACTTAAAAAGTAAAGTATAACGATAGATAATGTTCATTTAGACTCTCTTTCTTTCTTTCTTTAAAATGCTTTTACTTCTCTATAGGGTTTTAAAATTTTATTTTCTCTTGGAGTCAATTGTCCATTTCTTTTTCTTCAACGGTTGGCTCCATCCTCTTCCCCTCTTTCTCATTTTCTTCCTTAACTACCTGATTCTTCATTTTTTTCTTCTTTGGTGTTTCGTTCCGATGGTCTCATATGATGTTTTCACTGATGTTTTTTTGTCCTTGATGATTATAGTCTTGGCCTGGACATGTCTTTGTAAGGAGGCTAACAAAACCCCCTTGGTGGCTCGTGTTGTGATGGTAAGGGTGGTGGGACGTTGTTTCTCCCCCTTTTCCCCTCCATTTTTCTCTATTTTGATTTTTCTTTCAGGTATGTTGTTCGTTGTTGTTGAAGCCCTCAATCATGGCTCCGTTTTGCTCCACTTCCTATTGTTTGTTGATCGGTATGTGGCGAAGCCAGGATTTTTATCTAGTAAGGTCAGGAGTAGAGTATGAGATATGAAAGATTATATACCACTATAATAAGTATTGTTGACCACATACCCCAACAAATTAAGTAAGGTTAAATCTAATAGTTTGTATGAAAATTTTTATATTACCACATTAAAAAACCCATATCCAATCAATCAAGAGGGGTTAATTGCACCCCTAATTTCTATGTTACATCCACCCATGTGGTTGGTGGTGGGTTCTTTAGTTCAGTCCTTCCTATGACTTTCTTTCGGTGTATGCTGACTTCATCGTCAACATCTTCATCGGAAAAGGGGTGCATTTTGGTTTAAATGCCAACATGGTCTCTGTTTTGCCGTTCAAGTCAGTTTAACCCCTTAGATTCTTGGTCAGATTCTCTAACTGCCAAGGCTTTCCCATTTGTTGAATCTTCAGTTGGTTCAGACGATCGACGTTTCTCTTTTTCATGTCGCAAATAGCTTTGGTTGTTTTCTAGGGTTTGAGGGTTCTGTTACCTTATTGTTCTTTGGGCCTTTTTGACTTCCTATGTTTTGGGATTGTGTTCTATATGTGTTAAAACCTTATGTTTGTCGATTGGATGCATTTTCCCTTTATGATTAAAGATATTTTCCTTTGATAAAAAACAATAGATGATGTGACAATTTGTAATACAATTTTTGGCTAGTGACCAAAATGTAAATTTTGAAAGTTTTGTGGCTAAGTATAAAGTTTGGAAAAGTTCAGGGACCAAAGTGTAATTTTCAAAAGTTGTGTATTTATCCATCGGATCGAATATCCAGGATATTTTGAAGGATGATAACGCAAGGTTAATTATGTCATTTTACATGTCTAAGATATTTTCTTTGTGTTGGAAGAATATGAACCCTTGGATTTAAGTTGATTTTCCATGTTAAATATGAGTCGTTGGATGAAAAATGGCAAGATCATAATTTTGGAAAATTATAAAGGCAAGGTTGGTAACTACTAGCTCAAGATTAAATCTAGGCCATTGAATGAAGTATGGTGACATGAGGTACATTATGGAAATATAGAATTTTCGGAGTAGATCCGATAGCTCGGTAAAGGTAAAATCATAGTAGAAGTATTTAGTGAATATCAAGAAATTGGATTGAATTGAAATTTCAGAGACTGTTACATAAGCCATGGAAAATCATAAAATGATATTTATGGAGTAGTGTTCAGTTGAGAATGAACTAATTTAGTTAGATTATAATGGAATAGCAATTTTGGAACAAACTAGTAAATAAAGACTAGTTGGAGGGAAAAATGGTCATTTGACAAGGATAGCAATTTTGAAATGTTGAGGACGTTTTTGGAAGATGAAATATACATGGATTTAACCTTGGCCCTTGATTTTAGATGAGATTAAATTAGCCATTGGATTTAAAGGCTAAATTGATAACACTATTTAAATGAATTTAAAATTCATTTAATAGTTAAAAAATAGTTAAAAGATGAATAAATGTTCATCTTTTCCAGCCTTGAACCATGGATAAAGAGAGGAAAGAAGAGAGAAATTTCTAAGCTCGATTTAAGCCCCGAATCTCAATTTTTAGGTAATCTTTCGAACTACAAAGTTGTTCTACACTTTGAGCTCTATCTTTTAATATAAATAATTTATAGAATACTTGCTTGGTTGATGAGATTTGATATGTGGAAGAAATTAGGGTTTATGAACAAATTGGGGATTTTATGATTTTATGAATCCATGGTTGATTTTAAGTTAGAATCATGCTTGTATGATGTTGGAATCATGTTATTAAGTTGGGATTTAAACCCTACATATTTCGGTTTGTATAGAGAAGATTAGGGCTTATGGATTCAAGTCTAACTCAGGGTTTGTGATGTTGGATTAATGATCTAGTAAGTTTGATTTGTTGTTTAGAAGCAAAACCCTAAGTTAAATACATAGGGACCATTTCGGCAAGCTTTAAAATTAAGGGACCAGATCTGATTTTTTTATGAATTTGATGTGTATTTATATTATTAATGATGTTAGAGACATGGAAATGAAGTTAGAATGATAAATCGATGATTAATCACATTAGTGACCATTTTGACAAATTGTCAAACTTGAATGGTCTATTCGGCAAAGAGGATATGTAGAAGGAGTAAATCTGATTTTTAGTTAAAATGATGGAATTAAGGTAGTAATGTTGATTGGATGACTAATTTGCAAAGTTAAGAAGCTTGAATCATTATATTTGAAATTTGATGACCATCTCAACAAATCAAGAGAAATTAGAGAAGTAAAGGTTTGGGCCTATTTTGATGAAGGATGTAAAGAGAACATAAGAATACAAGCTTTATTCTGGTCATTTGAAGTAAAGTGATGGGACTAAATTGACAAGTAAAGAAATAGGGAGAAGTTGGTGCAAATTAGAAGTTATTTATGGAAAGTTATGTTGGAATTGAATTGTGGCAGTAAGTTTAAAATTTCGTCATAAATTCTACAAAAATGGTTAGATGATAAATTTTATACCGTTGGAAAGAATTATTAGTCTAGTTTCGTTTCCAACAAGCGGAATCTGATTTCGAATTTCGAGTTAAAAGATATGAATTTTTATTCGAATGAAGGTTAGAAAAATTATAGAGCAGTTTTCTGCCTGGACAGTCTATGACTTGAATTCAATGATTTTTCATAATTTTTGTAGATTTTATTAATTTATGTGGCTTATACACTTAGAACCGTTATCGAATTTAGTTTCTCCAGTATAAAGAAAATTAAGATCCATTATGTATTCTGCCTTGTATAAGTAAATCTTTGAAAGTAGTGCAAGCTGTCAGAAAATGGAATTTGAAACATTTTGTTTTCAAATGTTAGTTAGCAAGCTCGAAAGAATTATTGGAAGTTCAAATTGGTCAATAAGGACCATAATGAATTTTTTGAACAATACAAGGAAGAAAGGAAAAATATTTGGAAATTTTATATTCGAATGATTATATTAGACAACATGTTTAAGGTATTGTTAGATTTGAATCTAACAAATATTTTATTTTATTCATGTGATTAATGAAGTCAAGTCTGAATCAAAGAAGGTTCGAGGTACTATGAAAGAAAGGATCGAGCTAGGACTTAGTGAGGCATTGTGTTAAGTGGCCAAGGTGAGTGCAATTGCATACATATCATGACACATTGGTGTTTTATACATCATTGGGATGGCTTGCGATGAGCTTACTCAAATTTTATTGTCATTATATTTATGTCATGGAGCATATAATTGACATATTTTAAATATGTCAAAAATTGAATATAAATGAATGGATCACTAGTTATATATGATGTTATATTATGAATGTTATTACGGGTATGAACTGCCCAATGCTAAATTATGTTGATATACATTGCCATGGATGAAATAAATATGAAATATATGCCCAAGTATGTCATTGAGGGACAAGGTATAGTTGGCATGCCATAGAGTCCAGCAGTACGCTGTATACTCGGTTTAGCACTATAGTGTATATAAAGGACACTATAGTGTATATAAAGGACACTTAGTGTATATGGTTAGCACGACCTTATAAATGTGCGGATGGTTAGCACTGCCTTATAAATGTGCGGATGGTTAGCACTGCCTTATAAATGTACGGATGATGGGCACGACCTTATGTGTATTAGCACTTCGGTGCATATTTGACTCGTGTACCCAGGGTCTTCATATGCTTATATTTGGGCTATGGTTTATTGGTTAATAAAAGATAAACAGGTGAAGAAGCTTATGAGCTTTTGGAATAAATGGCAAGTATATTGGTAATAAATTTATACCCGTTTATATTATATTAATATATGATTAACATGATGGTAATACATGTCTAGTGATCATGATGCATTTATGCATATATGGCCTATTATGACAAATGGACAAGCAGGAAAGTCTTATGACATTAGCATGTAGTAATTCATTACTAATGCAATGTGAAAGTTGATGCTTTGGCATATATATATCATGTTATATAAACATAGCCATGAAGTCGAATAAAGTTTAAATTATTGTTATTAGTTTCCTTTATTGCCTCACTAAGTTCGTACTTAGCATGTGTTTGATTGTACACACGTAGGTAAATCAAGATGAGAGTGAGAAAAACATGGCATCAATATTGGAAAGCTTAACAGGTAATCACAGTAATGACATCCTAATTGAGGTTTGATTATTATAGTGACATGTATACTTGCTAAACCTATTTGAGTTGTGATTGACCTTTAAAGTTCGGTAGGGTTTCATGATAATTGATGTTTATGAAAAGTTTCAAAGTTAAGAGTAACCACAGATGATGAGTTGCATGCTAAGATAATTGAGAGCATGTATATTTAAGGATAGTAAAGTTGTAACAATCTTGATTCGTATTCGTCGTATGGATACGAAAAGGGGTGTTACACAATTAATAAAAATTAGTATAATAATAAGTCATCACCAATAACCACTGCCCAACCGAGATTCCAAGAACCAACCAATCTTGCCCTGAAACCTTCATATCTTTTTTCCCTTTCATCATTTGGATCTTGTAATATAAGAAGTTACAATAATCAAAAAAATAAAACTCCCAACAAAATAGAAGTCCAACTTTAAAAATTCTTTCATTACTTTTCTCTCTTTTAAAATGTGGAATGCAATTATATAAACATATATAAACTGCTCATTTAACAAATCTTTTTTTTTCGATTCCATTGTAACCCATTTTTATTCGGGTTAGACCCAAAATAAGCCCAATATCCTTACCTATTATGCTTAATTAAAAAGCCCTTTATCCAGTCAAAGCTGTCGCATTTGCAGACTCGAAAAGCATGAAAAAAGACGTTATCGCCTCAAAAAATTTCGATATGTAAAATCAATGTATTCACTTTTTAAAGATATTTAATACCCCAAATTTTTTTGTATATTAAAACTTTTATCGAATGAAATTAAAAAAAGGATAAATTTCACGTGGCTCAAAATGCGCCACGTCTCACCCCACCCCCTTGGTGGTTATAAATAGCCATGGGGAGAGCCAATTCATCACCAACAATTGGGAATTTCACCCACAATTGGGAATTGAAATGGCCAAGGCAATTCAGCCAAAATAGGGTGCCAGGTGTCACGACCATGCCGTCTAGGCCCGGTCGGCACGCCGTGTGGCACTTGAAAAGGGACCCAACCTAGACAAGTCAGCCTTTGATAAGCCATTTATCTAAGGACTCAACTCGGAAGCACCGTCTCATGATCCATCAGGCAACATGAGCGTCGAATATCGTATCCAGCGGGGCCTAGCGAATGCTAACGGCCAACCCTTGATGGTCGCGACGAGCGCCATATAGGGCCCTGTGGCCCCAAAACGTCCCTAAGAGGTCCTCCTAGAGAGACGTCGTGCCATCTGCTTGGCTCCAATGCCCGCACACCTAGACCCTACGTGGGCCTAGGAGAAGGTCACTTACACCAAGGCAGCTCGGCGGCTAGCGCTTGGCGAGGAGGATGGTGGAGACCTAACACCAGACCACTTCCCCCTAAAGAGATAAATAAACTTACCAAGTATGACGCGAATAGACGCTGCTTCGTCCCAAACGAGGACACTTTCTGAACAGGGCCTTCATCGCATTCCCAAAGCATCCTAACTTGCATCATTGACTTGGTCGCTCTTCAGGCATTGCTTATATCATCGCTCGGTCCACCTTTGCTCGGTCCCGAATAGGCTTGTCAAGGCACGATTGTAATACAATAAGAGACAGCCTTGACATTCTCCCACACTTCATATTATCGATGTCTTCATCGATACTGACACTCATTCTTCATCACCTGATGAGTTGATATGGACATCGAAGGTAGTTCCTCTTTGATCTATGCTTGACTTAATACGTTTCTCTAGTCACATCATCTGAACATTCAAGCAAATAACTCAAGCCTTGATCCTGGGTTTTTTTGATTCCCTTATGACCCAGTTTTGCTCTTTCAATGTCAAGTGCTAGATTCATGCTCCCACACTTTTACTCTGATTGTGGCTCGAGCGAAACACTTGTAGAAAATCATTGACCCAACTAACGCATGCCTTGTTGTGTCTTTGAGTCTCACGATCTAGCCATCGACCTACAAAACAAAAATAGCATACCTGCCGCCCATATGCAAGAGAACTAAGACTCGCAACACAATGGCTTGCTCTTTGGCACTAAGCCCATTCGCCAATTGTGTCCCACAGTATAGTGAGATCTTCAAGCAATGAATACGTCACCATCTGGCCAATATCCAAGCGGCCAGGTACAAGTTCACCTTGCACTTAATTGCTTAATGATGTAAAATGATCTCTGGTTACCAACACGATACAAGCGTGTACTTGTCTCTTTGTCTTTCTTTATATGGCCTGTACTATAAGACATACAAGCACATACATTAGTGATACCCTATTCACACAAGTCTTCGAACGATACCTGGTTGGTAAATGTTGCCTTACGCATTCACCATTTGCCAAGTGAATATACATCTATTCTCACTCGAACAACCATGCTCTCATGAACTCATGCATCTTGGCTTTCCAACGGCTAATAACACTTTTCCCACAAGCCAACCGCCTTTAAGGTTATCCAACGTAACGTACAACTTGTCTTGCTTCTCTCTGCATCATCTTGTCGACATCCTCGTCGACTGAACAAAAAAAAATTCCATCGCTAGTTAGAGGCACCATTGTAACCTGCAAAGACTAACTTTCCATTGACCAAGTGATGCACTATTGTGCCACAAGCCCAACAACATCCTTCTTTTCAACACAACAAGCGCCTCTGCGCTGAACATAAATGAGCCCCATAGAGGGTTACTTTCCACGTGACATCATGCTAGGATAATCATTTTTTGTTAACGACAGACACCTCTGTGCACTGTTTGCAATATGATTTCCAGGCATGCATCAACGATTCATAAGTAGTCGGCTTCTCAATACTGAGGTAACCATAGTGATTAACGTCAGACACCTCTTGTGTACTGATTTCACTATGACGACCCAGCTAAGACTTCAAGACATATTGAGTGCCTCAGCACAAAACAACCATAGTGCGTAATGTCAGTCACCTCCGTAAACAGATGACACTATGTTTGAACTCGTTTGTACCTCTATGCGATAAACGATAAGTGCCTCTTGCACTGAAACAACCATAGTGGTTAGCGTCAGTCACCTCCGTGTACTGATCCCACCAGGTCCAACTCGTTAGCACCTCTGTGCAATAAGAAATAAATGCCTCTCGCACTAAAACAACCATGGTGGTTAGCGTCAGTCACCTCCGTGTACTGATCCCACCAGGTCCAACTCGTTAGCACCTCTATGCAATAAGAAATAAGTGCCTCTCGCACTAAAACAACCATGGTGGTTAGCATCAGTCGCCTCCGTGTACTGATCCTACTAGGTCCAACTCGTTAGCACCTCTGTGCAATAAGAAATAAGTGCATCTTGCACTAAAACAACCATGGTGGTTAGCGTCAGTCACCTCCGTGTACTGATCCCACCAGGTTCAACTCGTTAGCACCTCTATGCAATATAAAGATCAAGCACCGCATATGCTTCGATCGCTATAGTGGTGTAGCGATGTCTTTTTTCTTTTTATCGCTAAAATAAAACGTGGCTTTTTCGAAGGTGTTTGAAAGGTGTTTGTGATTTTTTTGGATATAAAATATTTATTCCGTGAGGTTTTTTTTAAAAAAACTGCATTTTAAAAAATGGAGTCGCCACCGGCCACTTAGGTAGGCCGGACACCATAAAACCAGAGATTCAAAAAGATTGGGTTCGGGAGTCGGTTAAGGATGGGGAAGGATTAGCACCCCCACACCGCCCAAAATTGGTACTTTAATAATTACCTCTTTATTAATATTGGATTTTCCGGATTAAAGTGACAATTATTTTAAAATTCGGTCATAATTGCGAATAAATTTTAAGGGCCCCATTATCCGAGAATAAACGCCCAACCACCATCACTACGCCTGATACTGGCCCCGTTTACGCTCGGATAAAAGGGCACCGCATTAACAAGTTATAAATCATATGCAATCTTAGTGGCAAAAATATAAAACATGGAAAAATATTTAAATATAATAAATATTGACATAACAGAATACTAATCTAACATAAATGATATTCTAGACTAAAACATGCATATATACATATTATTCTAAATAATAGATAAAAACAACTTTAACAAGTCGGAATAACAATGCAGGAAAAATTACGTATATAGATAAACAAATATTTCAAAAGGACATACATGCTAGTAATAAAACGTATTTCAACATATATGGAACAATATATTATGCATAAAAGAAGACACACTAACACGTAACCTAAAAGTCAAGAAAACATACAATACGTACAAAAATACAAGAACATGCTATTTTACGAGTCAAATAGAACATAACATGTTTTAATACGAATAACTGGATAAAAAAATACATGACTATTATAAGCTTAACACATATATACATATAAACATAAAATACGAGTCATATACGAGGGACATAAAATAAAATAACAGAATATCAACATATACGATTATAATACGAACATGAATATTTACAAAGAATACAGGACTGAAATGAAAGAAAAATAAAGGTCAGTGGCCGAAATTAAAGAACAATAATATGTAATTCAGGGACGAAATTGCGAAACAAACAAAACCTAAAAGGATCAAAACTGTAATTAGACCAAGGGACAGACCCAAAATGAAAAGTTCAGAAACGCGGGATGACTAAAGGCGTAATTCTACCATTTAAAATCTGAATCGGTGTAATTTAGGGACTGGATTACAAGATTTTGAAATATCAAGGGGACTGGGATTGTAATTATACCATGCGGCAAGACAAAAACGAAAATATTGAAAACGCGGTGGGATTAAGTGCGTAATTTACCCATTTAACGAAATAATAACAACTATAAAACCCCTTTTAGGCTGCAATCAGATTTTCAGTCATTTGTTTCATTTTCTGATTTTGCAAGAACCATCTGTTCTTCATTCTCTCTCAACTATCCCATGAAACCCAGAATTCGGCGGCCGGCCGCCGCTAACCGGCGTCGGCAAGCCTCCAAAACACACCAAAATAACCCCATTTTCATCCTCAACATGAATCCGTGGTTGGATTCAGAGGATACACCCTTATTTGCCCTAGATCTAGAAAATACGAAGCGAAAAAAATATTTTTTAAACCAAAACAAAACTACCAGGGGTCTTCCCCTCCCTTTAGTTCACCATATCAGGCTTGGAGAAGCCGAAAGGTTTATCACTAAGGAAGGGAAGACTCACAAACAGAGATGGTAAGACGACTCTCTTCTTTTTTTTTTTTTTTTTTCTTTTTCGTATATGCATGTAAGAAAAAAACAAGTAAGAAAAAGAAACAAGTGTTTACCATTGACTGTCTTTCGATTATCACTTGTCTGGTTACAATTTTTGGTTTTTTTTTGTATTACAAGATCTCTGTTCTCTCTCTTTTTTTGTTACCTCTCTGTTTTTTTTCTTTCTAAAAGTCCCTGTTTCATATATATCATTGTCTTCTTTGGTACAAGTTGCATCTTGCTTTTTCAGATCTGAACTGACAATTTTTGCTTGTTGTCTTGGGCATGTTCTGAACACGGGGGCTGAATATCGGCGTGGTGGCGGTATGGATGTTCGCGGCCGACGGGACGCGTTCTCGGCCGTTAGATCAGATCTGATCTAACGGTCGAGATGGCTTGAAGGACGAATGGCCTGGATGAAGCCTCGATTTGATGAGACGGCTCCAGATCTTGACACGTGGAGCTCCGCAGTCGAGGAGTCAGAACGCGTGGATCTTACGCGCGCGTGGGATATTAAAGCGTCCGCGCGTGGACCACACGCGCGCGTGGCACTCGAACGGTCCATACGTGTGGAACACGCGGCTGGCAGATATTTTTGACCTCTTGGTTGTATCGTGGCCGTTGGATCAGATCTTGATCTAGCGGCCCACATTTACCTGCACACCATAATTGTAATTAGATAAGATTTGGGTTTGGGCCAATCGGGCCTTGTAATTGTATTTGGACTGTAATTTTTATTTGGGTTTAATATATTTAATTTTTTCATTTTATCAGCCCAATAATATTAATAATAATAATATAATTATAACAACAATACATATACATGATACAAACATATACTTATACAAGTATAACGTATTGGCATACGTACATATAATCCTACCCATAATTAACATAACATCTATATATATTAATCAAATACGCTCATACTCTAGATACATACGCGACACACATTCATCATTAATATGTATACATACATAGCTTATAATATACATGCACACACCACACCTTATATATATATTAGTAACATTCATATAATATAATAAGCATACATGCAATATTAATATGTATTTATAAGTGAAAATGAGTGATTACAGTTGCCTCTCTTTGCTTGTTCTCATGGAATGGGAAACAAAGCAAAGATTCATAAGCACTCATTTTTATCAGACTTCCCTGTTTGTAGCTTTGGAAAAACGTGTTCTTTTGGATATCTCCGCTCTTCCTTGGCTGGATCTTCAGGCTCGTAAGTTCTTCCTATATAGAGCTTCGTCACCTTCCGATCTTGGAGCTACAGGCTCTTTCTATATAGAACCCTTCGCTCTGAAACCCCGAATTATGAGTCCTTCATTTCACTTCGAGACAGTAAAGCTTGGAGTCCTTCCTATATAGAACTCTTCGCCTTCAACGCTGGTTTCTCCTATATAAAACCTTTTGCGCCGCTGATGGATTCCTTCGACTGAGAGTTATTTTTGAGATTATGGGTTTAGGGTTCTCCCTCTATGGAACCTTTCACTGGGGCTTGAAAATGCAGGTCTTTTTTTTACGAGGCTGTTGCCATTTTTGGACCTATGCTACTAAGACTACCACATCATGCCCGAAGGACTTACTGATGGCCGAAGGACTTATCATCATGCTCGAAAGACTTACTGATGACCCGAAGGATTTAACACCACGCTCGAAAGACTTTATCGATGACCCGAAGGATTTAACATCGGATCCGGCGCCGACATGGTTGTTGTTTTATGGGGACTCACGCCGATATCTTGCCACATCATGCCCGAATGACTTATCGATGACTCGAAGGATTTAACACCACGCTCGAAAGACTTTGCGATGGCCGAAGGACTTATCATCGTGCCCAAAGGACTTACCGATGACCGAAGGATTTAATATCTCGGATCGACGCCGACATGGCTGTTGTTTTATGGGGACTCACGCCGATATCTTTGCCACATCATGCCCGAAGGACTTATTGATGACCCGAAGGATTTAACACCACGCTCGAAAGACTTATCGATGGCCCGAAGGACTTAACATCGTGCCGAAAGACTTACCGATGACCGAAGGATTTAATATCCGGATCGACACCGACACCATTTTGTTGTTTTATGGGGACTCACGCCGATATCTTTGCCACATCATGCCCGAAGGACTTACCGATGACCGAAGGATTTAACACCACGCTCGAAAGACTTCTGCGATGGCCGAAGGACTTAACATCGTGCTGAAGGACTTACCGATGACCGAAGGATTTAATATCTGGATCGACGCCGACATGTTTGTTGTTTTATGGGGACTCACGCCGATATTTGCCACATCATGCCCGAAGGACTTACCGATGACCCGAAGGATTTAACACCACGCTCGAAAGACTTCTCGATGGCCCAAAGGACTTAACATCGTGCCCGAAAGACTTACCGATGACCCGAAGGATTTAATATCTCGGATCGACGCCGACATGGCTGTTGTTTTATGGACTTTGGTACATTCTTGATAATTCTTCAAAATCCTGTTTAGGAACAAGCAAAATTGACATGCCCCTATCTATATGATGCATGTAATGTTATGCTTTCTTTCTCCTCTTTTTCTTTTTTCTTTGTTAATCTTATGTTCTGAAAAGTCATTCTTCTGATTTCTCTATTTCCTTTCCTTTTGCGGTATGCTCAATTTTGATCTTCATTTCTGTCAAATTTTGCTCAATGGGCATTTGCTCTTGTTCGTTTGCACGAGCATCCGCCTTTCTTCTTCGGGGTTTCTGTCTGCTTCACCGACAAACATTATATCATGCGTGTGCAGAGATTCTTATTATTCTTTCTGTTCGGTATTACCCCATTCGATCGTGCTCGGCTACCTTCCAGTTTTTTTGACCCAATATTCTGAGTATTTGTTAATTTCGTCATCGGGGTGAGCGAAATGTTTCTTAACCTCAATCTTCTTGTTGCCTCTTGACGGACACCATTCCTCGATTTCTGTGCTTTAATTCTTTGGAGACTCAATGTTTACTTTTTTACCGTTCCCACACTTTGTAAGGTCATACTTGTCATGTTTCGTCCTTCATTTTCTTGAACCAAACAAGGCATCATGGCTGGAATTCGCTTCTTGTTCTTGAGCTATCTGACACCTATACCTCTGTTATCACCTTCATTCTATGCATTGTGAGGTCATTTCTGGTTAGGGACTTCAATAGTATCCGCCTCCTTGTGTTCTGGATCTTACCCCTGAAGTAATACATGGAAATTTTTGTTGCTTTAACTTGTCAATTTGCTGATTGGTGTTCCACTGAAGGGTATCATTTAGATTAACATACAAGATTTTGAAAACACAGCATAGGAGCTCTGGATATCATGTGCAAGAGTGGCTTAGATTCAACCACTTGGTAATTTAAAGATGTGAAATCTTCCCTGGTGACTCGGTTCATCCTCATGATTACCGCGTTGCTGCAGAGTGCTACTCTTTCTCAATTCTCATTATCTACTCCGCCCCCAAAAGGGTAAGCTTGTATAACCACTTGAGCGCAGAAATATTACTCTAGGAATAGAGTTCTGGGTGGTGCGAGTCTTAATTTTTCCCATGATATCGCCTATTTTCTTTTTTGTTTTTTTTTTTTTTTTTTTTTGTCTTTATCATTATTTGAGGAAATCAATTCGTCACAATCCTTTGTCTTGAGGACAACGATGGAGCAAACAATACTGCCCCAAGTTACTCGGCATAGTCACGATTTGAAAATATTACCATCACTCATGAAGCTAAGGTTTCTTGAATTGGATGATATATCTCCACCCTATCACTTCAGCGGAGTGCCCCAAAATTTCCATACTCTTATCCGAACAAGCCTATTACCAGGTTTCGAACATAGGTGTACTTTTTATTATTATTTTATCCTTCTTTATTTTCATTTCTTTTTTCTTTCTTTTTTTGTCTCTTCTTTTTTTTGTTTATTTTTTCTTTACTACCTAGAAGATTATGCCTAGAGTTTCAATTTCAAGCAACTCTACATGGTTGACATTTAGAGCTTTTTCGTCCTTGAATATCATCGAAAGAGTAATAATCTCGCTTTGCTGACCAGAGTCCGGTGAGGAAGATCACACATCATTGTTGTCACGACATCTATCTAATGTCACATCTTGCAATTGATATCCAGTGTCCTATAACGACGAGAAAATATCTATGTGCTTTCAAAAACATTATATGTTAAGCGAAATGTGTTTCTTATTGAAAGTAAAAGCCAACAAACATGCCCCATCACAAAAGATCTTTGCCACATGAGGGCCACATAGAGTTGATCCCTTGTATTACTTCAGGAAGGTATTTTAATGTAGAGACATCTCTGGCTTCTTCAGCACTATGTAGATTTGCTTCTCATCCTTGGTCTTCCACTGCTTGATCAGCTCTTGTGTCAGGGTTCCATCATTGACCAGCTTCTTGATTTCCTCCAAGAAAGGTCTACATTTTTCGGTGGGATGCCCAGTGCCCCATATGGAATTCGCATGTGCTACTCGAGTCAAAACTATGGGCATACTGGATCAGTGCACTCTTCATCGGCCTAGGAACAAGATAGTGACCCTCTACCAGATGAGGTCAAATGTCTGAGATAGATATTCCAAACACTTCCAAATTTGCGCTCGTCCGAGGAATTTTCCTTGATGACCCTAATTTGTCAGTCTGTCTCCTTCTTTTAAGGCCACGCGAACCCTGGAGATGACACTCATTTACGTCTCCATCCTTATCTATCTTATCTTCGATTCGGTCCTTAGACTTAGACCCCAATTTTCCTTCTTTGATTACATATTCTATCCTCTCTCCAATCGTCATGAAATCTTCGAATCCGCTTCTCAATTTCTCCAACATCACATCGAAGAAGGGAGAGGGAAGCGTTGCATGAAATAGGGGAGTCAACTCTTCTTCCGCTATAGGGGGTTGGACTTGGGTCGCCAGACATCGCCACCTTAATGCATATTCCCTGAAGCTTTCATTTGGCCTCATTTTCTCATTCAAGAAAGCGTCGACGTGGTGTTAAATCTAAAGCATATTTGTATTGATCCAAGAAGGCATTAGCGAGGTCACCCCATGACCTAACTTGGTTTCTGTTCAAACGGTTATACCACACTGCTGCTGGTCCCGTCAGGCTATCATGGAAATGGTGGATCAACAATTTTTCGTTCTTCATGTATCCTTCCATTTTTCTACAAAACATGGTTAAGTGAATCTTCGGACAGCTGGTTCCGTCATCTCGCATAAACACACGGGAACCTTGAAATCTGGAGGAATGACCAAATCAGGGACTAGGCAGAGTTCCCTCGTATTGAAAACATTTATCTTCTCTTTCTTCTTAAGCTCTTTCTTGATTTTTTCTTCTAACTGGTCAAGCCTCGACTCTTCAATTCGTTCCATTTTCCGATTAATTCTGCCATCGAACCCCATGTATTAAATGATGAAGTGCCATGCGATGATAAAATAATAAAAAAAAATGTGATGCAAATGCAATGCATGAATGCAATAAAGCATTGATTCCGCAAGTGATTTGTCCTTATAGAACATCTTTCATTCAGACCAAAAGGTTTCATTACATCCGGTATTAGGTTTTACAGATATCGGTGAGCCCTGACACCTAATGTCTTGACCTCATTCAATAGTCCCGTCAGTTTTCCTTTGCGGTCCAATGCCGGATCCATATTCTGGCTTATTGGTGCTTTCTTTGATCGCTAAATCTGCTACTGTTGAGCTACTTGTCGGGCTTGAGTCGTAACCATCTTCATGTCCTGGTCTTTCTCCCGTATTGTTTGCTCGGCCTTTTTGTAGCTTTAACGGTCATTGCCCCAACACGGATCTCGCTAGTATGTAAAGCAGTCTCGAGCCTCACTATCTCATTCTTTGAGTCTTTGCGTTTTCCATTTGGAAGGCTTGTGATTCATTCCTTTCTGGTGCAGACTTGATTTTGAGGATATCTTCCATGGCTGATCGCTTTCCAACTCATTTTGGAGAAAGTCGCGTTGGCCTTGACTTCTTCCGACTTCTTTGATAATGATCTGATTTTATTCTTACTATTTTTGCATTTTTGTTTCCAGCGTTCTGAACCATTCCTCAGCTGAATCATACCATTGACCCACTCTTCCGCGGTGTCACCCAGACCGAAACTCTTGAATTCAAAGTGCAGCTTCTGGTACTCGTCTTGTACGCTCTTTAATTTCATGCTCAGATTGTGCCTCTCATGCTCGAGCTGGTCGCGCTTGTGTGCAAGTTCATCTTTTGAGACGCTTTTATTATTGACTCCTAACTTTATCCCGATTGAGTGACCCACTTCTGTGTTATCCGACCCTTGGGCTCGGTATTGACCTTCCTTCGACTTTGCCCCCCGGGCAACGGCTGGCTGGCCAAAGAATCGGGGTTGTCCGTCTTCGAAACCCAAAATTTCCGTTCTGACAAGATCTCGAACTCTGTCATTCAGGGCCCTACAATTTTCAGTGTGATGACTCGAATCGCCTATGAGGTAGCTATACCGGACACGACTGTTGTAATCTTTCGGATAAGGAGGTTTTCTTGGTACAGACTTCACTGGTATGATAAGGTTCCTTTCGACAAGCAACGGAAGTAACTCGGCGTATCTCATGGGTATAGGATAATGTCTTTTGATGTCATTAGATTCTCGAACTTCCCCTGGTTTTGCCTCTGTTCCCTGGGTATCTACCCCAGATGTGCTACTTATCTGCTTCTTGAGATTGATCACAAAGGGATTTGATTTGTCATATTTAACGATGTTGTCTGTTTTGACATTCTGACCATTCTGTTCCACATTCTGCTCCCCGACCGAATCTTTTCTGAGTTCGACATGCTGCTTGCCTTTCATCATGGCATTCATCCGGTCCATCATCTCGGACATCTGCTTCTTTAGTTCTTGTATTTCGTCTTGTTTGTCACCAGGATTGACACTGCTTACCAAATCTGTTCTGGTGTCTTTGAATGGTTCTTCTTCGGCTGTCCCCGGTCTAGTCTAGGGATGGAGTTTTGGGATTGGACCCCCTTCCTTCAGGTCAAAGAACCTTTGGTCCATCATGAACAATCTTCTATTAAAAAAGAAATCACTCGGGAATCAATGCCCCTGTGTAATGCGAATGCAATGGTACAAAAATGATAAGTACATAATAAAAGGGCAAATTAAATGCGATAAGCAATCAAGACAATCCTATTTACATTCTATCTAAGACATCTAGGTTATCCGCATGGCTCTAATAGGGTGGGTTTCTACGTGTTCTCTACATGCAGTGTTGGTGCTATGAGGTACCCGAATTGTCCTTGCTGTCCTCTACTAAGAGTAGCAAGGCCCCCGATCATCACCCATTATAGGCTCCTTTCAACCGGGTTCAATTCAGGGGGACCCATTTGCTTATACCCGTACGAAGGAACGATATCCTTACGAAAGCATAAGGTACTCGAGCCCCGAAGGTACTTGCTAGGCCCATACGGGAGAACGATATCTCCACGAAAGCATTAGCGTTTTCCCCCCATTTAAAAAGACAGGTTTATATGCCATATTTTAAATGCGTTAAAATAAACGCGCAATTATGACTGAATGTTAATTTAATAGTCACTTTAATCCGGAACTGCTAATATTAGTAAAGCGGTGATTATTTTAAAATCTTGACTCTTATTTGTTTTTTTTAAAAACAAAAAATGTCCCCAGCGGAGTCGCCATCTGTAGCGATGTATTTTTTCTTTTTATCGCTAAAATAAAACGTGGCTTTTTCGAAGGTGTTTGAAAGGTGTTTGTGATTCTTTTGGATATAAAATATTTATTCCGTGGGGTTTTTTTTTAAAAAAACTGCATTTTAAAAAATGGAGTCGCCACCGGCCACTTAGGTAGGCCGGACACCATAAAACCAGAGATTCAAAAAGATTGGGTTCGGGAGTCGGTTACGGATGGGGAAGGATTAGCACCCCCACACCGCCCAAAATTGGTACTTTAATAATTACCGCTTTATTAATATTGGATTTTCCGGATTAAAGTGACAATTATTTTAAAATTCGGTCATAATTGCGAATAAATTTTAAGGGCCCCGTTATCCGAGAATAAACGCCCAACCACCATCACTACGCCTGATACTGGCCCCGTTTACGCTCGGATAAAAGGGCACACTATTAACAAGTTATAAATCATATGCAATCTTAGTGGCAAAAATATAAAACATGGCAAAATATTTAAATATAATAAATATTGACATAACAGAATACTAATCTAACATAAATGATATTCTAGACTAAAACATGCATATATACATATTATTTTAAATAATAGATAAAAACAACTTTAACAAGTCAGAATAACAATGCAGGAAAAATTACGTATATAGATAAACAAATATTTCAAAAGGACATACATGCTAGTAATAAAACGTATTTCAACATATATGGAACAATATATTATGCATAAAAGAAGACACACTAACACGTAACCTAAAAGTCAAGAAAACATACAATACGTACAAAAATACAAGAACATGCTATTTTACGAGCCAAATAGAACATAACATGTTTTAATATGAATAACTGGATAAAAAAATACATGATTATTATAAGTTTAACACATATATACATATAAACATAAAATACGAGTCATATACGAGGGACATAAAATAAAATAACAGAATATCAACATATACGATTATAATACGAACATGAATATTTACAAAGAATACATGACTGAAATGAAAGAAAAATAAAGGTCAGTGGCCGAAATTAAAGAACAATAATATGTAATTCAGGGATGAAATTGCGAAACAAACAAAACCTAAAAGGATCAAAACTGTAATTAGACCAAGGGGCAGACTCAAAATGAAAAGTTCAGAAATACGGGATGACTAAAGGCGTAATTTTACCATTTAAAATCTGAACCGGTGTAATTTAGGGACTGGACTACAAGATTTTGAAATATCAGGGGGACTGGGATTTTAATTATACCATGCGGCAAGACAAAAACGAAAATATTGAAAACGCGGTGGGATTAAGTGCGTAATTTACCCATTTAACGAAATAATAACAACTATAAAAACCCCCTTTTTAGGCCGAAATCAGATTTTCAGTCATTTGTTTCATTTTCTGATTTTGCAAGAACCATCTGTTCTCCATTCTCTCTCAACTATCCCATGAAACCTAGAATCCGGCGGCAGGCCGCCGTGTTCTCCGCCGCCGGCAGCCGCTAACCGGCGCCAGCAAGCCTCTAAAACACACCAAAATAACCCCCTTTTCATCCTCAACATGAATCCGTGGTTGGATTCAGAGGATACACCCTTATTTGCCCTAGATCTAGAAAATACGAAGCGAAAAAAAATATTTTTTAAACCAAAACAAAACTACCAGGGGTCTTCCCCTCCCTTTAGTTCACCATATCAGGCTTGGAGAAGCCGAAAGGTTTATCACTAAGGAAGGGAAGACTCACAAACAGAGATGGTAAGACAACTCTCTTCTTTTTGTTTCTGTTTTCTTCTTTCGTATATGCATGTAAGAAAAAAAAACAAGTAAGAAAAAAAAACAAGTGTTTACCACTGGACTGTCTTTCGATTATCACTTGACTGGTTACAATTTTTGGTTTTTTTTTGTATTACAAGATCTCTGTTCTCTCTTTTTTTTTGTTATCTCTCTGTTTTTTTTTCTAAAAGTCTCCGTTTCATATATATCATTGTCTTCTTTGGTGCAAGTTGCATCTTGCTTTTTCAGATCTGAACTGACAATTTTTGCTTGTTGTCTTGGGCATGTTCTGAACACGGGGGCTGAATATCGGCGTGGTGGCGGTATGGATGTTCGCAATGGCAGACGCGTTCTCGGCCTTTAGATCAGATCCGATCTAACGGTCGAGATGGCTTGAAGGACGAATGGCCCGGATGAAGCCTCGATTTGATGAGGCGGCTCCGGATCTTGACGTGGAGCCCGCGATCGAGGAGTCGAACGCGTGGATCTTACGCGTGGGATATTAAAGCGTCCGCGTGTGGACCACGCGCCGCGTGGCACTCGAGCGGTCCATACGTGTGGAACACGCGGTGGCGCGATATTTTTGACCTCTTGGTTGTATCGTGGCCGTTGGATCGGATCTTGATCCAACGCCCACATTTACCTGCACACCATAATTGTAATTAGATAAGATTTGGGTTTGGGCCAACCGGGCCTTATAATTGTATTTGGACTTGGACTGTAATTTTTATTTGGGTTTAATATATTTAATTTTTTCATTTTATCAGCCCAATAATATTAATAATAATAATATAATTATAACAGCAATACATATACATGATACAAACATATACTTATACAAGTATAACGTATTGGCATACGTACATATAATCCTACCCATAATTAACATAACATCTATATATATTAATCAAATACGCTCATACTCTAGATACATACGCGACACACATTCATCATTAATATGTATACATACATAGCTTATAATATACATGCACACACCACACCTTATATATATATTAGTAACATTCATATAATATAATAAGCATACATGCAATATTAATATGTATTTATAAGTGAAAATGAGTGATTACAAGTGGTTACCGACAGGCACCTCCGTGCACTAACCAACCCTCAACTTGTTCAACATTATTGACTCGTCCAACCCACTCCTATTACGAGGGCACTTAGTGTGGGGTCTAGTTTCCCTACCCTACCTACCTCAACTGCCAAGGCTCTTGGCGTAGGGTCAGCCTGCCCTACCTACTCCACTCGTAGGAGCGCATTGGTACAGAGTCAACTGCCTGGGGACACCATCCATGCCGAAGTACACAACCAAACCTGGCTTAAAAGCCTTGCTCTGAAACCAACTATCACGACCATGCCGTCTAGGCCCGGTCGGCACACCGTGTGTCACTTGAAAAGGGACCCAACCTAGACAAGTCAGCCTTTGATAAGCCTTTTATCTAAGGACTCAACTCGGAAGCGTCGTCTCATGATCCATCAGGCAACATGCGCGTCGAATATCGTATCCCGCGGGGCCTAGCGAATGCTAACGACCAACCCCTGATGCTCGCGACGAGCGCGATATGGGGCCTTGTGGCCCAAAACCGTCCCTAAGAGGTCCTCCTAGAGAGACATCGTGCCATCCGCTTGGCTCCAATGCCCACACACCTAGACCCTACGTGGGCCTAGGAGAAGGTCACTTACACCA
The DNA here is from genome assembly GCA_019671005.1 of Hibiscus mutabilis. Taxonomy (NCBI): domain Eukaryota; kingdom Viridiplantae; phylum Streptophyta; class Magnoliopsida; order Malvales; family Malvaceae; genus Hibiscus; species Hibiscus mutabilis. The sequence continues at coordinate 30,342,360 of CM033740.1, read as the reverse complement.
AGGCAGCTCGGCGGCTAGCGCTTGGCGAGGAGGATGGTGGAGACCCAACACCAGATCACTTCCCCCTAAAGAGCTAAATAAACTTACCAAGTATGACGCGAGTAGACGTTGCTTCGTCCCAAACGAGGACACTTTCTAAACAGGGCCTTCATCGCCTTCCCAAAGCATCCTAACTTGCATCCTTGACTTGGTCACTCTTCAGGCATTGCTCATATCATCGCTCGGTCCGCCTTTGCTCCGTTCCCAACAGGCTTGTCAAGGCAGGATCGTAATACAATAAGAGACAGCCTTGACACCAGACAGCCCGACCAAGGCTGCCAAAAAAATAGAGACAATGTCCTCGGCCCTAGTTGGTTCGATTTAGTATTCAATTAAAAGCTCTTTTATGGTTCGATCAAGTTAATTTTTAGGCCATAATAAGATGGCACCGCGATTTTAGTGGGGATCGGTCAAAGTTTTTCATTCGAGCTCTTAGTGGGGTAAAATTCAATCTTTATCTTTGTATTTATTTATATAATAATATATAGTCTTGTTGATTATGTTTTTTAATATTGGCATGTTTTTTTAATATGTTTTGTATATTATTTTACTTTTAATTGTTTAATTTCAGTCTTTTTTATATTCAATGCATTTTATTTTATTTATGTTTTTGTACATAATATATATAGTATTATTATGTATATTTGATAAGTATATATATATATATAATATGTGTATATATATTATACTTATAATATGTATATAGTATAATATTTGCTTTATATAGTATTTGTATAATATCTATATTTATAAGATATGTATAAAATATTATTTATGTATTTATGTTTACATGTATATATTAATATATATTGTATATTATATAGTATTTTATTTTTTTACATTATTTATATTAACTTTATGTTATTTATTATTTTACATAAATATCATATATAGTATTTTGCCCCATTGTTCCGATATTTCTATCCGGGTGTCATCTCCTTTGAATGTCGTGAATACCAAGGCAGATTTAAACTGTTGTGCATGCATCTTGGAAATTAATTATTAAATTAAATCGAATTTTGATTTTCCTTAATAAAAATAATGCGAACCCTTAGGTATCAATTTTGGGCGTAGTGGAGGTGTTAATCCTTCTCCACTCGTAACCAACTTCCGAACTCATCTCTGGTTGATTTTTCGGTGTCCAGTCTACCTTATGCAAGTGACCGGTGGCGACTCCATTTTCTTTTACTATTTTTTATTTTTTATTTAAAACACGTGGCTTCTCACCCGAGAACGGACGTCCAAGAAAAGACCCAGACGAAAAGATCGCTACAAATTGGTTTGCAGCTTGATGAATTGGAAAAGCTTTCTTGCTTGCAACTCTTTTTTTTTTTTTGGTTTCTTTTTGCTATTGTTAATGTTCTGGGGGTGTTCCCTTTTCAATCCAAAACTCAAATGAATTTTCTTCCTACCTCGTTAATATTCCCAATTCTCATTTCTTCCAGTTTTCGTCCTTCCATTTTCATGGCCGTTAACACATAAAATGAATTTGAGATATTTTCCGACATGATTTGTTATTTTCAAGAAGCTATTGTTGAAATTTAGAGTGCGATTTGAGAGTAATTTGATAGAACACTGAAATACCGAAGGTTAAGTTTTTAGAATTATGGTCGAATTAATATAAAATATAAAAGTTGAGGGTTAAGTTTATTATTATGCTGTTTTTTATTAACCGTCATGTCAATCACATTTAAAAATTTAAGGACAACATATCAACTTGTTATTTTTAAAGTCAAACGATAATTTTAAAACTTGTCATAATTATAGAACTCAACAAAAAAAAATCATATAATCAAGGGACTACATGCCTACTTTACCAAAAAATAAATAATTTTACTTAACCAATTTTTTTTGAATTTTAAAACGATATTGATTATTATTAAAACAAAAAAGTTACAACTTTAACAATACAACTAATGAGAGTTTTAGGAACTATGTCCACAAAAAAACTCAAACATAAAATAAAAAAGAAAACTCAAATGTACAATAACAGTTAAAATTTTCTTTTTAATATGACATCTCTCATCCATAATAACTCAGTAATTGTACTCCACCAAATATTTAATTTAAAATAACAATAAAGAACATAATTCAAAGCCTTCACTTGCAATCACTTACCTTACAACTGCCCAATGTGCTCATTCTTTTGCTCCAACAGTTTGTGGAGTGGGTCGTTGATTACTTTCGGAGGAGAGATAAATTAAGTTTAATACAGATTATGTTTGGTGTAGTATTGATGACGTTTCGTCTTGCAGAGACATTAAGTAAAATATCATTAAAAGTTAGAATTATGATTTTACTAAATTCATAGGTGAATGTTCTGTGTTAGAGGTAGAATTATCGGGTGTGTAGATTGGTCTCCTCGATATTTGAAATGCTGGTTATCATCACGTTAGATTAGAATTGGATAATTTAAATGTTTTTCGATCACTTAAAACTGACTTAGATCAACGAGATATTTCTTCTTTGTTATTACAACTCGATGAATTAAGACGACCAGAATGGATCATTCGCTTATAACATATTCTTTAAAAATGAAAACAAAATAAAGGCGCTAGCTAAACTTGGTCTGACCTACAAATTCTCCATTTTAGTTTTCTACCGGCATATATTAATTCCCTCTCACATGAGGATATAGTTTCTTAGTTTTCAATCTTCCTTTTCTCTAGGGGTGAGCAACGAAAAACCGATTCGAACCGAGCTATGCCGTTCGGTTCAGGTTTGCATGTTGAAGTTCAATTTTCGGTTCGGTTTAAAACTCAAAGTTTTTAATTCGGTTCAGTTTTGGATTTTTCATATGGAACCCGTTTATTTCATATCAACTCAAATTAAAAAATATGTTATGATCCATATCAAATATATTTTAAAGATAGTCTCTTGAAATATTTTGATTTATTTTTAAGACATTTTCTTAGAATATTTGGATATATTTTTATAATATTAAGTTGATTGATTATTGTGTTTTAAATTAGAATATGTTTTATAATATTTACTATTCAAGAGTTGTTTTACTATGTTGAATATTTGAGTTTGGTTTTAATTAAACAATATATTAGACTACATATTTGTGTTCTAAGTTGGTGATGTAAAATCATTGAGTGGATATTAATTAAATGAATATTTTATGTGATTTATTTTTTAGATCTATTGTTTGTTTTGTAATAATCGTTATTTTTTTAATTTATTTTTATTTTAAATCTTAAATTTGTTAAGAGCTCAAGACATGTATTTTCTTGTTACAAAATAAATTGATATTGGAGTGTCTAATGATAAATTAAAATATGTTATGTGTTTTGCTTATTTTTTTTTAATTTGAAAAAAATCCGTTAAAACCACGATTTTTAACCGAATTGAACCGCAAAATTCGGTTTTTGCTAATTCAGTTTTTTTACCATTTGGTTTCAGTTTCGATTTTCCTTTTATAAAACCGCATACTGCAATTTAATTTATATTTTGTTAAAAAATCGAACCAAATCGAACCAAATACACTCCGACCTTTCTCATCAAAAAAAAAATACAGATCAGAATTGTAGGAAGAAAAGGAAAGGGTACTATCGTACATCCGCCTTCAGCGCTTTATTTGGTCCTGGAAAAGGGCCTTCTCCAACTAATCACCGTCTCCTCTCTCTTTGTCTCTCATTGTTTTTTATTTTTTTTTTGGTTTTATAATTTATATTAAGGCTTTTAATAAAAGAACAAAACAAGATCCCACCATCGGAGATATTCCCGTTTCTTTCTCCGCAAGAACACTGTCCGGCGCGTGCTCTCTACGCTCTTCAACGGTACCCCTTCTCAACCTCTTCTCTACACGCTCCTTCCTTCCTTCCTTCCTTCCTTCTTCAACTTGCCGCTGTCTCACCATTGAAAAGGGTTTTAGGGTTTTATCTTAAACCTCAACTACTAGGGTTTTCGACTGATTCCGAAGTCCCCCTTCCCTCTAATTTCATCATTCATGACATGTGTTTTCCCAGCTACCAACAAATATGATTGAGAAAACAAAGAAACAGAGAAAGGGTTCAATCAGGGAGGAAGATGTCTCTTCTCTTCTACAAAGGTCCCTCCCCCTTTTCCCAATTTATTTTTGCTGTATTGGGATTTTTTCTTTTCTTTTTGTTGTCATGTTTTTCGGTCTGGGCAGGTATACAGCAACTACTGTTTTGGCACTGTTGCAAGAAGTGGCACAGTATCCAGGTGTAAAGCTGAATTGGAATGCTTTAGTCAAGAAGACTACTACTGGGATTTCTAATGCCAGGGAATACCAGATGTTATGGCGCCATTTGGCCTACCGCAACACCTTGCTTGAAAAATTCGATGATGGAGATGAACCCTTGGTCAGCTCTTTAGTTTTTTTTTTTTTAAACCTTTGGTATACATATATTTATAACTGTTGGCAATGCTAAGGGTTTAATTTAAAATCTGCTTGAACTTCCTTATGTGTGTGTATGCTGTCTGGAGAGAATTGCTGCAAAAAAAAAAAAATCCCCTAGATTAATATACCATTTGGATGTATATCTTTTTAGTATATTGAGATACATTTGGCATATATGTTTCTATCTGTTGGAAATGGTAAGGGTTTAATATAAAATCTACTTGAACTTTTGCTTATGTGTTTATCTGTATGCTGAAATGTCTTGAGAGAATTGCTTCCAAAAGAACGTACCCCTGAGATCAGTATACCGTTTGGATTTGTATCATTTATTCATTTTAGTATATTGAGATAGCTTTTTTTAATTGAGGTGTATACCTGATGTTCTAACTTGTGTCCTGCCAAATGCTGGTTTCGCTTTGGAAATTAAAATTTATGATCTTATTTCATCCACTGATGAAAGGGCTAAAGTCATGGTTATTTAATAATAACTAGGTCCTATTATTTGATGGATAGGTATTCTTGGTAGTCCTTACGTCTGTGGTGTTATTTGATTAACATTTTATCTTGCAGGATGATGACAGTGACTTAGAATATGAATTGGAACCTTGCCCTTCTGTTAGTGGTGAAACTTCAGCAGAGGCTGCAGCATGTGTGAAGGTAAGTAAAATGAATGTAGTTACCATAAAAATGACAATAAAGGTTTAACCTTTTATCATTTGTGGTTAATGATCATTTAACCTCTTTAGGATGGAAAAAAACAGTAATGGTAGCACAGAAACTATAAATAATAAGTGACATAGTTAACACCAAATCCATTTTTTTCCTGGTTTGTAGTACCTCTTACCTGTTAGATAATTGGGTTCTGAATATTCCATTTTTTGCAAGCATCTAAACTGGCTAGTTGGTATGAAATGTTGCTAGTAGAAGATGGTTTTTGACATAATGTGGTCAATGGCTACCCTATGACCAGTATGGAACGGTTAATTATAACCTCATGGAAATCACATAGGCAGTAGTTTTTTGATGACCTGCTCTTCTTTGAAGTTTCACAACTGATTTATCTCATTCCTCACTTTTTTTTCCAAGCCAGTCCGCTGAAATGGTTCTTCTTGTCAGGTTTTGATTGCTTCTGGTTTACCAAGTGACTCAAGTCTTGCTAACACCTCAATGGTAGATGCTCCATTAACAATAAATATACCTGATTCGCAGTCGACTAGATTATCTTCTGGAAACTCGCAGCCCACATGCTCAATGCGAGGGATAAATATCACTGTTCCAGTTTCTGTTCAGAAACAGATTCTGCCTGCAGTGGCATCGGCTGAAACACTGGAAGGAAATGGATCAGCTGGTGCAAACCTACCTGCTCGAAGGAAAAGAAAACCTTGGTCGGAAGCAGAGGATATGGAACTTATTTCTGCTGTGCAGAAATGTGGTGTTGGAAATTGGGCAAACATCTTGCGAGGAGACTTCAAAGGAGATAGGACTGCTTCACAGTTGGCTCAGGTTGTTTTCTAATTATAACCAGACCATCTTATTTATTTTATATATCTATTATCTTTAGTCATTAATGCTGCTTCATATGCATTACATAGAAGCAAGTGCACGGTTCTTTTTTATGGGGCTTAAAGTTGGTGAATTAAGTGATGTAATGAAAGTAATATATCAAAAGTCTACTTTTATATGCTTTGCTTAAGGAGCTAGAGATTTTTAGATTTCAAACTAAATGCATAGTAGATGTGAAACTTAGTAGATTCAGTAAAGTTATTCTGTCTTCCCATGTTACATTGCTGCTAGTTGACTTGAAAAGAACTCTTTTGGTTGATAATATCTACCAGCTCTATTTTTTTACAAGAGATCTAACTGTTTATTGTAGAAAATAGGGTTAGAGAAGTTTTTCTACTCTTTTCTTATTTCGATTTACAGAAAAAATAAGTCTACTTATAGACTTTTACAAGGAGTTTTACATTGAGTAGATATCCTCTCGGCTAGGACTCTTATCCCTTACATGGATAGAGTTAGACTACAACTAAACTACTTAGTTAGGATCGACTTACAACTCTTCTAAACTACTTAGTTAGGATTGACTTACAACTCTTATTATTTACATATTAACCTACACTCCCCCTCAAACTGGTGTGTATATGTTATGTACACCCAGTTTGGATGACATTTCTTCAAAGCTCACTCTTGGAAGTGCTTTGGTGAAAATATCGGCTAGTTGGTTCTTAGTAGGAATATAGTGAAGTTTTACAACTCCGTTGTTGACCTTCTCATAGATGAAGTGTCTATCAATCTCAATGTGTTTGGTCCTGTCATGTTGTCTTGGATTTCTAGCAATGCTCATTCTTGATCGATCACTATAAACTTCAAATTCGCCTTTCCATCCAACTCTAACTCCATGAGAAGTTTCTTGATCCACATTCCTTCACATATCCCTAGAGCCAAGGCTCTAAATTCTGTTTCTGCACTACTCCTAGAAACCACAGCTTGCTTCTTGCTTCTCCAGGTGACCAAATTCCCCCACAAAAATGTGCAATAGCCACTAACAGATCTTCTATCCGGTTCTCTGCTTGACTTGAACTGTGTAGACCTTTATTGTCCTATCCCGATGTTTCTGAAAAGTAGTCCGATCCAGTGTAAATTTCAAGTACCTCGTAATTCTATTGATTGCATCCATGTGCTCTTCTCGAGGATCACTCATATGTTGACTAACTATGCTCACCGAGTATGCAATATCGGGCCTAGTAAGTGAGAGATAGATTAGTTTCCCAACTAGTCTTTAGTAGGATTCTTTATTCACTTTGGATTCCCATTTCATCTTTTCTTGAACTTTTTAAACTGGTTCCATTGGGGTTTCAATTTGGTCTATTTCCAAGCATCCCAGATTCTACAAGTAGATCTAGGATGTACTTTCTTTGGTTTATAACAATCCCCTCTTTCGATCTTGCTACTTCCATTCCTAAGAAGTACCTAAGGCTTCCCAAATCCTTAGTCTCGAACTCCTTTGCTAACAAGCAAAGCATCTCTATTTCTTGAGATTATCCCAGAATGATCATATCATCAACATAGACAATTAGAAGAGTCTTCTTACCATCTGGAGCAACCTTTTGAAACAATGTATGGTCTGCCTGACTCTGCTTGTACCCATTTTGAACCATAGCCTTAGCAAATCTGTCAAATCATGCTCTAGGGGATTGCTTTAATCCGTACAATGATTTGTTTAGTTTGCACACTGTCCTCTTAGTTGTCTTTTCCTCCAAACCTGGTGGAACCTACATGTAACTTCTTCCTCAAGGCTTCCATTAAGGAAAGCATTTTTGATGTCCAATTGGTGCAACTTCCAATCCTTGTTAACAAGCTGCTGATAATAACACTATGATGGTATTCAATTTAGCTACTGGGGCAAAGGTTTCTTGATAATCTACTCCATATGATTGAGTAAACCCTTTAGCCACTACCCTTTAGCCACTACTCCATAATCTACTCTCAATGCTCCCATCTGAGTGATATTTGACTGTGAATACCCATTTGCACCCAACAGCCTTTTTCCCTTCTGGTAACTCAGTCAAACACCAAGTATTATTCTTTTGTAGTGCTTTGACCTCTTCTTCATGACCTTCCTCCACTCGGGACTTTCAACGCCTCTTCTCTTTGTCTTAGGAATCTTCACACTATCAATCTTTGGTGTTTGTAAAGGCTTTGAAACCGGATAATAACTTCCCATAGGCAACAAATTTATTGATAGGATGAGCAGCACATTTCCTTACCCCTTTTCTAATAGCAATAGGAAAGTCATCTAAGTTTCTGATAGAATCTTGTGGAATAACATTACCTCTGTCTCAATAGCATCGTAACTCAAAAGCGGTTCTGGCAAGTGCTAGGGTGACCAACATCTTGATTTGATTGATTTTTCCTCCTTGTATAGACGTTAAGTTGTTTCTCTGGTGGTTGTGGAGTCACGAGTGTGATATAGTTCGAGTGTTGGAAGAGGTGTTGTATAAGGACTGGAAGGTTTAGGCTGTGGAGAAGGTGTATTGGATTTGTGGAGAAGTTGTGTCTATAGGATTAGGGACAGCGAGTTTCAATGATATCCAAGGCGAGGCTCGGGAAGGATAGGCATAAGAATAATGGGTGTATGGGTGAGATTCTTTAGGTCTCTCCCCGAATGTCAGGCCGCAAAGTAAGGCTGATTTTCAAAAAGGTAACATTAAAGGAAATATAGGTTTTCCTATTAGTGGGGCGTAACATTTGTAACCTTTTCGACTCGAGGAGTAGCCTATAAACACACACTTTAATGATTTAGGATCCAGTTTACTACGATTGTTCTTTGTGCACATGAAGAAAAGATGTGCATCCAAAGACTCAAGAGGAAGAGAGTGAGGACAATGGTTTAAAGTGTGGAAAATGTTGAAACAAAACTTCAGTGGGTATTTTAAATCCTAGGGTCTTGCTAGGCATCCTACTGATAAGATAAGTTGCAGTAAGAAGAGCTTCCCCCCAAAAATATTTAGGTGCACTAGCTGAAAACAAAAGGGACCTAGTTACTTCCATTAGATGTCTATTCTTCCTCTCAGCCACTCCATTTTGTTGAGGGGTGTTGACACATGAGGTGAGATGAACAATTCCCTTTTCTCGAAAGAAACACCTAATAGACTTGCTAAGATATTCACTCCCAGTATCACTCCTAACCACTTTGATATTTCTATCGAACTGTGTTTTTATCATTTGATAAAAAGTTCTAAAAATTAGTTCAACCTCAGACTTTTCTCTCATTAAATATGTCTAAGTGGTCATAGAGAAATCATCAATAAAAGACACAAACCACCTAGACCCAAAAATATTTCGAACTTTAGAAGGGCCCCAAATATCACTGTGTATAATAGCAAATGGTGAAGTAGGTTTAAAAGGAGAAGAAACATATGGTTTTTTGGTATGTTTTGCCATTTGACACACTTCACAAGTAAAATAAGAGGGATTTTTATTGATAAAGAGATTTGGGAACAACTTTGCAAGGTAATAAAAACTAGGGTGTCCTAATCTAAGATGCCAGAGCATAATATTATCTGAACCTAAACTTGTAGAGGAAACGATGTCCAAGGCAACTGGGAATAGAGGAGTTTCGGTAGGATATTCCATCAAGGATATATAAGCCATTAGATAGCCTAGCACTGCCAATCACCATCTTGAGCCCCTGTGCCTGAAAAATACAACCATCACCCCAAAATTAGCATTACAATGAATATCCTTAATCAACTTACTCACTGATAATAAATTATAGGCTAATTTAGGAACATAAAGTACATCGAGATAATACTATGTTTTTGCTTAATTCAATAGAACCACTTCCTTTCACTTTGTTGAGAGGGAACCATCTGCTATCTTGATCGAGGAGGGAGATCTGTGATGGCTATACATTCTGAACAAACTAATATTTCTGTCATATGGTCGAGGCACCGAATCTACTATCCAATGTAAGGTATTAATTGTTGCTAAACAGAAATTCTACCTTGGATGTTGTTAAGGCAAGAGTATGAGTTTTAGGCGATAGTTGGTGAATATTTGTTGAAGTTTCGCAATCTCTTTTGTGTACTAAAGTCTGCTTTGGAAAGATGTTCGTAGATGCAACATTTGCTTCTTCTCAAATCTGGATTTAGAGGGTTTCAGTCTCTTTGGTTTTCCATGTAGCTTCCAGCACTGCTCCATCAAATGTCCGCCTTTTTACAAAGTGCTCACACCATGGTCTCCCCCTCCTTTGTTTATTCCCAGGATTGGAGTTTGTAATGAGTGCCGAAGCATCTGTCTCTCGTTGAGCAGCTGGTACCATCAAGGAGAGTCTGCTTTCTTCTCTCCTAATCTCAAAAAGGCCTCCCGAACCAATGGTAGGGGTTTGAGAGCAAAATTCTGCTCCTTGCCCCATCAAACTCACCATTAAGTCCAGAAAGAAATTGAAAGATTCTCCTCGATTTTTGATTTTACTATAGAAGTTAATATCATCAGGACACTTCCACTCATTTGCCTCATACAAATCAATTTGTTGCCAACACTTAGTGAGAACTCCAAAATATCTTGTACTCTGCATGCAGATCTCCTTGTCCGAGATCTTTAATCGATTTTCAACCCCAAATAATTTACGGTGTATTATCCACACTGGAGTATGTATCCCTGGCTGCACTCCATATTTCTGCTGCAGTCTGGTAGAGCATGAAATTTTCCCCAACTTCAGGAACCATGGAATTAATTAGCCATGACATAATCATGTTGTTTCCATTTAGTTTGTAGGATGTAATTGGAGAAAGAGATGAATCTGAAAGCTGGAACTCAGAGGGACGAGGATGATTTTGAGAATTGATTTCTGATGCAGAGGGGTCTGAATGAGCCATTGAAAAGGAGGGTTTTGATCGACAGAGAGAAGAGAACAGAAAAAAAAGTTGTTGGATAGGTAGGATCTTCCTAATCAGATACCATGTAAAAAATAGGGTTAGAGAAGTTTTTCTACTCTTTCTTATTTCGATTTACAGAAAAAATAAGTCTACTTATAGACTTTTACAAGGAGTTTTACATTGAGTAGATATCCTCTCGGCTAGGACTTTTATCCCTTACATGGATGGAGTTAGACTACAACTAAACTACTTAGTTAGGATCGACTTACAACTCTTCTAAACTACTTAGTTAGGATTGACTTACAACTCTTATTATTTACATATTAACCTACATTTATATCATCTCTATGCTACGTACCAATTATGTGATTGAAAAACCTTAATTGCTCGCATTTTCTGGTCTCTGTTTTGTCTCAAGTTCGATATTATGTTTCTAGACATCCTTAAATTCCATATATGTGCATGCTTGTGCATGTGTGTGCCTTTTTTACATTTCTTTTAAGTGAAGATCATTGTTACTGTTCATAGTTTATTTGTCTATACAGAATTGAGAACATATTCTAAATGCTGCTAAAAATTGACAGCACTGGTATTATTTTGGTGTTTGTGTTTCTATATCACTAAAATTTAGTTTCTTCTTTTTCGCCATCTAGTTGTTGCTCTAGAATAACAATCCTGTTATGATCTTGCGATCTTGTGCTTCGGATTAATGATTCAAAAACTCTCAGCTCATCGAAGGGAGATGGAAACCTTAGGACTCGTTAAAAGAAAGACCGAGATCTTTTTATGGTTTTTTAATGAAATTATAACTTAGGGTTTTATTATTTCATATGTCCTTTTAAATAAAGATTCAGAGCTATTCTCAAAAGGAAAATAAATCAACTGAAATAAAAAACATAATCAATAAACCTATGGAAATAAATAAAAGCACCTAAGCCTTAATTAAATAGCCGAAATTAAAGGCCTTTCCTAACATAGATTTGGCCCATAACATTGCTCCCCTCTCGCAAAAAGAGTTTGTCAAGCTCAAAGCCAGGATAAACTTGGTGAAATGTTCCTTCCATTAGTAATAAGTCTAACATTGCTCCCCTCTCTCAAAAAGAGTTTGTCCTTAAGCTTCTTACCCGCATTCAGTGTTTTTAAAAATAGCTTAGCAAGTTTAGACCCGTCAAACTTTTTTGATATGGCGTTGAAGGGTTTTTGGATCGGGTATAAAGAAAATGTCGAATTATTGGACGAGTTTAGGAAGGGTTGATGAATAAGACAAGAAGTTGGTGATGGATTTAGAAGGGCTTGTTGCATGGACAAGGAAAGGACATTGGTGGAGGTTTTCATTGTTTGGCTTTGTTCATTTAAAGAGTACCTTCGTATCAGCCGTGGAGTGACTGTCAGAAATCAGCTTCCTGTAGAAAAGCAATTTTCTAGCTTTAGGAAAAACTAATTAACGCATAAAAATAAAGCAGAATTTAAGTTTCTGCAGAAAAGAAGAAGAAAACAGAATTGATTTTCTGTTATTGAATATTTTCAAAAAATTACATCCCTTTACAGTGAATTTATAGACTCAAGTATTGGACTTTAGTTACAATTAGGAGTCCTAAGTACACAAGACATCTAACTCTATCTTTTAGGAAGTAAACTTTAATTTAAACTACTATTTACATGAGGACTCTAACTCTATCTTTAAACTTTAATTTAAACTACTATTTACATAAGGACTCTAACTCTATCGGATAATCTAACACTTCCTAAATTAGGAAGATTGTGTAAATTAATTAGGAAATACTGTAAATATCTTAGTATCTGTAATCCCTAACTTTAAGGCTTTATTTTTGGGTCAACATCCCTAGAATCAGTTAGTTTCATAGTTTAGAAGTTTCCTAAGTTATGTCTTCTGCTTGTATATATACCAGTGTAATTTTTCTATGAATAATCAATCAAATTCAGCCATTTTCAACATGGTATCAGAGCCTTTTTAGCTCATTTCTGGGATCTTTCATTTCTTTTTTGGCAGCCTCTTATCTTTCCCAATCCCCTCTCTCAAAAAGTGTAGTGTTAATCCAACAACGACATGGCTGAAGGCGTTGAAACTAGCAACACTGAGGCTACTTCACAAGTCTTAGTGAATGAAGGGAACCACTCAAACCCAATAAGTGATCTGCAGAACATCCAAGCAGCCTACAAATTAAATGGGAAGAATTACCTAAAGTGGTCTCAATTGGTTCGTACATTCTTAAAAGGGAGAGGAAAGTTGAGTCACCTACTTGGAACTGGACCTAAAGAAAGGGACCCTAAGTTTGATGCGTGGGATGAACAAGATTCAACGGTTATGTCTTGGTTATGGAACTCCATGATGCCAGAAATTAGTGATACATGCATGTTCCTCAACACAACCCAAGAAATATGGGAAACTGTGAAGCAGACTTATTCAAAAGTCAGAGATGCTGCCCAAATCTATGAAATCAAGACTAAGATTTCATCTGCCAAGCAGGGAGGCAAATCGATCACAGAATATTCCAACTTGTTGCAGAGTCTTTGGCAAGAAATGGATCACTACCAGTGCATTCAGATGAGATGCTGTGAAGACGCAACACTTCTAAAAAGGTTTGTTGAAAAAGATCGAATCAATGACTTTCTGGCTAGACTAAATGTTGAATTTGATGCAGTAAGAGTTCAAATACTTGGAAAAGAGGATCTGCCCTCACTAAATGAAGTAATTGCAATTGTTCGTGCTGAGGAAGGAAGAAGATGGGTTATGATTGAGGGCAATCAAGTAGAAAGTTCAGCCTTGGTCACGAAAGTTGTAACTGAGAGATCTGGCCTGGAACAGCCGAGCAATGAAGATAGCAGACAGACAAAACATACAAGACCAACCAACAGGGACTCTTTATGGTGCACCTAATGCAAGAAACCTCGTCACACTAAAGAAAAGTGCTGGAAACTCCATGGAAAACCACAGACAACAAATAGGAGTTTTTCAGGTGGACAACCAAAGGGGCAAGGACGAGCGTATACGACAAAACAACTAGCTGGAGAAAGCTCTCAAGAATCACTTGTTGAATTCAATAAAGAAGAAATTGAGAAACTAAAAAATCTGTTGGGTTCAATGGAGAAGCCTTCTTCAACAGGTACTTGTACTCTAGCATTCTCAGGTATATCCTCTTCTCAAAACTCTAATGCCTCTGGTATACTCAACCAAAGTTCCTGGTAATAGACTCAGGGGCTACAGACCACATGACAAACTCCTCTCATAGATTTAACACCTATACATCCTGTCCTAGTAATAGAAAAATAACAGTTGCAGATGGCTCTGTAATTACAGTGGCTGGTCAGGGGGATATTGTAGTAAGTAAAACATTCACCCTAAAAATGTCCTTCATGTACCAAAATTATTTACTAATCTTCTTTCCATCCAAAAAATCACCAAAGACACTAACTGCAGTGTACTCTTCTATCCTACTCGATGTATTTTTTAGGAACAGGGTACGAGGAGGATGATTGGACATGCTAAAGAAATAAATGGCCTATACTATCTTGAAGACCCCGGTGGACAAGTTAGTGCTCCGATTTCCCCACCATTATCCCTTCTCTCAGAATCTAAAACCAATAAAGACCACATATGGCCCCATCATCTTCGCCTTGGTCATCCATCTTTTAGCATTCTAAAGATTATGTTTCCTTCTCTATTCAAAAATTTAAATGTTGAACACTTTCACTGCGATATCTATGAACTTGCAAAACATAAACGCACATCTTTTCCAGTGAGCAATAAAAGAACCTCCAATCCTTTTTCTCTTATTCATAGTGATGTTTGGGGGCCATCTACTATTTCCATCATATCTGGGGCTCGATGGTTTGTCTCCTTTATTGATAATTGTACCCGAGTGACTTGGATATTTCTCCTAAAACAGAAATTTGATGTGAGCTCTACCTTCCAAACCTTTTACATGATTAAAATCCAATTTGGGGCTGAAATAAAGAGGTTTAGGTTTGATAATGCCAAAGATGACTTCAATCAAGTCTTTTCCCCTTATTTTCGAGAAAAAGGCATCATACATGAGTCTTCCCGTGTCAATACACCACAACAGAACGGTATAGCCGAAAGAAAGAATGGCCATATTCTTGCCATCACAAGGGCCTTTTTATTCCAGAAAAATGTTCCTAAACACTATTGGGGGAGGCTGTTTTAACTGCTACCTGTATGATAAACAGACTACCTACCAAGATCCTTGAATCTCAAAGCCCTATACAAGTTCTAACAAAATTTTTCCCTAATTTCAACACCTCAAACAATCTTGACCCCAAAATATTTGGTTGTGTTGCCTTTGTCCATGTTCATTCTCAAAATAGGGGGAAACTTGATCCAAGGGCAGTAAAATGCGTCTTTGTTGGTCATTCTTCTACTCAAAAGGGGTACAAATGCTACCATTCTCCCACAAGAAAACACTTTGTTTCTGCTGATGTAACTTTTGCAGAAGAAAAAAACTACTTTAATCGTCCTTATCTTCAGGGGGGATTTCATTCAGAGAAGATAAGGACAAAGATTTTTTTCTCCTTGATTTTCCAGCAAATTTCTAATAACCAGCCAATTACATAGCAGCTCCTTCCAGCCCCAACAAGTGCTTCTAATAACCAGCCAACTACACAGCAGCTCCCTGCTAACCAGCCAGCCCAACAACATGATCCAGTCCAGCCTACTTCCATACAACCCGAGGAAACCGACCCAAAAACACCCAGAACTCAGCAAGGGATTCAAGACACTACTTGTCCTTCTCTGGTTTATTCAAGGAGGAAGGCACCAGTGCAGGTTCAATCATCCTTTTCTCCTATACAACCCGAGGTAATTACTGAACCTATTTCCATTCAAAATAATACCACTGGAAATTCTGATCAAAGAGATTTTGACTTTCCTATTGCAATTAGAAAAGGAACTAGAGCCTGCACAAAACACCCTTTATACCTATTCATGTCTTACAAAAACTTGTCCCATAACCACAAAACCTTCCTTACTAGTCTAAATTCCATTTCCATTCCCAAAAAATGTATCCGAGGCATTAGAAGATGAGAATTGGAAAAGTGCAATGCAGGTTGAAATGGAAGCACTTGAGAAGAACAAGACATGGGACTTGGTGAAACTACCAAAAGGGAAGAAAGCATTGGGATGTAGATGGGTGTTTACAGTAAAGTACAAGTCAGATGGTTCTTTAGAGAGGTACAAAGCAAGATTGGTGGCTAAGGGGTACTCTCAAACTTACGGGATAGATTACCTTGAGACATTTGCTCCTGTTGCAAAGATGAACACTGTGAGAGTACTTTTGTCATTGGCTGCTAATCGAGGATGGAAATTACAACAGTTTGACATTAAGAACGCCTTTTTACATGGAGATCTTGAAGAGGAAGTATATATGGATGTCCCACCTGGATTCGGTTCAAATGTTGGGCAAGTAGTGTGCAGGCTAAAGAAGGCACTATATGGACTAAAGCAGTCCCCAAGAGCCTGGTTTGGGAGGTTTACCAAAGTAATGCTCAAACAGGGATATAGACAGAGTCAAGGTGATCATACTTTGTTTGTGAAACACTCACCTTCATGGGGAGTAACTGCCTCACTAGTCTATGTAGATGACATTATAGTTACAGGGGATGATTTGGAAGGAATGGATAATTTAAAGAAGTGCTTAGTAAGGGAATTTGAAGTCAAAGAACTTGGCAGACTGAAGTACTTCCTCGGTATTGAAGTAGCACATTCTCGAGAAGGGATCTTTATATCTCAGCAAAAATATGTCATAGATTTGCTGACAGAGTGGCAAATTGGGATGCAAACCAGCAACAACACTTATAGAAGTGAATCATAGACTTGGAGATACAACAGAGGATGCAGCAGTTGACAAGAGCGCCTATGCTGTTGGTGTTGTAAGTCAATTTATGCACAATCCTAAAGAATCACATCTAAGGGCTGTGAATCCTACAGTACTTAAAGGGTACACCAGGCAGAGGAATTTTATTCAAAAAGGGGGAAAATCTGACTTTGGAAGCATATACTGATGCAGATTATGCAGGGTCCATAGTTGATAGAAGATCAACATCAGGTTACTACACTTTCCTAGGAGGAAATCTTGTGACTTGGAGGAGCAAAAATCAGAATGTGGTGGCTAGATCCAGTGCAGAGCTGAATTTAGGGCAATGGCACTTGGAGATTGTGAATTATTATGGCTGAAAATCATTTTGGAGGATTTGAAGGTTAAGTGGGAAGGTCCAATGAAGCTGTATTGTGATAACAAATCTTCCATAAACATTGCACATAATCCGGTTCAACATGACAGAACGAAGCACATTGAAGTGGACAGTCATTTCATAAAAGAAAAGCTTGATAGCGGCCTAATTTGTACTCCTTATGTATCCACTGAAGATCAACTAGCAGATATACTTACCAAGGGATTACCTGGGAAGTATTTCCAGAAACTAGCAAGCAAGCTGAGAATGAATGATATCCACTTCCCAGCTTGAGGGGGAGTGTCAGAAATCAGCTTCCTAAATTAGGAAGATTGTGTAAATTAATTAGGAAATACTGTAAATATCTTAGTATCTGTAATCCCTAACTTTAAGGCTTTAGTTTTGGGTCAACATCCCTAGAATCAGTTAGTTTCCTAGAAGTTTCCTAAGCTATGTCTTCTACTTGTATATATACCAGTGTAATTTTTCTATGAATAATCAATCAAATTCAGCCATTTTTAACAGTGACTGACCTATTTAGCAGTAGTTACTTCACGTAGGTGATTTAACAGTTGTGATGATTGAGTTTTGACTTCAGCAATCTACCGCGACATAAGATGCACCGTCCGTTGTATCTTCTTGCGTATTTTGACTTGTTTCTTTGTCAAACACTGTTCTGCCATTGTTTAGGATTGTTGGTGCTGAATGCCAAATGTTATGATCTTGTAATCTTATGCTTCGGATTAATGATTAGCTCGTCGGAGGGAGAACAAAACCTATAAGCTCATTAAAGGGAGATTGAAACCTTAGACTCATTAAAAGAGAGACCAAGATCTTTTTAGGTTTTTTTATAAAAATCTAGCTTAGGGTTTTATTGTTTCATACGTCCTTTTAAATAAGGATCAACTCATTACATAAAGAGGAAAAACAATTCTTAAAAGGAAAATAAATCTACTGAAATAAAAACATAATCAATAAATCTATGGAAAGAAGTAAAAGCATAACCTAGGACTTACTTAAATAACAAAATCATGGGCCTTCTGTAACATGGATTTGCCCCGTAACAAATCCGTTGTCATCTAGTCCGGTCATGATGTCTGGGTTTTGCCCAGTTTATCTCGGGTTCAAATCCCGGCAACGGAATTCTTTTAACACTACTTATTTTTTAGTTTTTGGCCGATTCTTTGAAACCTGATTGGATGGCTATATGTGTCATGCAAATGAAACGACTATACTATTTGTTTCTCTGCTTTTTCTGCTGCTAATTATGACAAGTTATTTTCTACTATTTGCAGAGATGGACTATTATTAAGAAGCGACTTGGCAACTTAAATGTGGAAGGAAACTCCACTGTTCCCCAACTTTCCGAGGCACAGTTGGCAACGCGTAGTGCTTTGTCCTTGGCCCTTGATATGCCTGATAAAAACTTAACAGCAGCCCGTACAAATAACCCTGGTAATCTTCTCCGTCTAATGCTATTTTTAGTTCTTTGAAGTGTTTGATGTGAGGACATTCTTGTGACTAAGCAGCTAAAGGGTTGTATTTAAGAGAGAAAATTATGTGAACCTTCTTTTTTTCCTTCTAGTTTTATTCTTTGAATACAGAAGGCCTATTGTTCTCTTTCTAATAGGCTAACATCATTGCTACCGAGCCAGGTTTGAAGATCACATCCAGTACCTCCACACTTCCAAATACTGGTGGTGAAGCTTCGGTTCAAGTGCAAAGCCAATTCCAACAAGGTCCCATTGCTTCTTCTCAATCTCAAAATCATTCTCAACAAGGTCCCATGGCTTCAGCTCAATCTCAAAATCATTCTCAACAAGGTGCAATCACTTCTGTTTCGGCCCATAATCAACCTCAAAAAGCTCCAATTATTTCCATCCCATCCCATAATCAGCCCCAGAAAGGTCCAATTGCATCTGTCCCCGCCAAGAATCTGTCTCAGCAAGTTCCTGTTGCTTCAGTCCAAGTCCCAAACCCATCTCAACAAGTTCCCATGACTACAAAAACCTCCCCCCAAGGATCATCAAGTTCTACTTTAAAATCTCGGGTAAGCTTGAAGAAACCACCGACATATTTTTCACGTACAGGTTCATTCCTAGAGGCCACTGCTGTTGCTGCTGGAGCCCGGATTGGTTGCCCAGAGGATGCTGCGTCCCTGCGTAAGGCTGCCCAGTCTAAAAATGCTATTCGTATTATCACTTCAGGTGGCTCTTCGGTTAAACCTCTCATACCCAGTGGATCCTCTTCTGATTTGGAGGTGCATTCTAATGTGCAATCTTCTACCTTGCATCCTGGTTCAGTGAAATCTGCAGCTCAAAGAGTTGAGCATACTCCTTCGTCATTAAATTTTTCGATTCAGCAGTGTATTGCCATCGCATCTAGTCCAACTGTGGAAGGTCCCTCGAAGGAAGACCCGGAAGCAGCTGTAGATATCAAGAGTTCTGCGTCGGACAGTTTGCCTGTCGAGCACGTGCGAGAAAATGGAGCACTTGTGTTGAAAAATGAACCAGGTGAGGAAATTAAAGAACAAAAAGCGGCTGCATCAAATCCGGAATCTGAGCTCAAGAATCTTGAGGCAGTTGCTGAGCATCCCAATGAGAAATTAGTTGAGGGTCATCAAGTTAATGTGAAATCAAACCTGGTTGAAGAATGTCAAAATGCCAATGATAGTTCCATTGATTGTTCATTGGTTAAGAAAAGTGACTGTCAACCTGCCGCTGAAGAAAGTTGCAGGAATCGGAGTATGATTGAGAGGCCGGCTGAAACACCTCTAATCAAGGGATACACTAAGGATGTGGAGATTTCGAGCACACCAGAAACTGCCAAAGGTCCGTGGTGAGACATGGTGTCTTGTGTCACGGTCCATATTTTATTCAAATCTGCCAAAGTGACTGTCAAGTCTTGGCGTGTGACGTCCCGTCTGTAGCAATATGTCCATGAATTGAGGTTTTAGTCTATAAGCTATTCTAGGAAAATATATTGCAGATTTAGGTTTATGTTTCTCTTGAATTGTTCAGAAAATTTTCTGAAAGAAAAAGTGAAGATTTGTACGGTAGGGATTTTTTAATGATCGGATCATATAATATGAAAGTTTTTCCCCTCTTAAAATCTTTTGGTTATTCTGTTTTCTTTTTCAGATTAGTAATGTTGATATATTTCGTAAAATATTACCTTTAATATTATTAATATTTAAGTACTGGTGTTTTATTCTAACCAAAAATAATAGTGATATTTAAACTTAATAGTTTTAGAGGCTCTCGAAATTTTTGAAAACAAAATCAATTTAACTACTTAACAAGTTCAATAACCTGAAATAAATAAAATAAAATAAAAAACAAATTCAACAACCAACAATTAACAATCTATTAGCTAACTAATCATCTTTCTAACTAACTGAGCCGACGTTTATTTGAATCGGGGTGGAGGTAATGGTCTCGTCGGGCTTTGGCACCAGATCTGCACGACAAATGGGACACGTGGAATGAGAAAAGAGCCAAGTGTCGATGCAATCGAGATGGAACACGTGGCTACATTCGGGGATCAAGCGCAGCGTTTCATCGTCTTCAAACTCGCTCAAGCGAATAACATATTCGTGAGTGGCCTTTCCCATCTTGCATCCTTCAACCGTCGAGTAAAGAAACGACGGGAAAGATTCAATCTCCGAGTAGTCGAGTCCAAGTATCAACCTCCTGGATTGCCTCATGAGATTCGTAGAGTAAATCATGTTCCGACGTCAAGTTCTCCTATCCACCATCGGCGCTTCATCTAAGCCATTGCTAAAATATGAGGTACAAACCCAGAACTAGTAAAACCACAATAATCGCAGTTGCCAGGATGATTATTGGTCCATCCAGACCATCACGATAGGGCGGCGATGGAGCTGAGATTGTTTGGGTTTGCGCAGTTGTCGATGAGACAAGAAAATAGATAAACAAAAAGACTGAGCTTGCATTTCCCCCCTGCATCGACATTAAGATTCGAAATTAAGTTCTTTCCTTAATACTACAATGTAGTATCAAATATTTGTTGTTTATTGAGATTTCAATTTATTGTCAACAATATCATTATATTGATAACTGTTTACGATCTCTCGAAAATATTGTGTTTGAGTTGTAATAATGTCAATTATTAACGTGTTGTAATATTCAATAATTATAATAGTGTTTATGATATTTATTCTTCACTGCGGACTATAATCATTTATCAAATTGTTTGTTCGGGTTTTTTTAACTTTTTTCTTGTATGATTATATTTTTATTATTAAAATATTAATTTTGTATAGTCACGACTATTTTTATGATAGTGCGGTTAGGGATGGTCATTTGACTTAGACCCAACAAGTTTTGACACAACCATTTTTTAATAATTTTGGGTTTAAATTCGGGTCGAGTCAAGTTCAGGGCAAAAATTATCTGACTCGGCCAGACCCAAAATAATAGTTTAATTTTATTGTAAATATTTATGTATAATTGCTATAATGTCCTTCTTTTATATATATATATATATTTAATTATCTTCTTATTGTATCTAATAAAAATAAAAAAATTATTATAATATTCTCTCTATTTGTATTTTTTTAATTAATACCCTAATTTATCGAATAAAAGAGAAAATAATTTCTTATTTGTTGGACTAGATTTAAATTTTTACTCTAAAATCCAGATCAAATTGGGATCAGGTGGAGTATCATAAAATGACGGATTAGGTCAAATTTTATAGATCAAGGTTTAATTCTATTATTTTATATTCAATTAATTTATGATCAGAAAAATTTAACAGTTTATAGATTCTTAGCTTTCTTTCTTTTCTTTTTTTAAAAAAAAACCATTTGTTTTTGTTAGGTAATTCTGATTATCGCTAATATTAAAATATGGAAGGTTAAAGCACGAGACCATTACCTATATCCAATGAAATACAGTTTCGAATTCATCCGGCTAATTTTGATGCTGAGATCACGGGCCTCCTACGTAGCAAAGTTTTATCGAGAAATGTGAGATTTTTCTGTTTCTTGGTTTGTTTTAAATTTGGGTGATTTTAGGGTTATATAAGTCTACTGTGAATTTAAAATGAGGTAGATTTATACAAATTCTTATTAAATTGGTAAGAATTTATATAGTTGCACAAATCTTTACGATTTATATAAATTCTTACCAAAATGATAAAAATTTAAGTTAATATAAGAATTTGTGTAGTTACACAAATTATTACCTAATGCAAAATTTACACAAATTCTTACCAAGTTGATAAGAATTTGTGTAATTACACAAATTCTTACAAAAAATTATAAGAAATTATGTAATTACACAAATTCTTACCTATTCGTACACAAATTCTTACAAAAATAGTAAGAATTTATGTAGTCACACAAATTCTACTTCATTTTAACCTCAACCTAACTTGTCTCATTTTAAAATTTTTCTCATGCTGATTGTTTTTTTATTGTTTGTTTATTGAAGTTGTTAGGGTTTTATACATTTAATATGAAATTATTTAACACGTATCTTTCCTCATTTCATTAAGGTTTAGATTTCATGACACATGCATCATACGTGCAAAGCATTATTTCTCATTTTAGCCAGATATTGCCAAATGTGTGATATGAACAGTCAAGATAAATTGTACTGATGGGGAAAATGCACAAACCTCATTAAATTATGCACAATTACATAATAAAAAAGCCACAATAAATTTCCAGAGTTTGTTATGACCTGATTGATGGTACATCTCACATATCGTGGACTAGAATTTCCGGTGTCTCTAACAATGTAATCACTTATAGCAGTCTTCAAAAAGATTACAAGTCATTAGGATAGATAACTGTTAACGAGAACAACGCTCCTAGATGGTGGAAGGAGGGTGGTTCTGGTGATGGTCAAAGGTGGTTCTAAAATATTCTAGTGTGGTTTTGGTGAAAAACAGTGATCATATCATTTTTTCTGTTGCATGGTTATTTATAAGAATCTGGACCGTTGGCAACAAGTGTCTATAGATTAATGTCGTAACATGCGTATTGATTGAACGTCAAAGGGGAGAAGGTCTAGACTAATTTATCATCACCATGTGCCACGATTACTGACACGTGGTCTAGGATGATGCTCGCGGGGTTGGTAGGCGACATTCACATGTTTTAGGGATTTATGTCCTAGTAATCTGGTGGGTTCGCATGGTGGCAGTTCGCAGGCGACATCCGCATTGTAACACTTTGATTATTTATTGAAAAAAGAGAAAAGCAAATTAGAAAAATAAAGTGAGGAATAATGCCAAAGGGACTTGATACCGCAACCTTTAGCTTGGGTCTTAACCATATGAACTAAGGCCATTCTTGATCTTAGTCTTCTTTGAGTTAATTTTAACTTGTGTATGTAAGTCTAAACCAACATTAAATAAAGACAACTAACCCCACCAGCCTGTCATTAATGTTTCAAATTTAAGAAAAATCAAGATATTTTCCCAAAACCTTCCAACTTCCCTTACCGGTCACTCTCCAATCTATGTCACCGCCTCGATGTGGCAATCAGTGTCGGTGTGACCGCCGTCTCACCCTTACTCCAGCCCTAGTAGCTGCTCACATCGTTACGCCGTCGTTCGTTGTAAAATTTTTTCAGAAGGTTTGCCGAGAATCAAGAGTTCTCTGTTTTTGCATCGTTCCGCCGCCCGTGGCCAACACCACCCTCACCCCTGCGTTCCTCGTCGTCTTACAATCTTATCTCGGCGAGCCACTTGCCATGAATCCTCACCGTCCATCGTAGAGAACGTTGTGAAGATTTGACGATTGGAAGCTTGGGGTTTTCGATCTCATATTAGTTTTTTTGGCTAAAATCTTCGTCGATCCAAGCTTGGTAAGCTTTAGGTGTGTTCCAGTCGTTTGGGGCCTTGCGTGGATCACATGCACCGTCGGGTGGTAATTACTGGACATTGTGACGATGCCCCTCGATATAGACCGGACTGGCCTTGAATCGAACCAATTTATCTCAAACCCAATCTACCAGATCAGAACCAGCCTATTAGGCCCAAACCTGAACCGGCTTGTTTAAGGCCCATTAGCAACCTGGTTCGTACCCGACCCAAATATCTAACCCTAACTGTTTCTCTCCAACCCAACTCGGATTGAATCTGTCCAACCCAACCTGACTGAGTCAACTCGCTTGAGTCAACCTAGTTGAGTTTGACATTTAACCGTTGACTTTGACTGTTGACCTTAACCAAAAAGTTAACTTCTTTTTTTAAAATCCCCTATTTTGGGTTTTTCGTTGTCTTGAGTCCGATTTTGAAGTTTGTTTCATGAAATTCTAACCCAAAAGCCTTCAAATCTGACCATGAACTCGAGCTTGTATATGTATTTAATTATTTCATTTAAAAGAAATTATATTGAGTTACTGGTTTTGAAGTGTTGCAAGTGTTTGGTAGACCCTTAGACTCACCTGAATGACCGTCTACTCAGCCCAGCTCATCTCGATTCGCTCACCCTTGCGCACCTGTAGTTACTTGTATGATCATAGAAACTCACTGTAATTATTAAGTTAGAATCTTATTCTCTGGTAATAACTCTATTATGTTATGATCTAGGATCTAGCACTACTGTAGAGCGTAGTGTTGCAAGTGTTTGGTAGACCCTTCTGACTAGCTTTTTGAGGTGTGTTCCTTGTGTGATGTATTACTATTTTTAACGAACTGTTGAAATGTTTTCTTTGAATCAATTATGGAATGTTTCTCTGATTTAAACATGACTACTTTTATGTTTTGAAAGCATGTCTACTTTATCTGCTTAAAAGTACGCCCTATGTCTGATTTGAAATTATGATCTTTGATTTCTGTTTTACTAGTATAAAATACATGTCTGTCTCATATACTAGTAAAACATGTTTTCAAAACAGACATGTATCTTCGAAACTTTGGTTGCCCTAGCTCATACCTCCAAATCTCTCATCTTTCATATACTTTTGGATAGGTCTCTCGGGCTTGTCACTTAGAGGATCGACACATTCAGTACACAACTTTTGTTGTAATATTTCTATCTTCTAGATTGTCTTTATTACGGTGACATAAGCCTATATTTTGATACCGTGTACTTTACTATTTTGCCCGATGAGGTATTATTTTGTAACCAAATTCTAATATGGTTTAAATTTATTATCTTGTATTATATACGTATGATTTATAAATATTATCTGATTTGGACTTTATTCTTTAATATTTTTTATGGGAAGTTTCAGGTATGAATTATGACCTCCTTGAATTAGACTTAACACATATGCGGGTCTAGGGAGTTATATTTAGTTGGTATCAGAGCTTTTGGTTTTATAAACAGTAGACTGTAAACGGGTACTAAATAAAAATATTATTTTATAAAGTATTTTACAAATGTGTTGCAAAAGGCCATATCACCAAGTTTTATATGTTTAATTGTGTACGGTAATCCAGTGCCAGTTCTGGCCCTAAGTTTTCCCTTGTAGTGAGCCCTAAGATAATCAAATGAGTGCTAGAAGAGTTTGTCGACTTCCCATGGGCAAGGTCGAGTCGCCAGATTCTCCGATCTAATAGATGATTTAACTAGTGATCCTTCAACTCTGGTAGATCCTCCAGCCCCTATAGATCCTCCTGCCATTCGAGGTCCTACAACTTTGATAGATCCACCGTCTGCCTCTGGTATTGATATGACGAATCTAGTTAGAGGTGCACAAACGTCTAGTACCAAGTCTTCAATGGGAGCTGATGAAACCCTCAATAGACAGTTCTTTCAGTTGATCCAAAGTGCAGTTAGAGCAGCTGGCACCGTACCCGAGATCTCTAATTCTTAGATCTTGATCTGTAATAGGGTTAAGACTTTCAGAGGCCCTACTGGTGAAGCCCCGACTGAGGCAGAGGAATAGCTTTATGATACCGGGAGACGCAAGGATCAGTTAGGTCTTGAGCCATCTAAGAGATATTTGGGAGTCATTTCTATACTTTATAGGAATGCCCACACTTGGTAGGAGTATATAGTGAGCAGTATCCCTGCCACTCGTATGACTTGAGATTTCTTTAAAGAGAGCTTTAGTAGTCGTTTCATTGGAGAACGATATCGGAGAGAGATGCGATAGGAGTTCAAGGATTTGGTTAATGGGATATCATTGTTTCAGAGTATGAAACAAAGTTTTTGAACCTGTTGAGATACAATTCTAGTTTGGTACCCACTGGAATGACAAGTGTCGTAAGTTTGCGCTTGGTATTAGACATGAGTTGTGTAAGTAGGTTACTTCCTTTAAGGACGAGGTGTTTGATGATCTAGTCGGGAGGGTAAAAGATTTAGAGGAGATAGAGTTATTGGCCACGAATGGTGACATAGTAGATCGATAGTAATCTAGGAGGCCTTCTGGCACTGAGTCCTCTATAAGTTCTGGTAAGAGGGCTCGTACCACCGCTCCTCAAAGAAGTAATGTCAATTCTAGGCCTGCAGTATCTTCACCTCCAGTAGCTAGTCCAGGTGATCAGTCGAGTTCCTCACCTAAGCCTTTATGTGAGCACTGTGGAAATTGGCATTGAGGAGAATGTAGGAAGAAGATGGGTACTTGTTTTTGTTGTGGATCCAAGGATCATTTCCTGAGAGATTTCCCTCATCCACCTTTTGCAACTTGTACATCCTCTTAGACTCTTGCTCGTTCACAAACTTTTGTTTAAAATCTGGCTAGGGTCGTAATCAGAGTAAACATTATGGGTCTGCTACTATGACTGACAGTAGAGCTCGATCACATCAGAGTAGGGGGCCAACTTTATCAGAAGCTAGACAACCAGCTCTTATTTATGCTACTAGACGCCAAAATGATAGAGATAAGCCAGATGTCATTGCAAGTACATTTACCATTTATTTTGTTATATATTTTGCATTGCTCGATAATGGCTCCACCCACTCCTATATTTCAAGATCCGTATCTTGAGACCTTTATATTTTGATTAAAGCTATAAAGAATGTTGTTACTGTTATGAGCCTAGTTGGTCAGTTAGTGATTGTGGATAAAGTATTTAGGCATTGTCTTCTTGAGGTTCAAGGGAAAATCTTTCTGGTCGACATTATAGAACTTTTGTTGGAGGAGTTTAATCTGATTCTGGGTATAGATTGGTTGTTTGAACATTGAGTTAGTCTAGATTATGAGTCAAAAAGGGCTACCTTAAAGACTTTAGATGGTCAATCAGTAGTGTTAGTTGGTGAGCGCTGAGGTTATCTATCCAATGTGGTATCTGCTCTAACTACTGACAGGATGTCTGGAAGGAATATGTGACCTTCATTGCTTGCTTTCTGAATACGAAGGGTTTTCTATCCAAGATTGAGAAAATTCACACAGTTAACGAGTTTCCTGATATGTTTTCTTAGGAGTTGCCCGAGTTACCTCCAGATAGGGATATTGAGTTTGAGATTGAGACATATTCGGTTTCTGCACCAGTATCTATGGCTCATTACCGTATGGATTCTAAGGAGTATAAGGAGTTGAAAGTTTAGTTGTAAGAGCTATTTGATCGAGGTTTTATTTGACCTAGCTCTTCACCATGGGGAGCTTCAATTCTGTTTGTTAAAATGAAAGACAATTCACTCTGATTATGCATTGATTATCAAAAGTTGAACAAGTTGACTGTCAAGAATAAATTTTTGTTACACAAGATTGATGATTTATTTGATCAGTTTCGATGAGCCACAATTTTCTCAAAGATTGATCTTCGTTTTGGCTACTATCAGTTGAAGATAATGGGTTATGATGTGGCTAAGACTGTTGTTCGCACTCGTTTTGGGAATTATGGGTTTCAAGTTATACCGTTTGGTCTGACTAATGAACTGGCTGCCTTTATGGTATGATGAACCACGTATTCCGACCTTATATAGATCAGTTTGTTGTGGTGTTCATCGATGATATCTTGTTCTACTCTCGGACAAAGGTAGAGCATGTTAAGCATTTGAGGATTGTTCTGCAGACTTTGATAGAGCATCGTCTATATGCTAAACTGAGAAAGTGTGAATTCTGGCTTGGAGAAGTGATATTTCTAGGGCATGTCGTATCTGCAAAGGTATTCAGGTTGATCCAAGTAAGATTGAGGCTATTACTAGTTGGAAGCAACTCAATAATGTTTTTTAGATCTGTGGTTTCTTGGGTTTAGTCGGGTATTATCTATGTTTCATCGAGGGTTTTTTTATCATTGTTGCTCATTTGAAAAGTTGTTAGGGAAGAATATTTATTTTGTCTAGGCTGAAGCTCAACAGGTGAGCTTTGAAAAACTGAAGACAACTTTGACTCAAGCTCTGGTTTTGACACAATCCGAGCCTGGGAAGGATGTCTCAGTCTATAGTGATGCTTCAAACTCTGGACTTGGTTGTGTTCTGATGTAGGATGAGAGAGTAATTGTTTATATGTCACGTCAACTAAGGCCGCATGAGTGTATTTATCCTACCCATAACATGGAGTTAGTTGATGTGGTCGTTGGCTTGAGCTTCTCAAGGATTATGACTGTGAGATTAAGTATCATCCAGGTAAAGCTAATTTAGTTGTTGATGCTTTGAGCCGTAAAGCAATATCAGATCTGCGGTCTTTGTTTACCAGGATGAGGTTGTTTGATAATAGCAGTTTGTTAGCAGAGTTGCAGGTTAAGCCGACTTTGGCCTATAATATTAAGGCAAAACAACTAAATAATTTAAAATCATCTTAAAATTATAAAAAAATATTTATTTTTCATATTTTTTAAAAATTTTTTAAAAAATATTTTTTAATTATTAAAAGATTTAAAACTCTAAAATATTATAAAATTACTCACAAAAAATTATTAAAAATAATAAATTATAAAATTATAAAATATGTAAAAATATTTAAAAATTCTGATGAGACAATATTATTGTAGCATAAGTTGCCTATGGATGGGTTGATCACATATTGTTCAATAAAGTTTTATAATTCTTTTAATAATTTTAATAATATTTTTAAATTTTTATTTAACTTAAATGCACAAATGCTTCCTAGATATACTATTTTTATTTAGTAGCCCCTACAATGTTTTTTTTATGTTCTATCCTTTATTTTTAAAACATTATTCGAGTTGCTCTATTTTTGTAACGTCCGTTAGAAAACATTCTGTTAGGATATTTGTTTTGATATAATAATTGAAAAATAGTTTTGAACTAAATTGAAAAAAAATCAAAAATGATTTTAAGTCCAAACAACTTGAAAATATGTTTAAGGAGTTTTCAAAAGGTTTTTGGAAGTGTTTAAAATGTTTTAAAGTATCCAAACCTAAGATTTCAGCACGACCGTACCGATACAGTTACACCCCGTATCGATACGGTGGAGGGGCGTACCGATACGTTTGTATGCGTACCAATACCCTAGGTTTTTAAATCCCCAACGGCTAGTTCAAAACCCCAACAACTATTTCCCTGTAGCGTATCTAAACCGATATGATACAAGAGCGTACCGATACACTCCAAAGGTATATCGATACGCCAAGGCTGGGTGAGCATAACGTCTAGTTTTTGAAGAACTAGTATCGATAAGAAAACCTTGTGTATCGATACGGCTGTCTCTAGAACTGTATTTATTGTGAGAAATAAAGTCTCCAACGGCTCCAATCCAATCCCAACGGTCTCCAACGGCTAGGAACTTATTTGAGAGTATAAAGGACCCTTCAAGCACCTGGAACAACTAATGATCTTATGGCCAACATCTAAATGATTCAAAAAGTGTCTTAGTGCTAAAATTGTATATTTTTGTATAGACAAACACTTGTGAGCTTAATTGTCAATGTATGCTCACGTGTATTAGGTTTGGGAGAGTGAGCTTAAGAGTGCAAACATCTACCTAAGATAGGGATTTCTGTTTTCTTTTTTTGTAAAAGAGGGTTTACTCAAGCTTTGGGTAGAAGCTTTGAGTGTGTAAAGGTTTCCTCCTAAGACTAGAAAAGGGGAAGACTAAAAGTTTTAGTGGATTTGAGAAATCCTTAGTGGCGAAGCTAAGGTAGTGAATGTAGGCTTTGGTTAGAAAGCCGAACCACTCTAAATCATTATGTAATTTTTCATATCTTTTTGCTTCCACCACCATCACCCAAGAAACCACTCATTCACCACTTGGCGACATATTTCGGTTGATTCATCGAGCCCAACATAATTTTCTATAATCAGAACCCGTCACGTGACATTTTTGACTAAAAATATAAATTGTTTTAATAAAAATAGGTACATGGTTTATTAACTCTACCATGTTTTATTTTTGTACAATTTAATTCCTAAAATATTTTATTTAACCCAAAAATAGTAATTCTATTGTCGTCGTTCTATCAGAGGAAAAAAAAAAGAAAACCTAGGTATCTTACAAATTTAATATTTAGGTTAAAGTGATATTGAAATTAATTTTTTAATATATTTTTAAATTAATTTAAATTATATCTAATTATTATTAAATTAATATTAATATATTTTTAAATTAATTTATATTATCTGAATATATTCTTAAATTAACATTAATATGTTCTTAAATTAAAATTAAAATTAATATATTCTTAAACTATTTAAAATTATATTTATATATTAATATAATTTCTAAATATGTGAATATTTAAACTATAAATTATAATAATATTAATTTTAATTTAAAATAATTTAAGTATAGATTAATGTATTTTATTAATATAATAATTTTATATTAAGTTATTATTAAATTATATTAATATATTCTTAGTTTAAATTAATATATTAACATAATTTAAATTAATATCCATATATTCATAAAATATATTAGAGTAATATATTAATTTATTGATATAGTCTTAAATTAACTAATTTATCAATATTCTTATAATTTGTAATTTAAATATTTATATATTTATAAATCATATTATATATATATATATAATTTAAATAAATTTAAGAATATATTATTATTAATTTAAGTATATATAAATATAATTTAAATAAATTTAACAATATATTAATATTAATATGAATTTCAAAAATTATATTAAATATAATTAATATGAATTTAAATATTTTCTATTATTACTTTGGAATAATGCCAAAAAAACACAAGCGTTTGACTGAATATTCATTTTGGCCCTTATTCTTTTTTTTGAACCAATTTAACCCCCTAATATTTCATTTTATTAGGTCAAAATGACCCCTCTGCGGATAAAAATTGTTAGTCAACTTACGATAAACAGCTTGAAATGACGTGACAAACCTAAATGGCACTGCACGCCGCGATAGTAGTGTCATATAGATAAATATGTTGATTTTACATAATGACACATTAGTCAAAAAATATTTTAATAAAATTATATATGATATAAAATATTTTTTTCTTATGACGCTTCATTTGACAAAGTCATTTCAAGTTGTTTATCGTCAGTTGACTAACAGTTTTCGTCCGCAGAATGACCGTTTTGACCCAAAATGAAACGTTGGGGGTTAAATTGGTTCAAAAAAGAATAAAGGCCAAAATGACTATTCAGTCAAATGTTAGGGGTATCTTTTGGCTTTATGCCTATTATTTTCCAACTTTATGTTTGAGTAATATTTTTCTTATTATTTCATTTGGATCTAATAGTTCATATTATTAAATATAAAATTTAATTATAAACAAATTAAAAAATAATTATGTATATGGATCTTAAAAATATATAATATATGCTAGATGATCATAACAGTAAAAGTATTGTAATCATTATTTTTATCTGGGACTCGACCCACTTTTTTTAATGGGCTTTGGATATAATATTAGTATATTTTAGTTTGTTTTAGTTATATGGTATATTTTGAATGAAAACAAAAAATATTATTATATTTTGCTTTTGTTGATGTTATTATTAGTTTATTATAACTATAATTATTTTACTATATGATTATATTTTCATTACTATTATATTATACTACCATTACCATTACTAAAACAAAAAAACAAATATTAACTAAATAGTATTTATTAAGATAAAGCAAACATAATTAAATTAAATAAAGCCCATCGTTTTTTTATTAGGCGGTCCATCTTTAAAACCAAAATACATATTAAATAATTACACAGCCAGTTTGGGCCCAAGTCCAGAAATGGAACCCTAATCTATTGTCTGACTTATGCGCAGCCCACTGTCAATCGTAGGATCTGAGGATTCAAATCAACAGTCCAGATTGCTGGGAAGCATCCGGAACCCTCTACGCGCTCACGCGCCCGCCTCTTACACTCCCTCATGCGCGCGTGAATTGCACGCCTTCACTCTCCAGATCTTCACGCGCGGCTTTTCAGACCCATGACGTTTCGTCTGCCGGTTCTGCGCTCAGCTTCAGCTGCTCCCTGGTTCCCTCCTCAGCCACGTTTCAATGCAACCAAAAACAAGCATACATTAGCTATAGAGGCAAAAAGGAAGATCGGGCAAAAATAACAAGAATCCAGAACATTTCGGCGGATTTCAGATGAACATATAACAATACAAAAAGAAACCAGAACAGTGTAATATTTTACATCGGTTATAAAAACCGATCAAAAACAGTGTAAATCCTACGGGGTATTTTCGAAACAAGCAATACAAAAAGAAACCAAGAGCCTATTAGAGGTATACCCCTCGTTTGTTATCAATTTTGCATGCATGTAAGGAATGTTCTAGATCTAGGTTTTCAAGTTAAAGGTGTTACCTTTGCATCTCGGCCGTGTTGGGGTTCCGGCGATAAGCCCATGGCTATCATGCCTCTGAGGGTGAGTCGGAACGGTCTTGGTCGTCTCTTTTCCGGTGAGATTTTGGCCGGTTTATTTGTGTCAAAGAAAAGGTTTCTTTTTGTGTCTGTTGGGTTCGGTTTAGTGAGAAAAGGGGTGGGTCTGATGAAACCAGTCTTGGTTTAGTGTTTAGGAGGAAGAGGAGTTGGTTTTGGGACGTTGACTCTTGAGTTTTCTGGCACCGGTGTACGGTGGCCTGAGGTTTTGTTGTGGTGGCTGCCGAGAGAGAGTTGGGGGTGTTGAGAGAATCTCAAGGGTTCTGTTTTTTTAAGAAAATGAAGGGGATTTGCTAAATGGCGTACGGCAAATTTTATCTTTTATAGTGCTTTAAACAAAACAAAATGGGTTATTTTGCTTCATTAAATCGTCACCGCGTTTTTGAATTACTTTTCAGTGTTTCCCCCCTTTCTAAATAGCACACTAAGTCCCCCTAATGTTTTCCACACTCACAATTTCATCCAAAATCGAGCTAATTATTTTAAAAATGGTGGTTTAATTCGTGTTTAGTCTCTCAACCTTTAAGCCGCATCTATTTAAGTCCTGATTTTTCTAATTCCATTCGTTTTAAAGGGTTTAATACCCGTTTTAGTCCATGTTCTTTTAAATTTGTCATTTTAGCCTTGTTCCAGTTTTCAAAGTCTCATTAGGTCCCCTTTTTTTTAAATCTTTTAATTTACCCTTTCCAATGTTTTTAAACTTCGATTTGGCCCCTTCCAGTTTTAAACTTTTATTTTATTGGGTCCCTTAGACTTTTTTTGATTTCGCTTTGCATCTCATGTTTATTTAATGCTTTTAAATTTATGTCATTTAATTTATGTTATTTATGTATTTATTCATTCCGTTATTCATATGCCTTCTGCAAGTTTTGATTATCCGTGGTTATTAGGATATATTTTGTTTTTAGTTTACGCCCTTTAAGATTAGTTTTAGAATTTTAAATTTAATTTAATTAATTTAAACTATGTGCTCGTTTTATTGGGGCATAGGCTTTAAATTAATTAAATTAAATTTAGGTTAGGTTTAGAGCCTTAGTTAGACTTTAGATTCGAATCAATTTAGTTCATTTAAATTCGTCCTTGGCTCATTGGGGTAAATGTTAAATGTATTAAATTGCATAAATAACTCTTAATTATTTTAGGGATAAAATTGGAATTTCATTAGATCACTTAATTTAAAATCATGATGAATTAATTCGATTAATTTTAGATAGTTTCCTTGGCTTATTGAGATTCTAGTCTAAATTAATCTAATTAATTATTATGGTTCAAGGTAACCAAATAAAACGATAGGTTTTTAGTTTTTAGGGAATTAATTAATTTAGAGCTAATATTATATTAACCTAGTTAATAAGTAGATCATTAATTTTATTTTCAATAATTTGGGCCTTTTTAGGTTAGGGCTTTAGTGGGCCTTCGGCTCTAGTTTTGTGCCTCTAGTTTTGTGCCTTTCTATGTCATGCATTATAATTGTCGTAACAGCCCTATCTATAAAAATTTTAGGTTTTCGAATATAACAATCAACAAATTATTGAATATAACAAGATTTGCATATATGAAAATTTTAATTTTTCATATATAACAAGTAAAAATATCGAATATAACAAGATTCATATCTATAAAAAATTGAATTTTAGGATATCGGATGATCGGATATCAGATCCGAATGTGAAATAACTATCCATATTCGATCCAAATTTGTTGGATATTCGATCCGAATTATTCAAAAAATAAAAAACAGATCAGATATCCTAAATTTTGGATCGGATCAACAGATAAATAGATCGGATCAATCGGATTGGATTTTTTTGCACACCCCTGGTGAATAATAGGTAAGTGATGGATTTAAAACCTCACACGTTCCATATCTGCCCATCTAGTATCCACCATCCACTATTTACCATATAAATAAGGTTATTTT
This sequence comes from Hibiscus mutabilis, assembly GCA_019671005.1. Classification (NCBI taxonomy): domain Eukaryota; kingdom Viridiplantae; phylum Streptophyta; class Magnoliopsida; order Malvales; family Malvaceae; genus Hibiscus; species Hibiscus mutabilis. Next base: position 30,307,735 of record CM033740.1, on the reverse strand, counting down.
AACGAAAATATAATGTAACTTTATTTATATTATATATATTAGGTGGCATGAGTTGGATGAATATATTTGTATCGTTCATGTCAAATATGCTTGTAAACATTTAGAAGAATTTTAGAATGAATAATGGAGTTAAAAACAAATTTTATGAAATATGTCCAGGATTTTATGCATAGGCAATGAGTTCAAAAAATCATCAAAACATTTATATAAATAATTAGAAAGTGATCCATACATTGTTGTAACTGTGAGTAGGTTTAGTTTCGTTTATAAAAAACAGAAATTGATTTTGATCTGTATTGTAAAGGATATGAATTTTTAAGTGATCGAAGGCCAGAAAAATAGAGCAACAGACTACTCCTAATACTAATTCGGTAATGACTTTAAATTTGGACATAAATTGTTCAAGTTAAATTAGATGTACAACCTTATATGGCTAGTAAAAGATATTTGAGTCTAGTTTCTTTCGGAGCAAATAGAATGAAGTTTCGAGTTATGGGCCTACTATTTTATCGGTCGTGATGACGATGACCCTAAAATTGTTGAGTATTGGTTAGACAGTACTCTAAGAATCTTGACTAAGCAGCTACAGTGTTTCGAAGAACACAAGCTTGAGTGTGCCCTCACTCTGCTAGCCGATGAAGCGTTTTACTGGTGGGAGACTACCATTCTCGTAGTTCCTGAAGAAGCTGTAACTTGGGAGTTCTTCTTGAATGAATTTTGAAAGAAATACATCAGTGAGTATTACCTCGCTGAGAGGGATGACATCTTTCTTCACTTGAAGCAAGGTGGACGGCCTATGGAATAGTACATCTATGATTTTTGTAATTATTGTAAGTATGGAGCCGAATATATTAAAAAGTAGGAGGATAAGTGTAGAATGTTCATCAATGGACTGAATGATGATCTACGTCCTATGTTTACGACATTAGGCATTACCGATTTCCAATACCTGGTGAACATTGTCTAAGCTACTGAAGTTGCACAAAAAGCTCAAAAAGCTGGTAGAACGGGCAATTTTGAGAAGAGATATCGAGATGACTCACATCCTCTTGAATCTTTTAAGAAGGGAAAGTATTATAGTCTTGATCAGAATGTATATTCACAGCCTTCCCATTCTGGATATATTGCTAGGCCTCAAGCCTTAACCCAATTCTTCCCTAGGACTAGTTCTATTGATAGCACTAGTGGTTCTGGATAAGAGATACAATTTCTAGTATGCAATTTATGCCAACACAGGCTTCCTGTAGGGTAATACCGTAAGAAGTTCGAAGCATGTTTTTTCTGTGGCGAGATGGGACATCTCATTCGTGATTGCCCCTAGAATACCGTTAGGTCTACTTCTGCACCGGCTAATCCTTTATCCCTTGCCCAGTCTTTTTGAGGAAAAAGAGAGTGACAATGATCTTTCGAAAAACCTAGTGGCTCGTCTAAGGCATCATACAGACCTAAATCTAAGGCTCATGCACCGATGTACCACGTGAGGAACAAGGAAGAAGAATGCGATTTCAATATCATTGCAGGTAAAATTTTGAGGATGGTTTTTTCTTAAGGGGGATAATTGTAACACCCCAAAAATCGCTCTAGTCGGAATTAGGTTTCGGTGATCGAAAAATCTAAATCAGAAAGTTCAATTTTGCATTAACTTTGAATTGTGTGGCAAATTATACCGCATTGGACTCCAATTGAGTCAATTTAGAAGACTTTGAAACTAATTGAATTCTTAGGACCAATTTAGTGACTAAATTAGGATAAATGAAAGTTTAAGGGAAATAAGGTAAAGTTTAGAAAGTTGAGGGACCACTCCCGTAATTATTCCATTATGAGGTGAGTCACCTCCTAGCTTGCCACCCACTTCATGTGGGATTGCTAGGAGATGAATTCAAGTGTTGGCTTATTCATTGTGAAAGATTAGACTTGGGTGGTAGCTAATTATTAGCTTGAAATAAAGAAAAGATAGGATTGAATAATAATAATAATAATAAAATAAGCTTACCCTATGGGGAGGGTAAGTCAATTAATTGATAAGGTGAAACAATTATAGTGTTTAAAACATTAATTCTTTTGGTTTTGTTTCCACCGAGACAATAGCTCTCAATCTCAACTTTCTCTCAAGTACCAAGCAAGCACCTCCATGGTCATCTCCTACCTCTAGCTCAAGCAAGCACATCTCTTGTTTATGCAAGCTTTCCTTTATTTCTCTACACCATTAGATAGCTCTTGAATTGGTAAGCTAAAGCCCTCAAACAATTTTAAGAATCCATGGATAGTTAGAGTTTAATTTCAAGATTTAAGTCTTGAAGACCATAGTTGAACCCATGTTTTTAAAGCATGAATCCATAGAAGTCCTATTGGCTAAAAGATCTTCTAAGCTTAAGTGTCGACTTTGAATCCATAAGTATTGATTCTAACATCTCCCTTTGTTTTACCTAGCACAAATGTTGGAGAAAGAAGGACCACCATCTTCTTCAAAAGCTAGGAACAAGGGAATCATTATCCGAGAGCCTTCAGAGTCACGAAATCTAATGTGAGTGTAGTTAGAGTCTCGAGAGTAGGCTAGGTTCCTTTCCCGAATCTTTGAGTATTGATTTTTGCATTGCTAACTTGGTATAGTAAAGATATTGCATAAAAGCATTGTTGGTGGCTATATTGGTAAGCATTGGTAAGTACTTCATCGATTCATTTTCTAGCATCATTTTTATTGTCACCGGAGTCATTGAAGCATTTACATGTAGAATCATTGGTCATTGAGCATTGAATATTTTCATTGAATATTGTATTGAATCATCTCTATTGCTTATTGACTTTAATATATGATTATTGAACTATTATTATTGATCCATTGTTATGAAAATAATGCTATCGACTCATTGTACCGAATTATTACTATTGAAATTGTTGTTACCAGACTATTGATATTGAACCTTGGATTCGAGTAATATTAGATACAACTGGCAAGCCATAGAATTCATGAGCTCATTGGTACGGGTGGACTACGATCCTTAGGCTACGACCTTTACTGTGGTGCGGTGGAGGTATGATGTGTTATGATCATATTTGTGAGGCGAAGGGACTAGACCATTATTGTGTTTGTTGCGGCATTGGAATTCGCGTATCCATATACCTTGCATCGATCCAAGGAACCTTATGGAATATTGCTATTGAATATTGCTATTGAAAATTACTATTGAACATTTCTATTTAACATTGCTAATGCATCAATTATTGTTGTACATTGGTTATTGATATTGTGTAAACTCGCCATTGGAATACATGACCATGTCATTATTGTCACTGATAATGTTGAAGCATACTAGAGTGTAATTCTTTATTGATACATTGTTTATGACTACCTCAGTAGGAAAAGTATGCCTAATGCATTCATTCTCATACATTTCAGGTTAAGAAGTTGTTGAGATCGAGATCGAGGTTGGTGAAGGTTTTAGCAAGTCACCTTGTTGATAAAGTAAAGTATACCAACTCTTTAGACTCCTAGTATGGTGGCATAAGTGTTGCACAAGTCATTTCTACCTCTTTTGTTGTATATGTAATATAGTTGGCTTGTGTAAGTTTAGAGGCTTAAACTTGACCTTTTAAAAATAGATAAAAGTGGCTATACATGTATATTTGGCCTAAATTAGGGAAAACATATCAAATGGATTCATTCGACCCTAAAATTTAACATGATAGTAGTTTTAAGCTAATTAGACTTGTTGGTAAAGTTTCATTGAATTTGGACATGGTTCGATTGAGTAAAACGATAATAAACCAGATAAAAGTTGACATTACAAGTCATATCGTACCGATACGGGTGATGGTGTATCAGTACGGGCTTGAAATTCTAGAAACGAATTAAGGGGCGTACCGATACGAGTGATGGCGTATCGGTATAGTGCTTCAAATCTAGAAATTTGAGTTCAGGTTGGTATCGATACGGTTGGGTGCGTATCGATACACCTTCTCGAATCTTTAAAATGAAATAAATCATGTATCGATACGAATTGACCTCATATCGATGTAGGACCTCTAAACCTAACTGTAATAACGGTCATTGTTGTGCGTACCGATACGTCTTGATGTGTATCGGTACGGTCATTTGTCACTGAAAATTTTTAGATTCTTTTCAGCTATAGTACATCGATACGGCCCTTGAGGGTATCGATATGCATGTTCAAATTTTGATAATCACCCTTAACAAGAACCTAAAATCTATTGTTTAGTTTTCCTAAGTTTACAAAAGTTTTATTTTGATCCAATTCGTGACATATTGCTTTACCGTTCATCCTATAATTCTTAAAATTTGTATAGATCTTTAAATGAAGTATCGTGTCGGTCGCCATTTTTGTTTCGGTCACACTTTCCGACCTGGTTTCCTACCAGACTGGGAAGGGGTGTTAAAACAACTCTCCCCACCTTAAAAGAAATTTTTCCTCGAAATTTGTACTAGTAAACCATAGAAGATGTTAAAACCTTTATCTATTTTGACTTTCTCAAAGATTTCCCGCTACGCTACTCTGATATCTCAATACACTTATCAAGTGTAATCCTTGTCTTCTAATAGTACAACCTTAATCTCAACTGACTTTTCTTCTAGAAGGAATTCATCTTCGCTCGGTGCGTTACTGAAGGCATGCAATAAACCCAGCAGTATCTTGACAAAATTTGTCACAGAAATACGCCATCAGTGTCGTTTCAAGGAGGATAGGACGGTGATCCGACCCCAATTTCTGTAGATGGATGACTCCGGATAAAGCAAAATTGTTTTGGTTTATGTAAAAAATTGTTTACTTACATGCTACTTGGTCTTAATTGAATATTAACATTGTCTGAGTAATTTTATTCATCATTTTTTTCTCCATGAGAAGTATGAAAGATATATTGGGAAGATATGTTTTGCACTCCAACAATCTCAACAAATTGGACCGACCTTCTCTTCAACTTCAGGTATTTAATTATTAAGCTGTTTATTATATTACTACATTTAAAATGAGTATTGAATATGAATATTCATAAACTGAAAATTATAGCCATTTTTCAATTATAGCTGGAAAACAATAACAACGTACGGTTGAGCAAGGAGGTTGCAGATAAGACCCAGGAATTAAGGTGAGTAATATTCACTATTTTTTAAACCGTTGGTTGAAGGGTATTTTGATTGATATTTATAATTTAATTTAAGTCGACTCTTTGAACAGGCAGATGAGAGGGGAAGATCTTCAAGGATTGAACATTGATGAATTGCAGAAGCTAGAGACAATGCTCGAATCTGGACTTAAACGCATTATCCATACTAAGGTTTATTTATACACACGTGTTCATTAATAAGTTTTCTAGCTAGCATGATTTTTTTTATTTATTTTTTGCTTTTTATAGGGTGATCGTATTACAAACGAAATCTCTTCTCTCGAAATGAAGGTTAGTATTAGCATTCGAAATCTGAGACTTAAATAGAGTTGCATTTATAACGAAATGATTCAAATCTCTGACATTGCTTAAGTGATAGCGTCTCATCCCCAGATCAAGTTTTCTCTTCAGATTGTTGAACAAAACAGCCAGTTCCGGCTTGTTAGAACCAAACCATAATAGATATGAAATCTAAACCTAGGATCTATCATGTCAAATTATTAAGAATAATAAACTGAATAAACTGAATGTGGAAGCGTACCTGAATTCATTGATAGACTAAAAACCTTGAATCCTTTGATGGAGATCGCCTAGAATGTGGTTGTGATCTTCCAAGAAGATAAGTTTTCTCTTGACATAAAACTCTCTAACGGGGAAGGAGAGAAATACAAGGTAACCTATTTCTTGGGGACCACTACCTCTTTATAGATTTGATTATTAAATCAACTATTAAATATTTATAACTCTGCCCTTCATTGAATTATAAATATATCTTATGGTATCTACACTTTTATTTTCATGACACTTTAATACTTATGACACGCCTAACATAATTGGTCACTTGATTTTCTATCATACTTTAAAATAGCAATATATATTATACATATGTGCCCACAATTACGGATTTTAATCCAACAATCTCCCACTTGGGCAACATATGTTTCCTGACAAATGTATAACCTTATGAGCTCAAAAATTTGCTATTATATAATAGATACTCTATAACAATCTCGTCCATCAACTATATTCATATAGGATCAAAGCAGCCTTTGTCGTATCAATCATGACAAAACACATCAATGGTCACGTATACAAATATAGTCAAATGACATAGATCAATCATGGATGCGTAGCATGGAAAATTACATGAAATGTGAACCGAACATGTCTATTTCCAACTGGTCCTCCTAAACTTTAGTGAGATCAAACTTTACTGAATTCAGAGTGTGCATATAAACAAAAAAAGAACTTTATTTCTGCAGAAAATAATCTTAAAATATCCTTAAACTAAAGTGACCGAAATTGTGTCTAAACCGAATGAGCATTTTTTTAATTACAAACTCCCACTAAAACTGAATATCCTTAAATAACATTACACCCACATGAGTAGTGTGCTCATGAAAGACCTAGGGTGATAATTTCTTAATAAGCGCGCAACTATAAAGTTTGTACCAACATGCTCTATAGACACACAACCACTCTGAATTTTCTTTTAACTAGGAACTTATTATTTTTTTGTGCTTTGAATTTGAAGCGTTCCTATTGTTTATAGAATAAATGAATGCATATTTATCGTCACAAAATAATTGAAGTGGCTTTTCTATTCAATCTATAATTAGCATCTCATGTGACAGAATCTTTTGCATCAATATTCTAATAGAACCAAAGCCTGTAAACCTGATGATCTCTAACTTACCAGAACTTTGATATGTGAGCATGTACTTTTTGTTCTCTTAAAAATATTTCATAACCCTATTGACAGCTATCCAATGATCCATAATATGATTTCTTAAATATATGTCTAACATTCCAACAATGTACGCAATATCCGAACGCATACATACTTGAACATAAATTAGATTCTCAATAGCTTATGCATATGAAATCTTTTGTATTTTCTAAATTTCAAGGTTACTTTGTGGGCATTGTGTAAGACTAAATTTGTCTTCTTTAGCAATATGAGTATCACTTGGTTTACTCTCACTGAACTTGTAGTATATACAATTGTCAACCAAATTTATCTCAAAGCCGAATGAGATAATCAATATAAAATTTATAATTTCATTAATGAGAGTCCTACTTAAGCTCATAGATGAATTTATTTAATTTACATATCATTGATTTTGTATCATTAGACACAAATCTATGATTGTACCATATAATTCTTTTTTCAATGTCGCCATTGAAAAAACACAAGCTTAACATCCATCTTATATAGCTCAAGATTAAAATAAGCAACAAGCATCATGATTATCTTGAAAGAGCCTTTCAATGAAACTTGAGAGAAAGTCTCCACAAAATCAATATCTTCTTTTAGAGTATATCCTTTAGATACAAGACATGCCTTATACTTGTCCACGTTATCATTTGCATCCTTCTTGGTTTTAAATATTCATTTACAACCAATTGGTTTGCACCTTAAGATAATGAGACAAATTCCTAAACTTTATTGTCTTGCATAAAATTATATTCTTCAGATTGTTGAACAAAACAACCAGTTCCGGCTAGTTTTTTTCATCCATATTCAATATGTATAATATTGCACCACGAAAATTGATATTAGGAAGTTTGATGTTAATGCAGGGAGTAGGTTACTGGAAGAGAATAAGCAACTTAAACAGAAAGTAGGTAGTTTATTACCAAATTGTTGTGCATGTAGCTGCTATATTGTTTCAATTTCACAAAATTATATTAATAAAGACAAAAAAAGAGATAAGAACTGGGGGGCAGAATCAGTCAGATGGTGGCATTATGTAAAGAAAAAGCAGTTGTTGTAGCAGATTTAGATGTTGTGGTTGGGGAAGAAGGCATGTCACTGGAATCCGTCACAAATAATGTTTGTAGTTGCAGTAGCAGCGGCCATCCATTAATGGAGGATGAATGTTCTGACACTTCTCTCAAGTTAGGGTATCAGATATCTCCTTTGACTTGCCTTTTTCCCTATTAAACCTCTGACACTTTTAATTTGATCAAATCGGTTATAACATAGAAAAAGTATATCTCCTTCAATTTCTTTTTCTGCACATTATACACTTTTTCTATGTTATAACTTGGTAAGTTGAAAGTAGTCGTGTTTTGACTTTTAATACAATAAACATGATCAAATGTGTTAATATCTTTTTTTGAAAATTGGATTGTATTCAAAGTGACAAGGTTACAAAAGAATCACACCACTAACATTGAAATTTCGATACATCAAATAGAACAATAAAGCCCTAAAGGTGTGAAGTCAATAAAGAACAAGGCTTATCACTTACAAAAGATTAAACAATCTTCTGATAAAGATCCAGCAATACTACTACTTTGACTAGAGTGCTCTAAGAAGAAAGCAAGTTCTTTCGCTGCTTGGCCTTGGCAAAACGGCAACACCACAAAAGGGAATCAAACTTTACTGACCACCGATCTTTGCTGCTAACAACGCTCGAGTGATATTCGTCATACGAACGTTAAACTGATAAAGTAGATAATACTGTCACATAGATAGACTAACACTGTCACAAGACAGACGAACACTACCATAAAAGCAGACAAAACTACTACCATAAAGGTAGACAAAAAAACTACAAAAAGCAGATAAAAGATGAAGCTACAAAGTAAAAGAACAAAAAAACATGCAAATAGGATTCATCAACAAAGATGAATGTTTATTTATATACAAAACCAGCAAAACGGCCTAAAAGCCGCCGCCAGAGAAGAAAAACTCTAACGAAGAAGAAGAAGAAGAACTCTAAAAAAACTTGGAAACTCCTTGTAACAGCCTCAATGTGTTAATATCTTAAACATACACTACAACAAAATATGTTTTTAGCGGTGTTTTTTATCCTTATAGCAGCGTTTTTTAACGCCGCTAAAAGCTTTCCCAGCGCTTAGAAAAACGCCGCCAGAAGTGCCGCTGAAACCAGCGCCGCAACAATTCGTGGCGTTTGTGGGCAAAAACGCAACAAAAAGTCAAGATCTATAGTGGCGTTTTTCTTTACAAACGCCGCTAATAATTATTCTTTAGTGGTGTTTGTAAAAACAAACTCCGCGAAAAACCATGTCATTTAGTGGCGTTTTTGTTTACAAACGCATCTAATAACTGTTCTTTAGTGGCGTTTGTCTTTAGAAACGCCGCAAATAACTGCTTTTTTATGGCGTTTGTGATTACAAACGCCGCGAATAATACCATTTTTCCAAAAAAATATAAATTACAGATTCAAAATATTTGTTAAATAAAATATTTATTTTATCCCAAAAATATATTATCACAATTAACTTAAAATATTTGTTAAACAAAATATTTATTTCATTACAAAAAGTACATTTTGTCGCAATTTAATCCCCTCTACATATTTCATTCCTAAGCCTTTCTTCCCCGATCTACTACCTCTCAGTCACCACTACTGTCGACCATCATCCTGAATCCCTATACCAAAAGAACTTAAATACGAAGCATACAAAAATATTATCAGAAATAAAAAATAAAAGTTTGAATGGAACATATAAGCGTTAGAGAAATGAAAAATGATGCATGGAAAAAAGTGTTTCCTCGCACCTGAAGAAACCTTTTCAGTGCAAATATAATCAAAAGTTTGATTAGGATTTCAAGCAACTCAAGAAAAGATAAAAAGATTTGAAAATGCTCAACGCATTCACCAACCCCTTTAGCTAAAGCTAGACTCAATTGTACATTAGTTGAGTAGGTATCTGCATTAAGCATAATTGGATTCTAACATATGCAATAATTTCTACCAACCCCTTTAGCTCAAGCTAGACTCAATTTCTTTTTACTGAATAGACTCAATTGTACATTAGTTGAGTAGGAATCTGTATTAAGTTTAGTCATAATTAGACTCTAACAACATGTGCAATGATTTCTACCAACCCCTTTGCAAATTAACAACAATAAATTATTATTAGTAGTGTTAGTAGAAAATGTTTGTATGCACTAGAAATAGTAAGATTGATATAAAAGATACCTTGAGATGGCTTCTTTTGTTTCAAGAGAATCGGTAATAACACCTTTAAACCTGTAGAAAATGCAACAAAACATATAAAATCAATGCCAAGTAAAACAACAACAACTAGTAATCACCACAGACTGCAAATTCAGATAAAAACCAATATCAACATAATTGAGAAAGGGAAAAAAGAGATTAAGAATTCATAATACAGGAATTAGAAAACATACAGAGACCAATCAATATGACCAAATTGCTCTGGCCCTAAAAATGAAAACTGAACTTTTGGTTCTCCCATATTGCACGTGCTTAGCCACTTCCTAGTGCACAGATCTGTTAAATAAACTCATGGATCAGACATTCTGCTGCTGACCACACCTATGAAACAACTACAAATTATACCACTATTGCATAGACAAAATTAACTTCAAAAATCGAAAGGATTAAGGAATCGGTTAGATCAATAATTTTAGCTACTTTACAACATACAATAATAAAAGAGATTACAAATATTAAAGTTTTATTTTTCTGTTTGACTTCAGAAACATATATAACATCATCACTTTTTCAGAGCTCTCATGCCTCACAAGCTTATGCCTCGTCCTATTTAGCCATAATCACATTTTCAGAGCTTTCGATAACTAATTTTATCATGAACCAAAAGGGAATCCATGAAGTTAACTTCCCCAGATTTTGGACCTTATACAAGTTTCTCCAAAGAATGGACACAAATTGATACTCACCTTATTTATAAAAGTACCATTGCAAATTTTACACTAACATGATTCTAAAACACCAATGGACAAGAATCTACATATAAAGAACAACCAAGTCTAGTGCTACACTCCGATAGAACAATAAGGTAGTTCAAAATAATATGCATTGGACGAAAAGTGATTGTTTCACATATACTGGAAAGTATATGATCTTTCCAAAAAGATTCATGTAAAAATAACATAAAGGGGGAAAGGCTAAAAAGATTGAAAATAAACTATAAAAACAAGAATTAAGCCTAATTATGGGAACTTTGCAAAAGAACCAAATGCAAATATCAGAACAATGAAACGGCTAAAAAGGCTAAAAAATGTGGCATGAAAAATGCGAGTATACCTTCTTTATTCTAATCATGTTCAACCTATCATCATTTCCAATAGAAGTAACAACGTCCACAACATAATGTCTAAATTGGAAAATGACTTAGAAGTAAACTCAATCAAACCAGACAATCATCCAATGAAGAAAACCAATTTTTTTTGTAAAAGTAATCAAGTTTTATATCAAAAGCCTCATCAAAGATACAATGTTGACTAAGAACAAGATGAAATATTAAGCATTTCCCCTTCAAACACCTTACAGTATCACAATTCCTTCTCCAATTTAGACTTTTTCTCTTTAAACAATTCAACCCACAGATTAGAAATCCACAAGATACTAACACCAATAGTTATAAGAACAACAAACATCCAAGAAATCCAAAGCCACTTGGGGATCACAAAATCATCTCTCTCACTCATATAAAACACCCACATTCGGTACTTGAAAAAAAGCTCCAAAATCCCTTTTACCACACTATAAAATGCATAGAAATAAGGGACAAGAAAGAATAAACCTTTGCAGCCAGCTGGTTGTTGTCTCCGAGCAGTGGCTAGAGTCTAAACATTCTGGCAAAAGTTGGTGACTTCGGCTAAAATCAAAAGGGAGAGTATTGCAAATGAGCCATGGAAGACGATGTGGCGGCAAGTGATGAAAACAAAGAGAGACGCCAAATGATGGCAATGAAGATGATGTCTAAAGGGAAGAAAACAAGGTAGTGGAGTAGATCTATAAGGAAATAAGCAATACTGTAATCCAGAACTAAATTCTGGGCTTGGTGTTTGGTGAAGAAAACCCACGATTCTGGTCAGAAAAGATGGTGAAAATGGATAAGAGGAAGCAAAAAAATAGAGGCAAGGAATGGAGACGTACCTTAAATAAAGCAAAAACTAGAAAGGGAAAAGAGCCGCGCGCCCAGCGGAAGCTGCTCAAATAGAAACGTCGAACTATTTGCAGCAGAGACGAAGAGGAGGGGGCACGAGGGATCGGGAATATTTGAGAAAGTAGGGTTAAAGGAATAAAAGGGGTTAAATGACTTCCTTCATTGGTGTTTTAAATCTGAAACACTAGTAGAGTAGGAGAACTTGCGGCGTTTTTAAAACCAAACGCCACTAAAGAACTGAATAAATGCAGCGTTTTAACAAAAACGCCACTAAAAATCAGAATCCATTGCAGCGTTTGTGGCAAAGCGTCACTATATATCAATTTTATTGTGGCACTTCTTTTACAAACGCCACTAAAATACTCGTTTTAGCGGCGTTTTACCCAAAAACGCCACCATATATCATTCTATAGCGGCGTTTGTTACAAAAACGCCGCTAAGTTTGTTATTTTGTAGCGTTTGTTCGGTAAACGCCGTGATATGTAAAAATTTAGCGGCGTTTGGTGTAGTGATAAATATATTACATGTTTTTTTAATAGTCTAAAGGTGATTACAAAGTAATATTTGTTCATAGATATTTTTAACTTTTTGACAATACACATACACATTGCAGATAAAACGGTTTAAATCTGCGTGTCCTAAAATAAACATCATCAACTTTTTTGCCCAGTTCCAATTTTTTTTCTTAAGCAGGCTTCCCTTCACTTAGCCGAAACAAATGAGAAGGGATGACGCAAATTGAATAAATAGTTGAACACTTGCAAGAGTATTCCTGAAATGTATGCATGAATGGAAGGTAAATGTTGGTACGACTAAATTATTATTACACTTGCTTTTCTGACAATTTTATGGCTTATTGAATAATTGAAAGTTATGCAATACGCATAATTTAGGGGTGTTTAAAAATATATGACCGATTACTAGATTATCTTAATATAAATAATTAAGTATTTATCCGGAATTTTTTTATTCGGGTTGGGTATCCGACCTGTTAAAATACATATTTTCCCAGGTCGGGCCCGGGCCGCAAGAATACCTATTATCGGGTATCTGATGACCCAGTTCCCTATTTTTTTTATTTTAAATATAATTATTATTTAAACAAAATACCCTTATATTCATTATATTCCCAAATTAAACAACCTAATTATGCATGTAATTTCTAAGAATTATGAAATTTATATTCTAAAGTTGTTTGGGTTTGATACTTTAGATCTTAAACTCTATGATGAGATTAAATAATTCGAAATTTTATTAGTTATGAGTTTTTTTAAATAAAATTAAATAATTTTAAAAAAAAGAGCAAAAATACGGGTACTCGTTACCATAATTTTTAGGTACCCGAGTTTCGCAGGTACTTGGATAGCGGGTACCCGGTTAGAGTGGGTCAGAATACGAGCTAAAGAATCTAGTATTCGGGACAATCGGGTACCCTAAAACTCGGATACCTAATAATGAACACCCCTAAATTGCATATATAGCATTTGAACATAAATTATTTCATTTTATGATTTTTATATAAATTATAATACTTAAAATTCATTATAATATGTAGATGAAATGTATGAAAATATAGAATCGACTCAATTAAAAAATAGAAAATATCTTGATATACAAGTTTATGTAAATTAAAGTTTTTATAAGTTTATTAAGTTTGGGATTTAGTTTTAAGTCTAGAATTTAAATGCTTTAGATTTTATGATTTAAATAGAAAAGGTTGTGTAAATATTTTTACTCGATTTATATATCAAAATATAATCCTTTAATAGTACTTCCCCACGCTGAGAGTGAAATAGGTTGGGATTGGATGAAATTCAAATCCTTGCATTGCATGTGCGCGTATTTGTTAAGAACAAGAAATGAAACACGCCATGCAAAGCACTAAACTACTATGGTCGTCAGATTATTCAATCATAAATTACCACGATAACTTTGAATGGAGAAAAATCGGGCCACTAGTTTTGTATCTACTTAGTCCCACTAAGTAGAATTAGAAAATAGATTTCGAAAAGTATTTTTTTATATTTAGATGATATTTTATAATTTATTTTTTGTTGTTTGGTAATTTCTAAAAAAAACAGATTCTGAAAAGTATTTTTAGAATTCAGAATCTGTTGTTAATAATGTAAACTCACATTTTAAACTTTATTGAATTTTCACATTATAATTTTTAGATTTTATAAATTTTAAATATATATTATAATATTTTATTTTTTATAAATACATAAAAAAATTAAATAAAACTACAAATAGAGTACTCAACAAGTTAATGAAAATAACTATTCATTTATTCTTCTCAATAATATGCAAGCACAACTATAAATTGTCTTGACCAACAAAATGTAATTAAATAGTAAAAAAATACAAAGAATTTAAAAGAAAAACTACAAAAGAAAAGGAACAAGGAAAAAAATCCAAGGCACCTCTATAGCAAATTGTCTCCAAGAACGAATCTTTGTTGGTCTCCAGATCAACATTATAACATTAGAACTTTCCAATCACACGATTCCGACCATTCTTAGCTTCATGAGAAATGTCCATTTGAATCACAAAAGCTTCAGCAGATGAAGCAACACTGCTAGCATGACACCCATCGACAATATTAGCTATAGATACAGCCAGTGATTTGCTAAAACGACCGCTTTATGTAGATTTGTGATTGATTAACGATAGGCGAGGCAAGAATCATTTTTGGTTTCCCCTCTAACAGTTTTAACTCCCTGAATTCTCACATAGCAATAAAGAAATTGAAGAGTTACAAAACAAATTGAAAGATCTCAAACAACAAATTAGGGAAGATAGAAAGAAAAAAATAAATTCAGAGAATAGAGGAATAAAACTCAAAGATGAACGAAAGTTATATATTCACATGAATTACGTCGTCATCGATGGTGAGATACAGATGTCGAAGAAAAAGAGATGCAAGATAAAAGAAGAAAAGTCTTAAAGTTAAAGAGTATGTAAAGTGTTTTACGGAAAATAACATGATAAAATAAACTACAAAAGAATACAAAGAAAAAATGATCAACCACATTGACCCACTGAGTATAAAACGAATTCCGAAATTCATTTTACACAAATCAAACACACCCTAAATTGCCACAGGAATTTCTAATACAAATATTTACAAAGGATGAGACGTACACAATGGATAGCAGTAATAATAGTAGCAGCAGCAGCAGTCATAGTGGTAATAATAATAATGCCAGCTTCAAAAACACAGCTGAACATTCATTACAAGCTATATAAACGGCAAAGGGGGCTCTCCCTAATTATTTTAGGGCACCGCCACTCATCATCTTTCTTGTCCTGGCTGACCGAATGAGACCTACTTCGACTCTCGTGATTGCCCAGTTCTGCCGGCATTTCTTCCTCGATCGGAAGTGTCAGTTTTGAGCCCTCCAGTGCAACAGCAAGAACGATATTCTCTTCCAAGGAAGCCGGCCGGTCCACTGCTGCCTGCGGAATTGACTTGTCAACATCCTGCTTTGCCTGTGTAACACCCAATGGCATTTCTGATTCTTCATTTGCACCCTGTGGATCAGTGATCACCCTTCCCAAGCTTCCTGACTTTCCATTTTCACTCATGCTCTCACTGAATTGCTTTTCAGAGTTTGCTTCAACTAAACTACCGGGCACCGAGTTCCCACTTCCACCCTCAGACAATGACGCTTTTGAACTGGAGTTATTGGTTGACGCCGACGGTGCCATAACCTCGTCTTCTTTAGAGTCCAATGTTGATACAGAGTTGGTATTTCCCTTAGAGTCAGATGTGGAGGTTTCTTCCTCATTTGCACATGTTGAAGCTTTGACTTTTTCATCACCATTAATTTTATAACTGGGTTCGATGAGAAGTGGACGGTTGGACGCTGCTCGAGATCGTCTGAAAATGGAATCACCAAATAGTTCGTCTTCTAATTCAGCCTCGCCGTATATTTTCTGAAGGGTGGCAAGCCGGGCACGATGATGGCTAATAACTCTGAGAAGATCCAACAATATAGCTTCCTGTTGCAATACTATCATTAGGTACAAACAGAACGTAGCCTTCTCACATGTATGTGGGATCTATGCATGCCATAAATGTACATGTGCGTAAATTCACCAATAAATTATGCTAATTTTGTCAGCAGCGTGACAGCGTCTTTATAATTCCTCGTAGAATCTCTTATATTGTTATCCAAAGAAACGATTGCCAATGTTTCTTCTAGTAATTCTTATGAAAAGTATCCGGTCCACTGCCATTATCCATAGTAGGCCAATCAATAATACCATGATACACTACTTAACAACAAACAGATTCATATATACTAAAAACCAGAATTATAGAGATAGAAAACATTATTTATTTGATGTAGAGATTCTATATCACCATTTCATATTATATCATCAGATCTTTACATGAAGCACAGAATACGAACGCACATACCTTAACACACATATATTCTTCAATACGTGATGTTTTCACAAAACAAGATACCAATATCTGAAACGATATGAACAAATAAAAAGGAGTTAAAAACTTCAAACAGAAACAATTGTCATTACTCACAGAGAAATAGTTAATAGCCACAAACTTGCATTTTGTTAGTACATCATTTACATAAATGCAAGAGAGAGAAAACAAACTAATGGGATAAGATGTGCTGCTCATACACTAGAAACTCCTATTGTGAATAAACTAAATCAGCTCAAGGAAAATTTAAGGGCCAAAATTAACTATCAGAAACATCTATGAACAAACTGCAACGTAGCATTTTCAACAAAATGCAATCAGAAAAAGGGAGAGGAGGGTAGAACCTTAAAGATTAAATTATTTTTTTATGGGGAAAATTGCCAACAGTGAAAAAATCTCACCATAATAGCCTGATTTTCTGGATTAATACTTTCCAAAAATACTCTTATATGCAATTTGATAACAGCTTCAGATGCTACTAAAAGATTTTAGAAAGTAGAACAACATGAAAGTGACAAAACATACGTTTCCTGCATCATTGGAATCATTCATCTCCATAAAGAATTTTTGCGTTTGTTGAATCAAACTGCAAGAAAAACACATGGTTGCACATTAGTTCATGTTCCTCCTAAAATTAGGCTAAAGACAGAATAAATAGGAAATCAACAAGTTATCTTAATAACATGCACAAGAATGATGAAATGTTAAAACTGAATAGGCATGCAGCAAAGCACTCTTTAATATTAGCATGTCAAACCCTGAAAACATAGAAATAAGCAACCACACACAAGAGCCTCCTCTGTTTTCCTCTAAATAATCCAATTTAATCAATAAAGGAAAACCCCCCAAAA